>JACEFZ010014960.1:0-29609 GCA_014155875.1 Cepaea nemoralis | reverse complement strand
CCCATCCATTATCCCTCCACGAACACCTCACCGTATCTGCAACCGTAAAGCTTTTCATAGGTCAGTGAAGACCTGGTGCCGAATTAATTCATGTGGCAATGAACAGAAGTCCTCAACACACCAGTCGCTTGGATTCTACAAAAGCCTGTGGAATCTACAACCAGTTGCTGGAGAAAGAAGGAGATTCTGACATCTTTGGTGAGATATGTCTGGACAGATCAGACAGTATCTGAAGCTGGATCTGTGACTGTGGTGACTGGAGGCTCTCTGTCAAAACTTTACAGTGTAGTGTCTGTGTAGATCTATCTGTTTATCTGCCTTTATGTGTTCCTGTGCTGTTCTTGATTAGGTTAATAAAATTACTTCCAAGTTGTTCTGACGACTGCCATGTTATTTATGTGTCAGCCAGAAGAACACTGCAGGAAATAGGTCCCTAGGTCGAAAGGAAGCGTGACAGTGAGTCCAGGGAAAACGGAGGAGGGTTGGCAGGTAAAGACCTATCCCAGCCAGGGCTATAGAAGATTAATTAAACATTGTGACCGGGCTATTTGGGACCCTCCACGTAGCTTGTTACAGGGTGCATGAGACGTGAGGGTGCATGAGACGTGATGGTGCATGAGACGTGATGGTGCATGAGATGTTGTATGCATGAGACGTAAGGGTGCATGAGATGTGAGTGTGCATAAGACGTGAGGGTGCATGAGACGTGAGGGTGCATGAGACGTGAGGGTGCATGAGACGTGAGGGTGCGTGAGGCAGGAGAACTGACGCAGGAAAGATTATCTTTTCGGCGGGCGGTGGCGAAAGCGATGCTTTGCAACGGGCTTTGTTCATACACTTGCTACTACTTCTAGTGCACTGGACTGATTTATACGCGTGGATTCATTCATTCATTCATTCATTCATTCATTCATTCATTCATTCATTCATTCATTCATTCATTCATTCATTCAGTAGCATGTCCCTTGCAGAACCCCGCTCCCATATCCAACCTTCCGGAAAACATGTCGGTCCTAAGAAACATGCCTTCCGATACACCCATCTGGAGATCATCTGCCACATCCTGCACCCATCTACTCTTTTGCCTACCTCTTCCTCTTTCCCGGGCATATAGCACCCCATTATTGTTCTCTCCAAACTTTCATGACGTTTCTAGTGATAACAATATTAACATTTTCTCTTTTGTTATCGTCTTTAGTAGCCAACATTGTTCAATATTCAGTTAGAGCATTTTTATGAGTTGTACTATATGTGATGGAAAACCCAACTTCCTCGCGATTTCCAAAAGTTTCTAATGTTGTACAGAATCAAAAGCCTATGAATAATCCACAAAACATGAGAATGGGTTCACATTAAATTCACTAAACTTCTCTATTATTAAACGCATCTTGAGTATGTGATCTCTTGTTCCTCTTCTTTGTCTAGATTTAGCTTTGAACCACGTTAACGTCTTCTTCCATTTTTTTCACGAAGTCTTCCCATTATGATGTTTAGTAGAATTTTACTCGCATGACAGATCAGGGCAGCAATTGGTGCATAATTTCTAGTTGCCCTTTTTTTGTATTGAAATGAAGATAGTCCTCTACCATATTTCCATATCTCTTTTATAATGCGTGATAGGTTTGTATGCTTTCTTCCCCTCCCACTTTAATTAGTTTAGCTGGTATCTCATCACATCCTGGTGATTTATCATTCTTCAGGTTCTTTATTGCCCATACAATTTCATCTAATGAGGGTTCAGGTATGTCTCTGGTGTCATTGGTTCTTGTATATCATTCTTAGCATCGCATTCATTCATATCATATATTCCATTGCAGTATTCCTGCCATCGTTCTAGCTTTCCCTTATTAACAGTCCTTTGCCATCAGGTCAACCAACTCCGACTTCTGTGGTACTTGTAACTTACGTTCCAATGTCAAGGATGAGAAGTCAACATTTTAATCAAACTGTCCGGGAACCCGCTGCCACGACAACAGCAAACCGGAAGTTTAAGAGAGAGCAATCTTACCAATTCGGTCATGCTGATCTCCAGTTGCCACATGATGATGTTGAAAGGTGTTAACCTCAGCGGGTGATTCACATCACCGTGGAGATAGCAAATCTTCCACATTCGAACAAAACTACTGACTATGTGTTTTAATTGTTTCAGCTGAAGTATTATTAATATACTATAGTATATAGTATTCACTTCATATGATATATAAACTTTGCAATATGCACCTGACGAGATGCAGCGAAATATGCCAGGCAATAAATCCTGCAACATATTGTTTGAGCATTATTGCATGAGCGCTAGTCAGTAGTTGTGAAATTTGTATGTGCTGTCTCAGTAGCTTGAGATACATTTATATGTATCATTTTGTGTGTGTGTGTGTGCGCGCGCGCGTGCGTGCGTGCGTGCGTGCGTGCGTGAGTGTGTGTGTGTGTGTGTGCGTGTGTGTTATGTGACATTCTAAAGGTTGTTTGTTTGTTTTATGTGCAACAATGTTCCCTAATCTGGACCATTGCAGCCACAGACAATGCTACACTAGCCAGGCCGATGACCGGTAAAAAAAAAAACCTAGTTAGACTGACCATATTTTAAGACTGATTGGACATTGTCAGTCTATCACTCGACGTGCGCGTGTTGTGCGCGTGTTGTGTGCATGAGGCGCACGTGTGAAGGTAATTCTGTTAGCTGGAATGAATCGCTATAAAATATTTACACTTTCCATGTATCGTGTATATCACTGGTGGGAATGTCCTTTGTGCAGACGTGATCTCCGAACAATGAGATGATTATTCAACAATGCGAAGAAGCAGACTCCATTAAGCATATGTTCTTGATTTTTTTGCTTCGACTTTTGATCATATCACGATTATTGTTGTTATGGACGATGAAATTCCCTTGTGTATGTTTTTATGTTAGCTTTCTCATTTGTGTCTAGACTTGTTTGTTCGTGTTGGCTGAATTCGTGTCGCTTCCTGTTATTTCTTACTGACATGCTAATCATCTAACTTTTCTCTCGTCCATATGCTATTATATATATATATATATATATATATATATATATATATATATATATATATATATATATATATATATATATATATATATATATATATATATATTATTCGATGTTTGAACTCAGTATCATCAAGCACTTTATGCTGTATACACCCAATGTTGTCCGGTTGATTGTGATCTCTGTTCCATATATAAATATGATGCTATCTTCATTATAGCCAGTCTCATTGTGTTGTCTGTCTTAATCACAATCTGAATCCTTATGTTGTCTGCTTCAATCAAATCTGCCTCATTAGGTTGTCTATCTCACTCAAAGTCTGCCTCATTATGTTGTCTATCTCACTCAAAGTCTGTCACATTATGTTGTATATCTCAATCAAAGTCTGCCTCGTTATGTTGTCTGTCTCAATCAAAGTCTGCCTTATTATATTGCCTATACCCAGAATTGGACAGCTGATTGATTGATTGATTGATTGATTGATTTAGGAATCGACATCACAGCATTCGGGGCATTCCCATAAGTGCTCCGTCCCCATCCTCAGCAGCCAGCGAAGAGTTCCAACACTAATAGTATCAGTAGCAATCTGATTATAAGTCCGTCTCGCCTTTCCTCTGAGCGTTGAGCGTCGGCCAGATCCCTTCGTCACTCCTCGTTGTCTCATTCTTGCCAGACCATGGTAATCCATTTGCTCCTCCGAGGTGTGCAGGTGCTCCCACAAGGCCGCAACCACGTCTGCCTTGTCATGTATCAATACTCCACCAAGTTCTACAGAGCCAGCCAATCTGTCCGCCTGTTCATTTCCCAGCACACCAGGCATGCCCCGGAGAAAAGATCCAGGCGATGCTTGTCACCCGTGACCTCCGAAGTGAAGCAAGCCACTCCGCACGAAGTCTGCCTGTCCTCACTCTCGTCAGCATGCTTTCTGAGTCAGTTACAATCACGATATGTGTGTGTGTGTGTCGTATTCTCCATCCAGCGGAGAGCCGCAATGACTGCCTCCACTTCCATTCAGAAGCTGGATGTTGTGGTATCATATGCCAGGCTCTCCTGCCCCAAACATCGACCATTAGCTTTGGCTATGAACCCCCAGCCACTTCTCTCACCTCTTGACACCGAACCATCTGTGTAGATAATCACATCACTCGAGTGAGCATTGTCCTGAATTAGTTGCTGGATTTCCACTTCCGTGGCCCCTGCTGGCCACTCCCTGCACTCCAGGTTTAATGTGATTATAACTCTGCACAAGTCTGACTGCTCCGCTGGCGATTGGACAGCTAATTATGATCTCTGTTTGATGTATAGCAATGGTGTCTGTCACCATCATAGCCAACCTCTTTATGCTGTCTGCCTCAACTACAGTCTGCCAAATTACGCTGTCTGTCTCAATCACAATCATATAATGTCTCATTATGTTGTAGGTCTCAATCATATTATGTCTCGTTATATGTCTTAACAACAGATTGTCTTATTATGGTATGTGTCTCCAACATTAAAACACGTCCCGTAACAGGAACGTGCTCTGGGGATGTGATGTGTTGGAACGATCACATATTTAGGTCTGAATTCAAGGGGGAAAAGGTTGCCAGTCTTTCCTTCCCGTAGAGAACGGCGAGTGTCTGCAATGAAACCTCATCAGTCAGCGCTCATGACAATTTTAGCGTAAACTCCTAACCTTTCGTAATTCTGTTTGTAAAGCTGCAGTACTTTGTGTTATTTTATACTGAACACATAAACATAGCAATACTGCCACTGAACATATAAATATTGCAATGTTGCCGGTCAACTTATAAAAATGTAGCAATGCTGCCGCTCAGCTTATATAAATAACGCAATGATGCTGCTCAAAACATAAATATAGCAATGCTGCCGCTCAACGTTAATAAATGTAGCAATGCTGCCGCTCAAATTATACAAATAAAGCAATGCTGCTGTTCAATACATAAATATAGCAATTTTGCCGCTCAACTTATATAAAAGTAGCAATTGTATCGGTTAATTTATATAAATTTGTGTAAAAAGTATTTGTATATAAAAAGTTTGTGGGTGGCGAGTGTGTTTTGGTTGGGGGAACAGGTGAGGGGAGAGTGTGTGGGTGGGGGATGTGCGGAAGGGGGATGGGTCGGTTGGTGGGATATGTATGTGTCCCTTGGTGTGCGTGTGTATGGGTAGGTTGGAGTGTGTGTGTGTGGGTGGGGTGATGTATGGGTACGTGGGAGATGGGCCTCATAACATGGTAATTTGCCTTGTTTATGTTTACAACATTCATTTCACAATGTTTATTTTTCTTCCTATGTAAATGTATAATGCTCTTGATGAATGAAAGACGAGTGATTGGAAGGGCCGAATGTAAGACGGGCCTGCGCGCCCAATTTGTAACCCTAATAAAGTTGATTTGATTTGATTTGATTTGATTTAAATATAACAATTTTGCCGCTCAACACACACACATATAACAATGTTGGCGCTCAAGCATACATATAGCAATGATGCAGCTCAATATTAATAAATGTAGCAAAGCTGCCACTCAACTTATATAAATGTAGAAACGCTGCCGCTCAACATTAATAAATGTAGTAATGCTGCCCCTCAAGAAATATAAATATAGACTTGGTAGATGACGTTTTCATTATCACGCCGGCAGCCATTACTACAGGGGCATTCCATGGTACCCATTTTCTTAATCTGAGTCAACCCGGAAGTTCAGGTCGGTTTTTTAAAATTTATTCCACCTTAAAGGGGATTCGAAAAGTTGACTGTCGAGCCTGCGGGAAAGTGCTTGCCGCTGAGCTACCGTGAATCCCTAAAGTGGGTACCAGATTCAATTAATGCTGCT
This sequence comes from Cepaea nemoralis, assembly GCA_014155875.1. Taxonomy (NCBI): domain Eukaryota; kingdom Metazoa; phylum Mollusca; class Gastropoda; order Stylommatophora; family Helicidae; genus Cepaea; species Cepaea nemoralis. The sequence continues at coordinate 23,768 of JACEFZ010014960.1, read as the reverse complement.
TGCATGGAACTGTCGGGTGTTCCAGACTTGGCAGTTAGACAGAGGTCGTGTCAGGAGGCGCTACTCGAGTGATTTCATTGCACTATTTATCAGGGGCTTTTACTTGCATCTGTCGGACAACTGTCTCACAGTGCCCCCCCCCCCCCCCCAGATGAGATGCCGCCGATGGCAATATTGTAATCCCCAAATGTCCTAGGAGCATGAAATAATGACAGTTTCACATGTCAATAAATCATGTGCCATGCTGGAAAGCGTGGGCGGTCATGGCTCGCCATTTCACTCGATCACCAGAGTCGTGGGTCAGCTCAGTGTTCTTTTCTCGTCCATGCCATGTGGCCAAGCTATTCAGGTATTTTCCTCTGTCTTCCTCTTGGTCTGGATTGATGTTCGCATTTTGCTCATGTCTTTATAATGCATATCTTTTATATTTTTGCTGTTCTCTGATAGCCTTGAATGATGTGTGAATGAAATAATGTATGAAAGAGAGTGATAGAAGGGCAGAATGTTAGACGGGCCTGCGTGCCCAATTCTTAACCCTTTGAAAATAAAGTTTGTTCGTTCGTTCGTTCGTTCGTTCTGTTCCCTTCGATCTTGCCAGTTGTCACTAAGTTCTCCAATCCATTTCTTCTCATAACATGTCCAAAAATTTTGACTGTCTACGTTTAATTTCTCTAATCAATTTACGATTTCCATTTGTCTCCTGTAGTACTTGGTCATTGGTTTTTCTGTCTGTCCATTGTATTCTTTGCATTTTCCTCAGAAACCACATTTCTGCAGCCATCAGATGTTTTTCAGCTTGACTGCTCATTGTCCAAGTTTCACATCCATACAAAAGAACAGGCTCATATACCAGGTTACATTTTATGAGACAGAGTACGAACTCACCCAAACAGCAAATACTTCCATTTCACATATACCTGGTTGCATTTTATGAGATGGGGTGACGAACTCCCATCAAACAACGTCCATATTCATTCAGCCAGGAGCAATCAATACTGAGGGTTCAACGAAGGAAACAAAAAGAGTAGATAGATAGCCAATACTTCATTTTTCCTTTCTTATGCGGGTCTCTCTAGTGAAGTGGTCACACAGTCTGCCTCTCAATACGAAGGTCGAAGGTTCGCTTTCAAACTCCGCTATTTACTTCCCAGGTGCAATGTTTTTGGGACATCCCTGGGGTTTTTCCCTGGATCTACGGAACTGTGCTCTGTATGAGACTTGCGACAAGCTGCCTACAAAAATAAGACCGAGCCGTATGGGGCAGAACCCGTTGCAATAAGGTTGATCATTTTGCCGTAAACCATCATCATCATCATCATTGGCACCTTGCCGTCTTGACAGACGATAGTTTGTGCTTTAAAAAGGCATAATAACTTTTACTTATGGCGGTAGCGAATGTGACTGATAAGGCCAATTGGAGCTGTAAATGTCCGTTCACAATGGGTGCATGTGTACAAGTGGTCATTTCCACCATCATGCACCATCTTACGTCTCACGCGCTCGGTGTGTGACTTATCTGCAATTATTTTCTCCTTTGTCTTTATTCCATTTCTGATGTTTGCCCTCCATGCAACAAGTTCCGCGGCGACTTGCTCCCACTGTGCATTATCAATGCCTGTAACAATCATGTCCCGATTACACACATCTTTGTATCGTAGTAGAGGCCGACCCTGAGATCTCTTACCCATCTGTAATTCACCAAGAAAGATGTCCTTTGGTATTCTACCATCATCCATCCTCCTAAGATGTCCTATCCATCTAAGTCTACGAAGACTGAGCATGGAATAAACCGTCACACAATCTGATCATTCCAATACTTCAGTATTTGTGATTTTGTCTTGCCACTTAATACCAAGTATTCTTCGCAGACACCGCATATGAAAGCTGTTTAAACGTTTCTCTTGGTGTGAGTAAGTTGTCCAGGTTTCACTGCAATAAAGAAGAATACTAAGGACACAGACTTGATAGACAAGGACTTTTGTTTTGGCAGTAAGCTTCCTGTTCTCCCAGACTCTTTTTCTTAACCTGTTCATTGCTGTTGCTGCCTTACCAATCCGGATGTTGATTTCCTGATCTAGGGATAATTTGCTATTTACCACTGATCCTAGATATGTGAAATAGTCTACCATCTCTAAATTGGCGTCGTCAATAAAGATTGATGGTACCCCATGTGCACCTTGTGACATAATCTGTGTCTTCTTTTTGCTAATTGTTAAAACAAATTCAGAACAAACATTGGAGAATGCAGATAGTAGACATTGCAATTCTTCCTCAGAGTGGGTCGTAACTGCAGCATCATCTGCAAAAAGCAATTCTCTGATCAGTACCCTCCTAATTTTGGTCTTGGCCTTCAATTTGCCGTAAACCACTTTGGCCTATAACCCTTCCTTTCGCTGGACACTTGTGTATGCCTTAAAACCTCATCTCATCTCATCTCATCATTTTCCTCTTTCACCTTGCGGTGTCGAGGTGAAGTATAAACAGCGGAAGAGTGCCCGCTTATGCCTTGAAACCAATTGAGTATATTGTAAACAAAGCTAGGGACCCATTTACACACATTAAGGCGCATTGAGCATATCGTGCGGGCCCCATAAGTAGTAGGTTACGTCCTAACTGATTAGCATTTCAGGATTGACCTCTAAGGATTGACCCCAATCCTTTTCGGTCTCGGAGCTGGGGTGTGTTGGGTAGGGTAGGGTAGGGTAGGGTATTTAGGTCATATGTAAGGGTCGATAATTCTAATAAAAGACGTGTTTTTCTAAGGGCAGATAACTGAGTGTGTGTGTATAATATTATAAATAATTTAAAAAATAAAATAAAAAAAAAATTAAATTAAAATACAATCAGAGGTGCGCGGGGCGGGCGAGCGAGCGCAGGAACGAGCGCCGGGCGGGCGCGGGCGGCGGTCGAATCCAGTAAGACAGAGTCTTGTAGTAGCCACTTGGCCAGTCATTGGCGACTGCCCACTAGTCCGATCATCGGTGTAACGAGTAGCGGGGTATCTACTGGTGCTAACAACGGACAACCGACTGAGTCCTTAAAATGTCAAAACTTACAAAAACACACAGAGATGTACATGCACAATGTGGTACAAAAAAATCAATACTGATTCTCCTAACAACTAATCCAGTGGCTTATCGTCGTCGTAATGAACTAGGTGGGATATTAATGTTATTGATATATCCGCCATGGCAAATAGTTCGCAATATTAATAAAGGACCTCATAAATAGCGATAGAAGATTAAGAGCTTAACACCTATTGTGAGGCATCCAACAAAAATCAATAGCACTACTTTCGTTTTTTCTCATAATTGCTGGATGGAGCTTATAGGATTAATCATCAGTGCAGTGCGCGCAGTAATACATGGTGACAGCTGGTGTAGGCCACATCAGCACAACCCGCTATAAATACTGGGAATAAACGCTATAGAAACCACATTCGCCCAGGCCGCTGAAGAAGATACATTGGAGGAAGACCAGACTTGGACCATTGTTGCACTAGGTGAGTATATTGTCTTGTTGGTAAAACATACACTCGTATGTGCGCCTGTGTGTCTGGCTGTCTGTCTGTATGTATGTCTATATTCTCTGTGTGTGTGTGTGTGTCTGTATGTAGGTGTGGCTATGTGTATGCGAGTGTGTATGTATACATGTATATATGTGTGTCTAAATGTCTGTGTGTGAGTATGTATGTACGTATGTATATATGTCTGTGTGTATATATGTCTGTATGTATATACGGACGCATGAATGTATGTGTGTATATGAGTGCGTATGTATACATGTATATATGTGTGTATATATGTCTTTGCGCATGTATATATGTGTGTATGTGAGTGTGTATGTATATATGTGTGTATATATGTCTGTGTGTGAGTATGTATGGGTGTGTATGTATATATGTCTGTATGTATATACGTACACGTATATGTATGTGTGTATGTCAGTGTGTATGTATATATGTGTGTCTATATGTCTGTGTGTATGTGTGTATATGTATATATGTCTGTATGTATATATGTCTGTATGTATATATGTATGTGTGTATGTGTATTTATATGTGTGTGTCTGTTTATATGTGTGTGCGTGTGTGGTTGGCTAAGTGTACTTATGTGTGCGCCCTTCGTGGTAAGGTTTGTTGGTAATGTATTGTGTCTTGTTTCCACAGAGCACCTTGTATCTATCATAGCAAAGGGTCACCACCAGTGAGTCGAGCTCGCCGACAACCAACGCCGCCTTGTATCAACATAGCAAAGGGTCACCACCAGCGACTCGATCTTGTCAACAAGCAGCATTGCCTTGTGTCTGACCAAGCGAAAGTTCATCACCCGTGAAGTGGTACTACAAGCAGGTATGTATGTATATGTATATCTGTATACATGTATGTATATGTATATGTGTGAATACTGGTAGCCTTGCTAGCTAACACAACCAATTTTAATAGTTCATGTACTACTCCAGTGATATGAAGACAACACTAGAACAAATCTCTCTCTCTCTCTCTCTCTCTCTCTCTCTCTCTCTCTCTCTCTCTCTCTCTCTCTCTCTCTCTCTCTCTCTCTCTCTCTCTCTCTGTTTTCTTATGGACACTACTGGGTTGGGTTTTTTTTCTTTCTTTTTTACTCAAGATGGCCTGTTAACTTCAATCAGTCATATCTTGTGGTCTTTCATATTCAGTGTTCCGGTCTTGTGAGTTCTTCCTCTTTAAATGTAATGTCTAGACCAAGTGTCAAACTATACTCAATGTCTCTTGTTAAAGTTAGAAAAAATATGTTCATAACTTCACATTGCCTATAAAGATTAACTTTATATATGGCTGTGTCACTGTCTGCCTAATGGCAACTTTAAAAAAAAAATTACAATTATATTACACACATGCATGATATCGTTTAACTCAATAAAAAATATGAAAATTTAAAATTATCGGTGAAAACTAAAAATTTTTGTGATTGATACTTTCACAGGTGTACGTGGTCAACCTCGTAGAATACAAAGAACCAGTATCCTTGTACGCAAACAGCCACTATTATAAAAATCGCAAGTGATTAAATATAAAGAAGTGTACCAACCCGCAACTACCAGCCGACTTACAGCAATTTACATTATTATCAACTGGAATCATGGCCACTAACCAGAAGAATATCCATCTGTGTCCTACATGTAACAAAGATTTCACTGAACGCCATAATCTTACACGTCACATTCGAACAGTCCACAAAACCGAAACTCACACATGCCACATCTGCGGTCACTTATACAACAGAAAAGACAACCTAAAACACCATTTAAGAGCACATCACCAGACACCCACGACATCAACTACACCCGCATCATTACACATGGACACTACACCTCCAACACATATGGACACTACATCTTCAACATCAAACACGGATACTAAAAAATCATCAAGAAAAAGAAAAGCACCATCAGACCCACAACCACCTAAAAAACAGAAACACAATAACGAGCACGTGGTAGCAGAGGAAGCCGACGTAGAGATACATGAGAGAGTAGAGATAGATGAAGAGCTAAAGACCTTAGACAAACTCCCCACCGTCGACAATATCCAACAGACATATAGAGACAACTGGCAGGCCCTTAGGACACATCACAAGATCAACAAATATATATCGACCTACAATTTTTTTCACCGACCGGACTCAACACAACCAATAGACTGGACCGAGAAACTAGCGACTGTGTTTAGTAGTCAGACAAACCGATTTAAGGTAAATTATAGCCATCACATGATACTCAGACATAAGGAGACGAACGAACTTAGATTTTTCCATTCATCGTCAAATAATGCCTGTGCACTCGACGTACCCTTTTTAGTAAACAATGAACAAGACTTTGATGACTTTATAACCATAGTTCAGGAAAGCGATATGTTCAATTACGCCCTACACAACAGACCCGACTCTACGTATTTGGTAGAGACAATCCCCGCGACTAGTTTCTATATATATCACATCAATGAGCACCCGATAGGTTGTTGTCTAAAGGGCTTACCTGACCACATAAGACACAACTACGGTATCAATATTTTACAATACGACTCACATAACAAACAATACACTGACAATTTGTGTCTCTTTCGATGTCTGGCGGTATTCAAGGGAAACCTGTGACAGATCTTAGAAAACATACCAGTCGCTTAGCTAACCAGTGGCAGAAATACCAGAAACTAGAGTCGTTAGAAAACTTCCCTGGCGTTAGGCTTATCGACATGCCCCTTGTAGAAAAATGTTTTAAGGTAAAGGTAGACATATTTGAATTCAACGAGACCCAGGCCCTGGTCCCCAAACTTCGCGGTAGTGGGGAATATACTAAAATTATGCGGGTATTATTATATAAGGATCACTTCATGTACATTAATGACTTTGATAGAGTAGCCAAGTCATTTGGGTGTAGCGAGTGTGGGAAGTTGTGGAGTGGTTTCTGGGAGATGGAGAATCATAGCAAAACCTGTAAGGGGGGAGTCCCTGTGAACAGTTATAAAGGAGGGGTCTATACTGTGACAGAAACTGTGTGGGAGACCATTAGCTCATTGGGGGTCAAGGTAGATACCAAGTACGTATATCCTTATAGGGCTGCCTACGACTATGAATGTTACTTCGAGACTAACAATCTACCAGGGGAAACCAAGTCCACCAAATTTTTAGGTAAGCATGTCCCACTTAGCTTGGTCGATAGCGTCAAATGTCCCTGGGTTTGAGGACCCCGTCTGCCACATCACAGCAGGGTAATCCTCTGGACTTGGTGAGAAAGATGGTTGAATATCTGACTCAAATCGCTGATGCAGCGTACGCCGAATTACGAACTAAGTTCGATTGGTTATACACACGATTAGAAGAGCTAAATGAACACAAACTAATAGCTAAGTTAGACGAGTACATGCAGGAAATTGCCGGTGATAGGATTTAACTCTGCGAGGTATGATATAAATCTAATTAAGCCTTATTTGATAGAGTCCTTCCTCTCTGCCACTGATGACCCCTTTAAATACATAGTGAAGAGAAACAATAATTTCATGGCCATTTCCACAGAAAAACTGAAATTCTTAGATATAGTTAACTATCTAGCCCCAGGATTTAGCTACTCCAAATATTTAGCGGCCTATGACGTAGAGGAGACCAAGGGGTTCTTTTGCTACGAGTATATCACCTCATTAGATAAACTACAAGAGACTCGCTTACCTCCACACAAGGCCTTCCATTCGCAGCTGAAAAACTCCAACATTTCAGCTGCTGATTACGATGTCTGTCAGCGAGTATGGCGCGAGAACCATATGTCGACACTGGCAGACTTCCTAAGGTGGTACAACAACAAGGACGTGCGACCATTTATTAAAGCGTTAAAGACTCAGGTTAAATTTTACAAGGGCTTGGGAGTAGATATTTTCAAAGATGCCATCTCAGTGCCCGGGGTGACCCTAAAGTACCTGTTTAAAACCATCCCCAAGAATATAGTGTTTTCACTATGTTCCAATAAGGAGAGTGATCTGCACACTACCGTTAGAAAAAATATTGTTGGGGGCCCCTCGATTATATTCCATAGATATCATGAGGTAGATAAGACCAGGATTCGAGGGGGTGAAGTAGTTCAGAGTGTGAAAGGGTACGATGCCAACGCTCTATACCTGTGGGCTCTGACAGCAGAAGATGCCCACAGGGTTTTCCTGTGATAAGATATGCAGAAGATGGGTTCAAGCCCCATAAAACCAGAGTGTACATAGTCCAGTGCAGAGAGTGGTTGGCCTGGGTACAACACAGTCAAGGCATACAGCTACAAACACAGTTTAATGGGCGGGAGATGTCTCTAGGAGAACGACACATCCGTGTAGATGGCTGGGATAAGAAGACTCGAACTGTCTACCAGTTTCACGGGTGCTTATTTCACGGGCATCAAGACTGTGTGCTGACACGGGGTATTGATGTTAACCCGGTGAGCAAAAAACCCTTGGCCGAGCTGTATACCAACACTCTTCAGATTCACGAGTATCTGAAGAAGGAGGTGAATGTTACGGTCGTGGAAATGTGGGAATGTGCGTGGAAGTCTCTCAAAAAGACTAATACCACCATTAAGAACTTCGTGAAGACGACATTCCCATACATCGCACCCTGGCATGGTTACCAGGACATAGACCAAGACAAGATTCTCAAGGCTGTAAAAGACGAGACTTTGTTTGGTCTAGTGGAATGCGACATCCACGTACCAGACGAGTATAAAGAGTATTTTTCTGAAATGACTCCCATCTTTAAAAACACTGATGTGTCTAGAGCCGACATTGGTGAACTTATGAGTCAGTACGCTGAGAAACATAAGTTGTTGACAAGTGCCAGACGGACACTTATAGGTAGTTATATCGGGGAAAAGATCCTATTGGCCACACCATTGCTAAAATGGTATTTGACGCATGATCTAAAGGTCACTAAAATATACCAAATAATTGAGTATAAACCTGAGAAGTGTTTCGAAAAGTTTGGTAAGGAGGTGTCTGCCGCCAGACGGGCCGGTGACAGCAATACGGCTTATACTATTAAAGCTGAGACTATGAAACTGCTGGGAAATGCAGCCTATGGCAAAACATTAACCAATAAGGCCAAGCACACCAAGGTTTCATATTGTCGTGGGGCTGGCACGTCAAAGTTGGTGAATCAACCTCTATTCAAAAATATGACCATGCTGTCAGATGATGTGTTTGAGGTGGAGTCTCTAAAGAAGACCATCTTATGGGATCTACCCCAACAAATAGGCTTCTTTGTGTACCAGTACGCAAAGTTGCGCATGTTAGAATTTTACTATGACTGTTTAGATAAGTTTATAGATAGGAAGGATTTTCAGTTGTGTGAAATGGACACTGATAGTCTGTACTTAGCCCTTAGCGCCCCAACCCTATCACAGGTCGTCAGACCTGAACTTCAGGAAGAATTTTATAGCGTCTATAGCTCCTGGTTCCCGGCTGAGGTCTGTGATAGCCATAAAAAGGATTTTATTAGCAGTAGGGGCGTTGTACCAACCTGTGACCTGTGTAGAGATAAGCGAGTCTTCGACAAAAGAACCCCTGGGTTATTTAAGCTGGAGTATGAGGGGCGAGGAATGGTCTCCTTATGCAGCAAGACATATCACTGTTTTGGAGATTCTACCAAGACCAGCACGAAAGGGTTGACAAAACACCACAACACCCACCTTGACAGAGACACTTTCTTAAATGTACTCGACACACAGACAGCCAGTGGAGGGACAAATATAGGGTTTAAAACACAGGATTCCTCTGTCCTCACATATCAACAGCACAGAGAGGCCTTATCCTATTTTTATATTAAAAGAAAAGTACAAGCAGACAAAGTTACCACCTCACCACTAGACATTTAACATTCACTCACATGGCCTTTTGTTTATTAGTGTAAATGTGTATCATACTATGTAAAACCCGTTTGTGTGTACATAACTGTATACTTTTTTTCATCTCGAGGGATAATATGTTCCTTGGTCAATGAAACTTGTGTGTTCTATAATATGATCCATTAAAAACTTTTATGTGTGTTCATATTGTACTGTGATAGCCTTGTGAAATTGGTGGTACAGTGAAATGTCTATAGCATTGAAAATAAAAGTAACTAAAATGTTTGTGAATATGTCACAGCTTTTGTAAATTGATGACTTGAATGCCATATAAATGCAATTTGTAAACACTTGAAATGTTTTTTAATGTACTTTGTAAATGAATGTGCTGAAAATACAAAGCCTAAGTATTTGTGAATATGTTTTGATACTTTATCACTGATTTTGTAAACTGACGGCTGATATAAATGAATGATATTTTGTAAACGATTGAAACAACTTTACTGTACTTTGTAAATGAATGCGCTGAAAATACACACTTGTGATATCGTTGTCGATAAAATTGCCTTGTTGAATATGTTTTGTACACTATTGAAATTGTATCCCATACTGGATTTTGCTGAAAAAATAAAAGCTATGAAAACCAACTGGTGTGTTTTGTTGGTTTATTTCAGTGGTATAACTGATTATGCTTTTTCCCGTTGTCTGGCTTTTTCCTTGTTTTTCATGTTTTCGACTTTCTTGTCTTTCTTGTTTTCATGGTGACTGCTGCGTGAGGTTGTTTATTCATGTTGACTGTGGTTGTTTGACTTGGCATAAACCTGTGGAACAATTGACATACACAAACAGACAATAACAAAAACACAAGGGAACAAACGGGCCAAGAACAGTGGGACACAAGTACAAGATCAAAAAAGTACAAAGACACAAATATTTGCCAACGAGCCAAGTACACAAGAAGAAGAATATCACAAGTACAAAAGGACGAAACGTTTACAAAAAAGGTACACAACAAATAACAAAGACAGAGATTTTCATTTTTTCTGTTTTAATTTTCATAGATGGATAGCTATATATGCTGTCTCGTCTGTCTTGGATCACCCAGTGGTATACAGTTGTCTGAGTAGTCATGGGCTGCTGGTCTCCGGGCTGGTGGGCTCTGATCACACATCTGACTGTATGTTGGTTGACTATCATGCATCTGGCTGTTGTCGGCTTCATCAAACATCTGGTTGTCTTCGGCTGTATCAGACATCTGGTAGCTGAGTAGGCTTGATAAGTGCTGGTGACTTGGCTGTCTTGGTAGGGTTGAACACTGTTAGTGACTGGCTTGGCTTGAACATTCTTAGTGACTGGTTTGATTTGATTAGTAACGGGTTTGGTTTGAAAACTGTTAGCATCTTGATTGGATGAGAGTCTATCAAAATCAGCTAGAATCCCACTTTGCATAGCTATCAATTGTTCATATTCTTGGCGAGTACGTATCAGACCCAGTTGACCTTTAGTGGTAACAGGTGGTTAATCTTTATCATGGGATGACTAATCGACCCACGATCCGGTCATTGACCCGTTGTTTATTTGAAAACGCCTGCAGAATACGTGGCATACTCCACCCTCGACATTTCCGCTTGAGAAAATAGATAGCGTACAGGCCACAGGTGTTACTTAGTACATCTTGTAAGACCCAGGGTGTTGTACATTAATGGTCTGACTGAGTACTTCTCAATAAACTTGCTTATGTCAGCTTGTAAGGTGGTAGCCCAAACGAATCAAAGTATTCACATTTGCCTAACCCAGTCGTAATACAGCGCGATCCAGTGGGACCCAGGTTGATCACTGGGGTCAGTGTTTATCACCAAAGCAGCTGGTTTAGTTCTATCTATTTGTGTAGGTAACTGATCACGAGCACATACTCTGACCTGGACCCGTCGAACATATCTATCTGCCAGTAGTAGACTGGTAATCTGTTCTGTGTCCATTATGAAGCATAATCTGTTAGCACTTGCCTGGTCTTGGATATTTCAATTATCCCGTCGTGCTCGGCGCAGACGATAACTTGTAATGGTTCTGGGGTGGGTGTGTTGAACTTAAATTCCAGGGTTAGGGGACCGGCCCTCGGCATCTCAAACTGATCTCCGTCCAGTAAACTGGGACTCAGGTCAAAGGCATACAGCGTATACCCATGTTTATATTGCATATAGTCAATGGAATTACCGGCGTCCTTGCCCACCAGACCCATGGCTAGATTAGTGCCAAAGAAGGCTCGTACGTATTGATTACGTTCATAGTCCATCGTTAACGGCTTGCTGGTTGCAGATCGCCCATCGACTGTTACGTTCAGATACGTCAAGCCCAAAGGTTTGAAAATTATAAGGATTAGCTTTGAAAGTACCGTTGAAGGCGGCTGAGGTTATTAGGCCAACCACGATACGGGTGGGTGTTTGACTCATAAACAGATTATCTTGAGTGTGAGATAACATCCCTTGGGGGATAGCTAATGTTTTCAACGCCACACGCTTGATCGGTAGCTTCATATTGGCTCTCATCAAGGCTTTCTCATGGGCGAGAGCGACGTCTGGAGTTAGTTTGTCTTTACGAACCACCAGTGTGGCATGTGTTATAACGGATGAATAAGCCAAGGTGTCGTCGGGGGCCATTAGGTTAAAGGTAGCTTTCGATGGAGTCAGCTTAATTTTCACATCCACACCGTTTATCATGTAACGGTCTTGCGCAAAGATATCGACGTGTAGTCGACCCATCATATCTATTTCTTGGCTCTCGCTGGCTAGTTGTCGTCGGGTGTTTCGACCTTTGTTGTTATCGCCTTGAGTCTCATCGAGAAATTTAGCTGTATCGTAGTAATAGAGGGCGGCTGAGAGATGACTCTTCTTGGCTTCTTCCCCATGATTCAGTGTGGCTTCCAGATAGGCTCTATATGGGTATGTGTTCTCACTCGGGGTGATTAGCGTGTCGTTGAGTGAGACATCCACTTGTGAAAACAGACTGTGTAAGTAATAGTTGACGGGGGCCACTTCGGCTGTGGGTGGTAGTTTATCGCCGTTGGGTAGTGTGACTTTAGCTCTGATGTGTAAGAAGGTATTATATAAGTCTAGATACTCTTCACTGGCGCCAGATATAGCAAATTCTATAGGTGCTCCTGGTGCTAGAGATGCGAGCGGGTGTATCTCCACACACTGCCCCTCTTCTACGGCCGTTTGTGTCGGCGGCACGCTAAACAGATCCAAACCAGAATGCAGACACTCACACGAGTTGGGATGAATCAGAGCCATCATGCGAAGATATCCGAATACTTCTTCTTATGAGACCGATTAGGACCAGCACTTAGTTTTATACGTTTACTCGGCTCACCAGGTGGCGCTGGTCGTCTTTTTCTTCTAATACCGCTACCCGATTGGCTAACATGATCGGCTGCGCCTTGCAGTAAACGCTGACCGGCTTGTTTGGCGTGGTCTTTAAAGGCTTCTCCAACGTTCCTACCAGCTAGAGCGTCTTGGGCCACTTTCAAGCCTGTACCTAGACCTTCTCGGAGTAAGGCCTTACCACCTGTCTTTAACCAGGGTAGAATTGTGCGACCAAGTCCACTGAAGAAACTGCCGATACCGCGACCTCTCTGACTCCGGCCACCCACAAACACTGGCATGCCATGGCCAGCTTGGTTGCAGTAAAAGTCCTCGTACATTTTGGGACTTCGACGTAACGCCACGTATTTCACCATTATTCTAGGTCTGAATGTTTCCGCGTGCGAAAATGTAACGTCAGCACTGAAGTTCCGCTGGTGAATGAGATCGTTGTCCCCGTCTCAGTGGTTAAAAGGATCTCCACCATGTCGAAAGAGTACCGACTCAATGGCACGTAGTGTGGTTTGTCATAGATGCGAAATACCGAGGCTGAGCGCTGGTCCAAGATCGGGACAGTCCTTAGTAGTGGGACCATGGCGTCTCCGACTGGTCTCGCGGCTATGAGATCGCAATAGACGTAGACATTTTGAATGTCATTATTCAGTTCTACCACCACCTCGCCTTCCATTAGAGGGTTGGCGTCCGTCACCTTGCCAGAGGGAAAACCTAAAATGCTTCTCAATCTCTCGCTAAATTTAACAGTGGCCCCCGGTTCGAATAGTTTCACGAGGGCTCTCTTCAAGGCCTTGTTATAATAGAATCTGACTCGCACCTTGTCATCAGTCTCTTTCACTAACCGATCAGGACGTGCCCTGTCACGCTCTTCCTCCCCTTTCACTAGTCGATTCAGTTCCTCTATAAAACCAGCTGGTGAGCTGTACATACCCGAGGGACACACCACTCTTATGGGATGTTTCCCCAGGGGTGGTATGTATATGAACCACACTTCATTCTCTAACACATTGCAGTAGTAGTTGGGAAACTGAATTTCGGCCAAACCCACTTCGTATTGTTTGGTCACATCAATAGTCTGCGGCAACTTGACGAAAAAGTGACCCGGGTTGTTGTTGGGAAACATATTCGGTGAAGCATTGCTCGGTAATGTCACGTAGAAGCTCATAGTTTAGGGTTAGGTAGCATGTAACCCAGACAACTACGCATTAGCGCAATCCACAGCTTGCCCTCAGATGCTTCGGCGCTGCCGCGACTCAGATTGAATAGTGATACGCCGATAACGGTGTATATAACGACCATCTGACAGAAGAAGACAATCTCTGTTCGCGGCACCCGTTGACCAAAAAACGACCAGAACGAGGTTCTTTCGCTGGGTGGGTTATTTTGTGGGCGCAGTACAGTAGTTTCCGCAATGTCTTCGTCCATTAGCCTCGGTATCTAGTTAGGTCTGAGACCCAGCTGTTGAATGACGAATTATACCCGAACCATTTCACTAAATACTCTTTACCACCACCTCTCCTTCGTCTTTCTTGTAAGACGGTTTCAACCCGATACACTTGTTTATCTCCGACTGGTTGGATCTCTTCTCGATAGAATGATCCTCGTAGTTCTTCGCCCGAATCGTCTTTTAGCACATACGTCACCGGACTGGTCTGGTTTATACGACTGACGGTAAACAATTCTTCTGTCCACGACGGCACATAGCCCTTTTTAAAAGGTTGTTTGGGTTGAGCCAGTCTGACTCGGTCCCCTTCTGTAAAATGTACTTTTCTTGACCCGTCGGGTTTTTGGTACAAGTTATGCCACACCTCTTCTTGATTAGTATAGTTGACTTGTCGGGGGGCCATGCGAATACTTCTGTGATATGAACCGTTGTAGTTGCGGATCAGTTTATCTATGACGTCGACATAGCGCAGTGTATTAGTCTTGGTGAAATACCGCCACATTTTTTCTTTAAGCGTCCGGTTGAATCTTTCCACTATAGAGGCCTTAACGTCTTCATTCTCGGTGGTAAAGAAATGCACACCTCGGATCTTTCAGAAATTTTAGGAAGGTCTGGTTGACAAATTCCGACCCTTTGTCGGTCTGAAAGGTTTACCGGTTGTCTATCACCAAAGATTTTACTCACAGCCTCCACCAGCGCTTTCCCTGTTTTCTTCTGGATCGGGATGGCCCAGGCATATTTACTAAACACATCGATGCAGGTCACTAGATACGACAACCCGTCGTTGTATCTTTGTAATAGGCGCATATCTATCAAGTCGGCTTGAAACTGTTGATTTATCCCACCGGTTATGGTCTGACGTCTTTGAAAACGCCGACGGATCGGTTTATGCAAAGTATACGTGTCCTGATGGCGTAACCATTTCTCTATTTGCTTAGCGTTCAGTTTAGAATTTCTTTTTAAGGCGGCGGCCCCGCCATAGGCCCCCGGCTGCTGGGGATCGTAGTAATACTTTCTTAATTGCGCGGCCATTTTCCCACTTGGGCGTAGTTAACTTACTCGGCTTCTTCTTTCGTCTGAGCTTATACGCTGGAGTGGTCTCAGCTACTTGACTCTTGGGTGTTATTGGCGTATGGGCAGTTACTTGACTCTTGGGTTCGCTTACTTGAATAGGTTGACTAGGTGTCTCGGTTATTTGACGGGTGGTCTCGGGTGCAAGTGCTGACTTCGGGTTTTTGTTCTTGATATCCACTAGGCCTAAAGGCTTGTGTCTGTACTGATCTAGTCGATTCAGATATCGCTGCAAGGTTTGTTGGTATACACGGGCTTTTTCACGAGGTGGCAGATCTTCACTCTCCAGGACTTGGCGCATTTGTTGGTCCAAGTCACGCAGGCTATCGTTTAGTGTGTCGGGTGGTGTATAGGGTCTTTCTAACAGGCGAGGGTCGATCAGGAGCATTTTCTTGGCCATTACAAACCCACGATGCCCTTCAACACATTTAGAATTGGGCCGAGTAAGGCACCTATGAAACCACCTTGTTGCAGGATCTGTTTCCTTTTCTTGAGCGACAGTTTCTTACCCACGAGCGCTCTCAGACTGTTTTTGTGTCGCTGCAGTCGGCGCTTCTGACTCGGTGTCAGGGGAACATTCCCTTTTAAGACATTGTGACAGCATTCACATATTGATTGGACGAGATCCGGGGAAGCCGTTTTAATTACGGCTTTTACGGCGGCTGGCTTTGCCTCACCCAGAAACCGCAGCATGGGCCCGTGACGTTTCACTCGGTTGGACATATTACTTGGGGACGTAGACAACTTGGTGCTGGTCAGGAAATATACGACTGCGTAAACGGAGCTGATCCGGTGTTTCCTGTCGAAGGTCGAATAACAAATACCCGTGTGGCGTCGATGTCGCGTCTTTAAAACTATCTTGGACATATGACACGCGGCCTGGGTACATCTGTTTGGCCAGATTGGTAATTTGCGACCCGTCTCGAGGATTTTTAAACACTACTAGGTAATGCGAATTCAGACTGATAGTTCTTTGTTCTTTGTTCTTACCAAAAAGGTTCTGGACTATATACATGACACTGAGATTACGATGATGACTACCCTTAGTAAATAGTTTGGTCACTCTATCATCTGTCTCGGACATTAGGTCATCTATAACCACTAACCGCCGTCTATCACCAGTCCATTTTTCCACATCGGGCAGTCCCTCGTTAAATTGATACCCTTCATAGTCTCATACATGGGTTGCCACTCTCCGTAGCACCATATAACCTCCTCTGGAATCGGGTCGACCATGTCTGGGAGATGGGCCAGAAACTGTTGTACAAAGACGGATTACCACAACCTGTTGGTCCCGCAATCATCGAGGTAAAAGGATGTTTCCATCTAGGATCCATGATTACGAATGACCACCTACCTACCTAAGCAACGTATTTTATGGGGTCTCGAACCCGCGACCGCGCTCGCCGCCCGCGCCCGCCCGGCACTCGCTCGCCCGCCCCGCGCACCTCTGATTGTCTTTTAATTTAATTTTTTTTATTTTATTTTTTTAATTATTTATAATATTATACACACACACTCAGTTATCTGCCCTTAGAAAAACACGTCTTTTATTAGAATTATCAACCCTTACATATGACCTAAAAACCCTACCCTACCCTACCCTACCCAACACACCCTAGCTCCGAGACCGAAAAGGATTGGGGTCAATCCTTAGAGGTCAATCCTGAAATGCTAATCAGTTAGGACGTAACCCACTACTCCCATATTTTTTATAAACCAATGGGAACTTGCCGGTCTCCCTGGCAAAGAGGTTAAGAAAGCTGTTTATAATCCCGTATACTCACGTACGAAAAATAGCTACGTGAAATTCGGCAGCGGATCACGTCGCGTTGGTTTCTTATGGAAAGGTATGTGAGAAGGTCGTTCAGAAAACAACGGCAACCTACTGAACGTAAAACTTGCCAAGACATCAACAGCAGCTGAAAAATATTGGTATTGACTGCAATGTCCTGTAAATAGGATATGCATAAAAAATAAATATTTTATATGGGAACTGGGTGTGTCACGTGGTCCGCATCACACCGGCGCCACTACTACTCGGACATATCCTGTTACCTTGTTATTAGGTTGGTTCGATCCGGGAGTTCGGTCAGCGTTTTTTTTTTAAAGATTTATAACACCTCAAAGGTGATTCAAAACGTGACCATCTATCCGTGACTCCCTACAGCGGGTATTTTATTTATTTAACTTAATTAATTAAGGCTCCATCCATGAAACTTTTGGGTGTTCCAGTTTTGGCGTGTAGATGGAGCTATTGTCAGGGGAAATTACTCGAGTACTATTATTATACGATTCATTGGGGCTTTTATTTGCTTCAGCGGGACAAATTTCTCCCAGTTTACCACGTACGAGGTGATACGTATCACCTCATATTAGGTGATAGATATGTTTAAAATATCACAGTAGCGTGAAATCATTAAAATGTCACATATCCCAGGTTACTTTTTATGATATGGGGTGATAGCTCACCTCAAGCAATGCCCATCTTCACCCAGTCTGGAGCAATCAACAACATATTTAAAGATGTCACGAGTAAAACAAGAGCAAATTAACAGCAAATACTTCCTAACAGACAAATTCAATCATCTCTGTCTTTACTGCCAGTCCCGTGGCTAAGGTGTTACGGACGCCGTTCGTGATCCCACATTCCCGCGTTCGAAACACAGATGTGCGCGATTTGGCTGCAGACCGCGTTGCGTTGGTTTTTTACGAAATGGTATGGGTGCCGGTCGTTCAGAAACCAATGGCAAACTACTGAACGTAAGTTCGCCAAGAGATTACAGCAGTAAAAAGTGCTGGTGTTGACTGCAACGTTCTTTAAAGGATTTGCAACTAACTCTTTTAAACTATCTTAACTGCACTGCAACGAATACTTTCTTTTGTCTGAGGTTCTCGGTGCTGAAGTGGTCAAACTGCCTGTCTGAAGCAAAGAAAGCCGTTTGTTTATTGTTTTTTTTTTTTTTTTGGTTTCCGTCATTTGGTTCACGAGTTCAATTTTTTACGTGTGTTGCGAGAGGGAAGAATAAGGGTGAAGGAAAGGAACCCATAGGAGTAGTCACTGGACCTACGGAGTTCTTGCAATATGCAAAACTTTCGACAAGTCCTCTACGAATTTAAGACCGAGCCATATGAGATAGAACCTTACTCTCGCGCTTTTAGCATATAAAATGTTCTTTCTTTAAGCCCTTTCACGTGCCTTGTGATCTATTGGATATTACTGCGCTAGACTGATATTTTTATAGACCAGTGGATACTCGGTACATTGTTGTTGTTGTTGTTTTGTTGCTCTCGCTCACTTTGAACTTAATTTTAGTCCGTACACGTGCTGCTAATCTTAGTGCACTGGACTGATTTTTGCGTGTGGGTTAGCTTTCCCTATTACCAGTGTCCCTCGCCATAAGACGAACTCACTCCGACTTCAGAGATACTTGTAATTTACGTCCCCTATTCAAGGACGGCCGGTCTCCCTGGCCTAGGGTTTAGCGACTTTCTTAGTAGTCCCATATATTCTGGTGAGTAACGTAACTTGCGCGAGAATCGGTAGCGGTTCTCGCTGTGTTGGTGACTTACGGCGTATGTGAGCCGGCCGCTCAGAAAGCAATGGCAAATTACTGGGCGTAATCTTGCCAAGAAATCAACAATCAGCTGAAAGATGCTAATATTGACAGCGATGTCCTGTAAAGGATATGCGAACCCAAAAAAAAGAAAAAATTCAAGGACGAAAAGTCAACATTTTAGTCCAACTGACCTTGTTGGGGTTGAACCCGCTACCTCGGCATCAACACCGGATGTTTAAGAGCAAGCGCTCTTATCCATTCAGTCATTGTGACTAGGTAGGTGACGTTGTCAATATAACGCCGGCCGCCATTACTACCTGAACATTTTCTGGTTCACATTTTATTGCATTGAGTTGACCTGCTCTCCCAGGTCAGTTTTATTGTTGTTGTAATTCCACCATCATGAGGATTCCAAAACATGACAAATGAACATGCCACTGAGCTACCGCAAATCCCTAAAGCAGGTACAAGGTTTAATTAATTAATGCAGCTTCCTGTTTGTTCCAGACTTGGCGGGTAGATGGAGCTCACATCAGGGGAAATTACTCTGGTATCATCGCTGTTCTATTTATCATGGATTTTATTTGCTTCCGTCGGGACAATTTTCTCGCAATGTACCCCATCCAAGGCACCAGTGATGGATGAGTCTAAAAAGCATCATTCTTAAGAGATAAACTGAAGCATAAAGCCATACAGGTATTCATATTTACTTTATAACCATCATTCGCGATGTTTGTTGAATCTCATTGTTTTTTTTTTTGTTTTTAACCCATTATACATTCGTACATTTACTCAAATGGAAGATAAAGCTGTCAAAATGTGAAATGATAGACCGCCATATTCTCTATGCCATGACATAACAATGTGAGGTTGTTATTCCCTTCCTCGCTGTCTGTCATTCCAAAGCAGCAAGCAAGTAAAGGACTCTTTAACACACCCTTTAAAGTGTACCGAGCATACGGTGCTAGACCTGTATATTTATAGACCCATGGATACTTAAGAAATGGTGTGATCAATATGACACCCCCCCCCCTCGCCTGCACTTCCCAAGACATCTCTTGGTGTCCATTTTTGGCTAGGTCGACCTGGAAGTTCATGTATATTTTTTACAAATTCGCCTCGATGCGAATTCGAACCCGTTAATGCCGGCCGGTAGGCAAGCGTCTAGCCATTTCGCCAACGCGGCTACTCATTCCAAGATAATGACCAGAAGATTATTAAAATTCTCCAGTACCCGCTGTATGAGGCTGGGCCGAAGCATCAACAAGAGTATTCTTCTTCTTCTTCAGCTTTCCGAGCCATTGAGGTTCTTTGCTGCAAATACAATCCGTCTCCATTCGTCTCTCTGGTGAACCTTCTCTTGCCAGTCGTTGATTCCAAGTGCTTGTAGGTCTGTATATATATTATCTCTCTACCGTCTTCTTGGTCTACCTCTGGGTCTACGGTCATTTATTTCCTGAGTGTAAGCGAGTTTTGTTTCCCTATTATCTTCCATTCTTTCTATATGCCCCAGCCATTGTAGTCTATTAGCCTTCATGATACCAGTGATTAGCGGGGACTTAAACAGATCATAAATGTCTTTGTTACTTCTTCTTTTCCACTCTCCACTTTGTGTATCCCTAATGGGTCCAAAGATGCGTCTTAAAATTTTGTTCTCAAAGGTTTGTAACAAGGCTTCGTCTCCTTTCGTTGTACTCCAGGTTTCAGAGCCATACAGCACAACTGGTCTGACCAGTGTTTTGTATATTGTGATTTTGGTGTTACGAGTATTGGAAAAGAATAATCCTTTCTTTCCATTATTTTACTCCGGTTCTATATCGTTGCCGGCTTCCTGGCCTAGAGGTTAGCGACTTTTCTCCGTAATCTCGTATACTCTCGTAAGTAACATGACGACGGTGAGAATCAGCAATGGTTCGAATCGCGTCGGTAACTTACTGGGTATGTGAGCCGGCCGCTCAGAAAGCAATGGCAAACTTCTGAGAGTAATCTTGCCAAGAAATCAGCAATCAGCTGAAAGATGCTGTTGTTGACAGCGATGTCCTGAAAAGGATATGCAAACATTCTATATCGTTGAAGTATTAACACACAAGTTACAGAAAATATTGCCTTTTGTATTATGTACCATCTCATCATCTCAGTCTCTTTCTTCTTGTACCTTGCGGTGTCGATGTGGAGTATAAACAGCGGGAGAGTGCCCATTTATGGGCTTCATGTATCGAGATTCCATCTGTTCAACCTCTGCTACTCCCTCTGTTCATATGTCACGAGCTCGCCATGAGTTAACCAGATAATAATACCGACGTTTGCTTGGCGTATATTTTCTAGGCCACAACAGTCGTACTAACAGAGTAAACACAGCTGCACGGGTTACATCGTGTCAGCCCATAAACACATTTGGTGGTGAGTGAGAAGGAATGGATACATCGAGTTGGCAGTTCATTAACAGTTAGAATCACATATGATTGTCGGCTTAGGATATGGAATGGTTCCGTTTGTCATCTATACTGCCGGACATCAGACGGAAATGGCTGCTGGGATTGTCACCACGGAACAGAAGATTGACAGTTTATCAACAGGTCGGAAGTGCCCGACTAGGGAGAAAACAGTGCATCTGTCAATTCTTAGTTTCCGGCACATCGAGAGGATTGACGGGGTTATTTGCAACTCTTTGTTGTAACTCGACAGAAACTCGCTGGCTTGTTTGAGAATCTAAACTATTACTGACAACTTTGACAGGACTAAAGCCAGGAAAATGGATTCTTGACAAGGGATGATCTGCCACGGTGCCACCTGTGTGGGGGCATAAAGGATAACGTCACGTGACCAACTTTGGTAGTTTGCCATATAAACCCGAGTTGGGATCAACTAGGGGGGACTTGAAAAATGCTCTAGTCAGAGTGCCAGGGCACTTCAGTGCTTAGTGGAAATAATATCTACCGTGTGTTAATTAGTGACTTAATTTTACACGTGCCTATAATGGCAGATGTAGATATGATTGATAGGACTGCAGTAGTGCCATTTAAGGTATAACCTAGTATAATATTAGTTCTAATTAATATAGACTGTGGCCTTGTTAAACTATAGTGTGATGATTAGCACTGATAGTGGAAACTAGTTAGAGTAGAATAGTGATATTAACTCTGCTAGTTAAGAATAGATTAGTGAAGTGTTGATAAGCTTTACTAGTTGAGAATTGAGTAATGAGGGATAATTGGGATCTTCCCGTAGGTGTCCCTGGTGGGCGGGGTTCCGCATTCTGTTTGCTGATTTTTTCTTTGTGATAGCCTGATTCGGCTCTAGGTGGGTAGCTAATCTGCTCTATGACTAAGTCTAGTTAGCTAAAGATCATTAAGCAAGGTGATAGGCTTACACTCAGCCGAAAGGATCAGTAACTAGTACTATCACCAGATGTGTTGTTTCTATCCTAGGTTCCCTACCAGATCCAAGGAAACTCAACAAGTTTTTGGGAAAAAATCCAATCCCATTCGGAAGAACACCAGTTCAACAATCAATAAAGTTGCATACAGAACGTAACTAAAGCTAGAAGGAAGTTAATTCACCAAAGAGAGTGATGCGTACTGATGCACCACACAGCATCAGACAGTAGTAACTAAATGAGAACAGTCTAATAGTTACCTAGAGTTATATAATCTCGTGTAATAGAACACAAGACATTATACGTGAGGCTAGATAGACACGAGTGAGGATCAATCACATTAACAATTAACATTAATGACGGTGTACACACTACAAAGGACTTGTGCAGTTTTTTTTAAGGAACGATAGGAACGGACATTGTGTAGGGTGCAACCGGTCCATGATTAACTGTTAATACCACCGGTGTCTATTTCGGATGATCATGAAATTGGATTACCAGAGGTCTACAGAGGCAAAGCAGTATCCGGCAAGATGGTTTCGGCACGGGGTGAGATGTACATGTTCTGACGTAACGTGCTGTGGTCTATCCTTGCTGGGATCAGCTGACTGGGTTGTGGTCTGAGAGTCCGATTCTACACACTTTATAGAACACGTCACACATTTTCTTCACATACACGTCTCATATACGTTACACTTTTCTTTTAAATAAATTATCTTTATTAATTTTTAGAAGCAAGAGTTGTTGAGTATGTTGCGTTGGGGAAGTATGAGAAGGGGGCATAGTACGACAGTGAGAGAGTGATAGGAAAAGGTGTCCATAGGCTGATGGAGTGTGTTGGACGGAAGCTGGTGGATTCTCCAGAATATTGAGAGGGAAAAAATATTATAATGTGGGTGTCGGCTCTCTTCACTCCAGGGACGACACTGTAAAGGAGGACACGACATCATAGTTTACTTGGTCGGCGGCTTCTTCTGCTTCCATTTGGTCTGTACATCATTGCTTGTTGTAGTATACTGTCAGTTGGTAACTGTCGCTTGTTGTCCCTGGGGGGTAAAGTGGAATCAACAAGCACACTTTCTTAAATTCCCTTTTCTTGAGTTTTGGTTTTTTGCCGGACCTTTGTCTACATACCCCCTCTTCTTAAGTCTGTTGATCTCTCTCTCTCTCTCTCTCTCTCTCTCTCTCTCTCTCTCTCTCTCTCTCTCTCTCTCTCTCTCTCTCTCTCTCTCTCTCTCTCTTCTGAATCCTCCAGAACATACCCACACAACACTTTCCTCCAACAATTAATAAAATTTTTAATGAAGAAAACTATGTCAGGTTAGTGTAGTATATGTGTATATAAATCTGTGGTGTAGTCTATCGTGAATGTGAGATATGAACTCTTCAGTATATGATCAGCATCACTTTTCTCATCATGCTACAGCCATTCAAATACACCACCACACAGAACTGGAATGAGCTCACCCGAGGATGTGTCTCTCCGACCGATTCTTGACGTATTCCAATATCCTGGAATTTTTTCACAGTCTGATCATCACTGAATGATTGGTTAATTAGAGTCCTAGAATTCTCACTCCCACAACTCAGGT
>JACEFZ010014959.1:225000-680024 GCA_014155875.1 Cepaea nemoralis | reverse complement strand
CCTCCTCCCCCCCCTTCCCCCCTCCTCCCCCCCCCCCCCTCCTCGCCTCCTCCCCCCCCCCTACTCCTCCCCCCTCCTAATCCCCCTCCTCCCTCCTATTCCTCCCTACTCCTCCTGTCTCCCCCCTCCTCCTCCCTCCTCTTCCCTCCTCCACCTCCCTCTTCCTCCTCCCTCCTACATTTACCCAAGACAGACAGACAGTCAGGACAGATAGTCGGGAACGGGATCTTATATGACTACTTATATAATTTAAATGAGATGCTCTCCACCATGGGCTGGGCCGGGTCAGACAGACAGACAGATAGATAGATAGATAGATAGACAGACAGACAGACAGACAGACAGACAGACAGACAGACAGACAGACAGACAGACAGACAGACAGACAGACAGACAGACAGACAGACAGACAGACAGACAGACAGACAGACAGACAGACAGACAGACAGACAGACAGACAGTCGGTAACGGGAACGGGAACTTATATGACTACTTATATGAATTAAATGAGATGCTCCCCAAAAAGGACTGGGCGAAGCCGGGCCGGGTCAGCTAGTCTACTATATATATACATCACTATACATGGTCAGTGCCACAAGTTTCTACTATATCTACTATATATATACATCACTATACATGGTCAGTGCCACAAGTCTCTACTATATATATATATACATCACTATACATGGTCAGTGCCACAAGCCTCTACTATATATATATATACATCACTATTCATGGTCAGGGCCACACGCCTCTACTATATCTACTATGTATATATATATATATATATATATATATATATATATATATATATATATATATATATATATATATATATATATATATATATATATATATATATATATCATTGGCACCTTGCCGTCTTGACAGACGATAGTTTGTGCTTTAAAAAGGCATAATAACTTTTAACTATGGCGGTAGCGAGTGTGACTGATAAGGCCAATTTGCGCTGTAAATGTCCGTTCACAGTGGGTGCATGTGAACACGTGGTCATTTCCACCATCATGCACCATCTTACGTCTCAAACGCTTGGTGTGTGACTTTTCTGCAATAATTTTCTCCTTTGACTTTATTCCATTTCTGATATTTGCCCTCCATGCAACACGTTCAGCGGCGGTTCCCAATGTGCATTATCAATGCCTGTATCAATCATGTCCCGCTTACACACATCTTTGTATCGTAGTAGAGGCCGACCCTGAGATCTCTTACCCATCTGTAATTCACCAAAAAAGATATCCTTTGGTATTCTACCATCATCCATCCTCCTAAGATGTCCTATCCATCTAAGTCTACGAAGACTGAGCATGGAATAAACTGTCACACAACCTGATCTTTCCAATACTTCAGTATTTGTGATTTTGTCTTGCCACTTAATACCAAGAATTCTTCGCAGACACCGCATATGAAAGCTGTTTAAGTTGTTCTCTTGGTGTGAGTAAGTTGTCCAGGTTTCACTGCCATAGAGAAGAGTACTAAGGACACAGGCTTGATAGACAAGGACTTTTGTTTTGGCAGTAAGCTTCCTGTTCTCCCAGACTCTTTTTCTTAACCTGTTCATTGTTGTTGCTGCCTTACCAATCCGGATGTTGATTTCCTGATCTAGGGATAATTTGCTATTTACCACTGATCCTAGATATGTAAAATGGTCTACTATCTCTAGTTCGGCGTCGTCAATAAAGATTGATGGTACCCCATGTGCACCTTGTGACATAATCTGTGTCTTCTTTTTGCTAATTGTTAAACCAAATTCAGAACAAGCATTGGAGAATGCAGATAGTAGACATTGCAATTCTTCCTCAGAGTGGGTCGTAACTGCAGCATCATCTGCAAAAAGCAACTCTCTGATCAGTACCCTCCTAATTTTGGTCTTAGCCTTCAATCTCTGAGCATTGTAGAGGCCGCCATCTGAGCGTGAGTGAATGTATATACCACCATCCTGATCATGAAATGCATATTTCAGTAGAAGTGAAAAGTATATTCCAAAGAGGGTGGGAGCTAGTACACAACCTTGCTTAACTCCACTCTTGATTTCAAATTCTTCAGAAGTTGCACCATCAAACTTGATTATACCCTTCATGCCTGTGTGGAACGATTCCACAATGGACAGAAGAGTTGGTGGGCAGCCAATCTTCTTTAGTGCCTTGAACAGACCCTCACGACTGACCAAATCAAATGCCTTTGTGAGGTCGATGAAGGCAATAAACAGTGGTTGATTCTGTTCACGGCATTTTTCTTGCATTTGTCGCAATGAGAATATCATATCAGTGGTAGACCGGTTCTGTCGAAAGCCACACTGTGATTCGGGGTAGACTTGATCTCCTAGGACTTGAAGTCTGCGCAGAACAATTCTGGCAAATACTTTTCCAACAATACACAGAAGTGAGATACCCCTATAGTTGTTGCAGTCGCTCCGATCGCCCTTGTTCTTGTACAGTGTTATGATGCTTGAATCTTTGAAATCCTGTGGGACTTGTCCTTCACGCCAGCATAGCTCTATTAGCTGGTGGATCTGTATAGTGAGTGTGTCTTGCCCACTCCTGATAACCTCTATTGGAATCCCATCCTTACCTGGAGCCTTGCCAGATGCAAGTTCATTTATAGCACACTTAACTTCTGTTATGGTGGGAAGTGTGTCCAGGTGGTCAAGAGTTGGTAGAGCCTCTATGGCGTTGAGGGCATCATCCGCTAGTTTGGTCTCACTTGAGTAAAGCTCCAAATAGTGCTCTACCCATCTGTCCATCTGCTGTTTCTTATCAGTGATGATTTCTCCAGTCAAGGTTTTCAATGGTGCACTTCTTTTGATCACTGGACCGCAGGCTTTCTTTATTCCTTCATACATGCTTCTTATGTCTCCCTTATCACTTGCGATTTGAATGGACTCACATAACTTGATCCAATAATCATTTGCACACTGCCTGGCAGCCTTTTGCACATCCTTCCTAGCTTGCCTAAGCTCACTCAGAGTGTTACGCGTTGGTCTTTCCTTGTTTCTTAAGAGAGCTTTCTTCTTCTTATCAATCAAGGGCTGCAGAGTCTCGCTGTTGGCCGCAAACCAGTCCTGCCTCTTATGATCCACAGTGCCGTAAACCCCTACGGCAGTTTTATAAAGAGTTTCCTTAATTTGACCCCACTTTTCATTTACTGTACAATTTTCTGGTGTATCAGTGAAAGCGTCTTCAAGTTGCTGTTGAAACTGAAAGCACTTTTCAGGATCATGAGTGTTAATAATATTAATCCTGAGGCTAGATTTGTGTTTAGCTGTGTAGATTCTCTTTGGTCTCAGTCTAACCCTTGCAACAACCAAAGAATGATCCGTATCACAGTCAGCACTGTGGTAACTACGAGTCAATGATATATGGTTCAGATGTTGTCTCCGTGTGATGATGAAGTCCAGCTGGTGCCAATGGCCGGATCTTGGATGTTTCCATGTGACCTTATGCATCTCTTTTGTTTTAAAAAAGGAGTTTGTAATACATAGGTCATTACTGGTGCAATGCTCCAGCAGCCTTTGCCCATTTTCATTCATGCGACCGATGTTGTATTTTCCAAGGCACACTGGCCATGAACTCGAGTCCTTGCCCACACGAGCATTGAAATCACCGAGCATATAAATGTAGTCAGATTTTGGAACTGCCTTGATCACGGAGTCTAACTCCTCATAGAACGAATCCTTCACATCATCAGAGGAATCGAGTGTCGGTGCATATGCAGTAATAATGGTGGCAAACCCACAAGAGGTTGCCAAGCGCAGGGATAATAGTCTTTCATTTCCTCCTGCTGGAATTTCAATCATTCCCAGTAGCGAATTCTTCACTGCAAAGCCCACACCGTGTTGCCTTTTTTCTGCCTGCCCTCTACCCTTCCAGAAAAAGGTGTAGTTGTTTTCCCTGAGTGACCCTTCCTCAGCGAGGCGAGTCTCCTGCAGGCCAGCAATATCAATGTTTAGACGATTGAGTTCGGCATCAATCACAGCCGTTTTTCTCACATCGTCAATATTGGTCAAGTCAGTGGAAAATCCTGGACACATGGTTCTCACGTTCCAGGTTGCAAGCCGTAGCTTGAGGTTTCTATTTTTATTTTTGTTTGTACCTGGTGCATTGGTTTTACAGCCTGCGATTCAGATTTTGTCCTAGCCCCAAGCACCCATTGAAGCAGGCAGGCTGTGGCGGATCAGCACCCAATTGGCTGGGGGCTGCCCAGCTTGAGGCGGGCGGTAGCTGATCAGTGACACCTATAGGTGTCTCCCACCGTCAGAGGCAACGCGTGGCGCCCCATGTCTACGCCAACTGACAAGGACTTATAACCCGTAACAGTTGCCTCTCGCTTTGATTCCGAGACCAGTTAAGACCAGGGATGGAGTTATTGCCTCTCCATAGCACAAAGCCTGGGCTAAAATATAGAGATCATGTGTTGCCCATGCAGCATGATCCCTCTCTCGGCCTGCCTAGTTTACTCCAGAGGAAAGGTAACACCCCTACATCTGGAACAAGACAAGCTGCAGAAGCTGCCGGATCAGCAAAGCAATGCTCTAACTGTCCGCCTGTCGGAGCTTCGATCCTAGACCAGTCGCCAACCAAGGCTTAGGGCCTGGTCTGCCCTGCCATGACATTTTGTCTTTAGCTTGCATTTCCTCACACCAGGGTAAGGCTTGTACCCTCCCAATTGCGCTCTTCCGCCCGAAGCCGTTGGCACAATGTGGGGTGTCGGGTTTGGTAAGCGCCGCCCAACGTTCAGCGCTAACAGAAACCAGGTAGTACCGTCTACTGTTATACGGTAGCTCAGACATATCTGACTAAGACCTGACACCCATAAATATATATATATACACATCACTATACATGGTCAGTGCCACAAGCTCTACTATATCTACTATGTATATACATCACTATACATGGTCAGTGCCACAAGTCTCTACTATATTATTATATATATATATATATATATATATATATATATATATATATATATATATATATATATATATATATATATATATATATATATATATATATATACACATCACTATACATAGTTAGTGCCACAATCCTCTACTTGTCATTCTTCTATTGTGATTATTGGTTAGTGAAGACCGTCGTCCTGGCACTCCGCACACGGCCATAGATATTCCAATCTCTTGCTGAACATTCCCAAGCACTCTGCACACGACCATAGATATTCCAGTCCCCTGCTGAACATTCTCAAGTACTCCGCACACGGCCATAGATATTCTAATCTCCTGCTGAACATTCTCAGGTACTCCGCACACGACCATAGATATTCCAATCTCCTGCTGAACATTCTCAGGTACTCCGCACAGGATCATAGATATTCCAATCTCCTGTTGAACATTCTCAGGTACTCCGCACACGACCATAGATATTCCAGTCTCCTGCTGAACATTCTCAGGTACTCCGCACACGACCATAGATATTCCAATCTCCTGCTGAACATTCCCAAGCACTCTGCACACGACCATAGATATTCCAATCTCCTGCTGAACATTCTCAGGTACTCCGCACACGACCATAGATATTCCAATCTCCTGCTGAACATTCCCAAGCACTCTGCACACGACCATAGATATTCCAATCTCCTGCTGAACATTCTCAGGTACTCCGCACACGACCATAGATATTCCAATCTCCTGCTGAACATTCTCAGGTACTCCGCACACGACCATAGATATTCCAATCTCCTGCTGAACATTCCAAGCACTCTGCACACGACCATATATATTCCAATCTCCTGCTGAACATTCTCAGGTACTCCGCACACGACCATAGATATTCCAATCTCCTGCTGAACATTCTCAGGTACTCCGCACACGACCATAGATATTCCAGTCTCCTGCTGAACATTCCCAGGCAGATTACGTGAACTGATGGCTTCACTTCTAGCATTATGTTGTATTGTAATAGATGCCATCTGGAATAGTTCTTTGTTGTATTGTAATGGCTGCCATCTGGAATAGTTCACACCACCACTTAACTGGAATACTATTGTGGCTAACATAGTGGCTAATTGTTCACACCATCACTGAAGTGGGCTAACATTGTGGCTAATAGTTCACGCTATCAGTGAAGAGAGCTAACATAGTGACTAAATGTGCACACCATCACTGAAGTGGGCCAGCATAATGGCTAATAGTTCACACTATCACACAAGTGGGCTAACATAGTGGCTAACAGTTCACACTGTCTGTGAAGTGGGCTACCATAGTGGCTAACAGTTCACACTATCTGTGAAGTGGGCTACCATAGTGGCTAACAGTTCACACTATCTGTGAAGTGGGCTACCATAGTGGCTAACAGTTCACACTATCTGTGAAGTGGGCTACCATAGTGGCTAACAGTTCACACTATCTGTGAAGTGGGCTAACATAGTGGCTAACAGTTCACACTGTCTGTGAAGAGGGCTACCATAGTGGCTAACAGTTCACACTATCTGTGAAGTGGGCTAACATAGTGGCTAAATGTTAACATCATGACTGAAGTGATCTAACAATATCGGTGCTAGTTTCACAAACCAATGGCAGTTTTTACTCACAGATACCTGTGATCTATATACAAGTCTTGTACGCCTGAGTCTGTCATAGTTGCCAAATTTCTACAGATTATGTTCTGTTATTTAGGTATTATTACACATAGTCTCCAGTTCTATAAGTAGTCTCCAGTTCTACACGTAGTCTCCAGTTCTACAAGTAGTCTCTAGTTCTCTCAAGTAGTCTCCAGTTCTACACCTAGTCTCCAGTTCTACACATAGTCTCCCGTTCTACAAGTAGTCTCCAGTTCTAGATGTAGTCTCCATTTGTACACATAGTCTCCAGTTCTACAAGTAGTATCCAGTTCTACGTGTAGTCGCCAGTTTTACCATAGTCTCCAGTTCTACACATAGTCTCCAGTTCTACACATAGTCTCCAGTTCTACACATAGTCTCCAGTTCTACACATAGTCTCCAGTTATACACGTAGTCTCCAGTTCTACACGTAGTCTCCAGTTCTACACATAGTCTCCAGTTCTACACGTAGTCTCCAGTGCTACACGTAGTCTCCAGTTCTACAAGTAGTCTCTAGTCCTACACTTATTCTTCTGTTCTACATGTTATTATCAACCTTACATGCAGTCTACTCGTACTTATTGTCTCCAGTCCAACAACCGTGTCTTCAATCCTACGCTTTGTCTACAGTATTACACGTTATCTTCAATCTTTATGTAAAAGCATTTCACTGTACATAATGCCGTCGCTAGAATGCCAACACAAATCCTACATGTTATCTCCAATCCTATCAGTTAGTTAGTCTTTCCTCTTGAGCCTAAGTCGGCGTATAGGGCAGAAGTCATGGCTCTCCATGTCCGGCGGTTCGCTGCTACCTGTTGTAGATCTTGGATGTTCACTATAGGGTGTCTTAAATCTTACACGTCATCTCTATTCCTGGAGGGTGTCTTCAATCTTACACGTTATCTCTAATCCTGGAGGATGTCTCCAATCTAACATGTTATCTTCAATCTTACACGTTATCTCTAATCCTGCAGGGTGTCTCCAATCTAAGACGTTATCTTCAATCTTACACGTTATCTTTAATCCTGCAGGGTGTCTCCAATCGTACACGTTATCTTCAATCTTACACGTTATCTTTAATCCTGCAGGCTGTCTCGAATCTTACACACTGTCTCTAATCCTAGTGTCTCCAATCTAAGGAAGATTGGCTGCTCGCCAACTCTTCTGTCCATTGTGGAATCGTTCCACACAGACATGAAGGGTGTAAACAAGTTTGATGGTGTATATTTAGAAGAATGTTAAACCAAGACTGGAGTTAAGCAATGTTGTGCACTTGCTCCCACCCTTTTTGGACTATACTTTTCATTTCTATTGAAATGTGTCTTCGGTGATCAGGGTGATGGTAAATACATTCACACACACTCAGAAGGTGAACTCAACAATGCTCAGAGATTGAAGGCCAAGACCAAAATTAGGAGGGTACTGATCAGAGAGTTGCTGTTTGCAGATGATGCTGCACTTACGACCCACTCTGAGAAGAATTACAATGTCTACTATCTGCATTCTCCAATGCCTATCCTTCAAGGACCATGTGGAGACGGTCGTGACAAGAACTCAAAAGGGACTCAATGCACTTAAAACTATGGCTGCAATGGACATAGAGCAGAGAATGCTTTTCACACTATACCAGCACTTGATCCTCTCAGTAATTGATTATGGATTAGGTCTGCTCACTGTCTCAGAGAGTCAGCTGGTGAAGTTAGAGCGCATACAGAGTGAAGCTATGCGGGTCATTCTGGGATGCACTAGAGACACCCCAGTAGTGTGTATGCGTTAAATCCTTGGTCTGCCGACTGTTGCTGGTAGGCTCAAGGTGAAGCGGGCGAAGGCATACCTCAGAGTAGCTGCAGACACAGACCATCCACTGCATGAGGCGCTGGACGCAGTTAAGGGTCAGCGACTGATAAGAGGGAAATCATGGATGGCTCAGGCAGAAGATACGATCAGACAGGTGTGCCCCCTGGAGAACATCAGGCGAGGAGAGGAGTGGGTCAGAGTGCCAGCGGAGCAGTCAGACTTGTGCAGAGTAATAATCACATTAAGCCGGGAGTGCAGGGAGTGGCCAGCAGGGGCCACGGAAGTGGAAATCCAGCAACTAATTCAGGACAATGCTCACTCGAGCTCACTGGCATATGATACCACAACATCCAGCTTAAGAATGGAAGTGGAGGCAGTCACTGCGGCTCTCCGCTGGATGGAGAATACGACACACACACACACACACACACACACACACACACACACACACACACACTCACACACACATCGTGATTGTAACTGACTCAGAAAGCATGCTGACGAGGGTGAGGACGGGCAGACTTCGTGCAGAGTGGCTTGCTTCGCTTCGGAGGTCACGGGTGACAAGCATCGCCTGGATCTTTTCTCCGGGGCATGCCGGTGTGCTGGGAAATGAACAGGCGGACAGATTGGCTGGCTCTGCAGAACTTGGTGGAGTATTGATACATGACAAGGAGACGTGGTTGCGGCCTTGTGGGAGCACGTGCACACCTCGGAGGAGCAAATGGATTACCATGGTCTGGCAAGAATGAGACAACGAGGAGTAACGAAAGGATCTGGCCGACGCTCAACGCTCAGAGGAAAGGCGAGACGGATTTATAATCAGATTGCTACTCGTACTATTAGTGTTGGAACTCTTCGCTGGCTGCTGAGGATGGGGACGGAGGACTTATGGAAATGCCCCGAATGCTGTGATGTCGATTCCTAAATCAATCAATCAATCAATCCAATGCGTGTTCTGAATTTGGTTTAATAATTATCAAAATGAAGGCACAGATTATGTCACAAGGTGCAAACAGGGTTTCATAAATCTTTATTGACAACGCAGAGCTGGAGATAGTAGATAATTTTACATATCTAGGATCAGAGGTAAACAATAAAGTATCCCTAGTTCGGGAAATCAACATCAGGATTAGTAAGACAGCAACAACAATGAGCAGGTTAACAAAGAGAGTCTGGGAGAGCAGGAAGCTTACTGCCAAAACAAAAGTCCTCGTCTACCAAGCCTGTGTCCTTAGTACTCTTCTTTATGGCAGTGAAGTCTGGACAACTTACACACACCAAGAGAAACGTTTAAACAACTTTCATATGCGGTGTCTGTGAAGAATACTTAGTATTAATTGGCAAGACAAAATTACGAACAATGAAGTATTGGAAAGATCGGGTTGTGTCACGATCTGTTCCACGCTCAGAATTCGTAGACATAGATGGATAGGACACATTGGGAGAAGACGATCGACGGTAGAATACCTAAGGGCATCTTTCTTGTCTTGTGAAATACAAATGAGTAAAAGATCTCGGGTGTCTGTCTCGATTGTACGGTACAAAGATGTGTGTCAGCGAGACATGATTAACACAGGCATTGATATTGCACCTTGAGAGCAAATCACAGCGGATCGTGTTTCTTGGAGAGTAAAGATCATAAATGAGATAAAGAAAAAGGAGATAATGATTGCAGAAAGGTCACAAACCAAGCGTGTTAGATATCGGATGGTGCGTGATGGTGGAAATGACCATTCGTTCCCTTCATCCATTGTGGACGAATATTTACTACGCGAATTGTTCTGATCAGTAACACTCGCTACCGCAATGGGTTGCAGTTAACGTGTCTTTTCTAAAGCACATTGTTGTAACAAAATATTGCCAGTCCAGACGGCAAGGTGCCAATAATAGTAATCTACGTAGCCTCTAGTCCTAGACGTAGTCTGGAGTCCTGCATGTAGTCTCCAGTTTTACTCGTAGTGACCCGTTCTACAAGTAGTCTTACACGAAGACTCCAATCCTCACGTTCTACAGTCCTACAGCTAATATCCAGTCCATTACAAAGTGCCCAGTCCAACACGTTGTGTTCAATTCTACACGTAGTCTCCAATCCTACACGTAGTGATCCGTCTTACATGTGGCCTCCAATCTTACACATAGTGATCCGTCATACATGTGGCCTCCAATCCTACACGTAGTGATCCGTCATACATGTGGCCTCCAATCTTACACATAGTGATCAGTCTTACATGTGGCCTCCAATCCTACACGTATTGATCCGTAATACATGTGGCCTCCAATCCTACACGTAGTGATCCGTCATACATGTGGCCTCCAATCTTACACGTAGTGATCCGTCATACATGTGGCCTCCAATCTTACACGTAGTGATCCGTCATATATGTGGCCTCCAATCCTACACATAGTGATCCGTCATACATGTGGCCTCCAATCTTACACGTAGTGATCAGTCTTACATGTGGCCTCCAATCTTACACATAGTGATCCGTCATACATGTGGCCTCCAATCCTACACGTAGTGATCCGTCATACATGTGGCCTCCAAACTTACACGTAGTGATCCGTCTTACATGTGGCCTCCAATCCTACACGTAGTGATCCGTCATACATGTGGCCTCCAATCCTACACGTAGTGATCCGTCATACATGTGGCCTCCAATCTTACACGTAGTGATCCGTCATACATGTGGCCTCCAATCTTACACATAGTGATCGTCATACATGTGGCCTCCAATCTTACACGTAGTGATCAGTCTTTCATGTGGCCTCCAATCTTACACGTAGTGATCGTTACATGTGGCCTCCAATCTTACACGTAGTGATCAGTCTACATGTGGCCTCCAATCTTACACGTAGTGATCAGTCTACATGTGGCCTCCAATCTTACACGTAGTGATCAGTCTTACATGTGGCCTCCAATCTTACACGTAGTGATCAGTCTTACATGTGGCCTCCAATCTTACACGTAGTGATCAGTCTTACATGTGGCCTCCAATCTTACACGTAGTGATCAGTCTTACATGTGGCCTCCAATCTTACACGTAGTGATCAGTCTTACATGTGGCCTCCAATCTTACACGTAGTGATCAGTCTTACATGTGGCCTCCAATCTTACACGTAGTGATCAGTCTTACATGTGGCCTCCAATCTTACACGTAGTGATCAGTCTACATGTGGCCTCCAATCTTACACGTAGTGATCAGTCTTACATGTGGCCTCCAATCTTACACGTAGTGATCAGTCTTACATGTGGCCTCCAATCTTACACGTAGTGATCAGTCTTACATGTGGCCTCCAATCTTACACGTAGTGATCAGTCTTACATGTGGCCTCCAATCTTACACGTAGTGATCAGTCATACATGTGGCCTCCAATCTTACACGTAGTGATCAGTCTACATGTGGCCTCCAATCTTACACGTAGTGATCAGTCTACATGTGGCCTCCAATCTTACACGTAGTGATCAGTCTTACATGTGGCCTCCAATCTTACACGTAGTGATCAGTCTACATGTGGCCTCCAATCTTA
This sequence comes from Cepaea nemoralis, assembly GCA_014155875.1. Classification (NCBI taxonomy): domain Eukaryota; kingdom Metazoa; phylum Mollusca; class Gastropoda; order Stylommatophora; family Helicidae; genus Cepaea; species Cepaea nemoralis. Next base: position 668,117 of record JACEFZ010014959.1, on the reverse strand, counting down.
CACGTAGTGATCAGTCTACATGTGGCCTCCAATCTTACACGTAGTGATCAGTCTTACATGTGGCCTCCAATCTTACACGTAGTGATCAGTCTTACATGTGGCCTCCAATCTTACACGTAGTGATCAGTCTTACATGTGGCCTCCAATCTTACACGTATTGATCAGTCATACATGTGGCCTCCAATCTTACACGTAGTGATCAGTCATTACATGTGGCCTCCAATCTTACACGTAGTGATCAGTCTTACATGTGGCCTCCAATCTTACACGTAGTGATCAGTCTTACATGTGGCCTCCAATCTTACACGTAGTGATCAGTCTTACATGTGGCCTCCACTCTTACACGTAGTGATCAGTCATTACATGTGGCCTCCAATCTTACACGTAGTGATCAGTCATACATGTGGCCTCCAATCTTACACGTAGTGATCAGTCTTACATGTGGCCTCCATCTTACACGTAGTGATCCGTCCTACATGTGGCCTCCAATCTTACACGTAGTGATCAGTCTTACATGTGGCCTCCAATCTTACACGTAGTGATCAGTCTACATGTGGCCTCCAATCTTACACGTAGTGATCAGTCTTACATGTGGCCTCCAATCTTACACGTAGTGATCAGTCATTACATGTGGCCTCCAATCTTACACGTAGTGATCAGTCCTTACATGTGGCCTCCAATCTTACACGTAGTGATCAGTCATACATGTGGCCTCCAATCTTACACGTAGTGATCAGTCATTACATGTGGCCTCCAATCTTACACGTAGTGATCAGTCTTACATGTGGCCTCCAATCTTACACGTAGTGATCAGTCATACATGTGGCCTCCAATCTTACACGTAGTGATCAGTCTTACATGTGGCCTCCAATCTTACACGTAGTGATCAGTCATACATGTGGCCTCCAATCTTACACGTAGTGATCAGTCTTACATGTGGCCTCCAATCTTACACGTAGTGATCAGTCTTACATGTGGCCTCCAATCTTACACGTAGTGATCAGTCTTACATGTGGCCTCCAATCTTACACGTAGTGATCAGTCATTACATGTGGCCTCCAATCTTACACGTAGTGATCAGTCTTACATGTGGCCTCCAATCTTACACGTAGTGATCAGTCTTACATGTGGCCTCCAATCTTACACGTAGTGATCAGTCTACATGTGGCCTCCAATCTTACACGTAGTGATCAGTCATTACATGTGGCCTCCAATCTTACACGTAGTGATCAGTCTATACATGTGGCCTCCAATCTTACACGTAGTGATCAGTCTTACATGTGGCCTCCAATCTTACACGTAGTGATCAGTCATTACATGTGGCCTCCAATCTTACACGTAGTGATCAGTCATACATGTGCCTCCAATCTTACACGTAGTGATCAGTCATTACATGTGGCCTCCAATCTTACACGTAGTGATCAGTCTTACATGTGGCCTCCAATCTTACACGTAGTGATCAGTCATACATGTGGCCTCCAATCTTACACGTAGTGATCAGTCTTACATGTGGCCTCCAATCTTACACGTAGTGATCAGTCTTACATGTGGCCTCCAATCTTACACGTAGTGATCAGTCATACATGTGGCCCTTATACACATCTATCTTACACGTAGTGATCAGTCATACATGTGGCCTCCAATCTTACACGTAGTGATCAGTCTATACATGTGGCCTCCAATCTTACACGTAGTGATCAGTCATACATGTGGCCTCCAATCTTACACGTAGTGATCAGTCATTACATGTGCCTCCAATCTTACACGTAGTGATCAGTCCTTACATGTGGCCTCCAATCTTACACGTAGTGATCAGTCATACATGTGGCCTCCAATCTTACACGTAGTGATCAGTCTTACATGTGGCCTCCAATCTTACACGTAGTGATCAGTCTTACATGTGGCCTCCAATCTTACACGTAGTGATCAGTCCTTACATGTGGCCTCCAATCTTACACGTAGTGATCAGTCTTACATGTGGCCTCCAATCTTACACGTAGTGATCAGTCATACATGTGGCCTCCAATCTTACACGTAGTGATCAGTCTTACATGTGGCCTCCAATCTTACACGTAGTGATCAGTCATTACATGTGGCCTCCAATCTTACACGTAGTGATCAGTCTTACATGTGGCCTCCAATCTTACACGTAGTGATCAGTCATACATGTGGCCTCCAATCTTACACGTAGTGATCAGTCTTACATGTGGCCTCCAATCTTACACGTAGTGATCAGTCATACATGTGGCCTCCAATCTTACACGTAGTGATCAGTCATACATGTGGCCTCCAATCTTACACGTAGTGATCAGTCATACATGTGGCCTCCAATCTTACACGTAGTGATCAGTCTTACATGTGGCCTCCAATCTTACACGTAGTGATCAGTCTTACATGTGGCCTCCAATCTTACACGTAGTGATCAGTCATACATGTGGCCTCCAATCTTACACGTAGTGATCAGTCTTACATGTGGCCTCCAATCTTACACGTAGTGATCAGTCATACATGTGGCCTCCAATCTTACACGTAGTGATCAGTCTTACATGTGGCCTCCAATCTTACACGTAGTGATCAGTCTTACATGTGGCCTCCAATCTTACACGTAGTGATCAGTCTTACATGTGGCCTCCAATCTTACACGTAGTGATCAGTCTTACATGTGGCCTCCAATCTTACACGTAGTGATCAGTCATTACATGTGGCCTCCAATCTTACACGTAGTGATCAGTCTTACATGTGGCCTCCAATCTTACACGTAGTGATCAGTCTTACATGTGGCCTCCAATCTTACACGTAGTGATCAGTCATACATGTGGCCTCCAATCTTACACGTAGTGATCAGTCATACATGTGGCCTCCAATCTTACACGTAGTGATCAGTCATTACATGTGGCCTCCAATCTTACACGTAGTGATCAGTCATACATGTGGCCTCCAATCTTACACGTAGTGATCAGTCTTACATGTGGCCTCCAATCTTACACGTAGTGATCATTCATACATGTGGCCTCCATCTTACACGTAGTGATCAGTCATTACATGTGGCCTCCAATCTTACACGTAGTGATCAGTCCTTACATGTGGCCTCCAATCTTACACGTAGTGATCAGTCTTACATGTCGGCCTCCAATCTTACACGTAGTGATCAGTCTTACATGTGGCCTCCAATCTTACACGTAGTGATCAGTCATACATAGATGTGTATAAGAGACAGGTCTTACATGTGGCCTCCAATCTTACACGTAGTGATCAGTCATACATGTGGCCTCCAATCTTACACGTAGTGATCAGTCTTACATGTGGCCTCCAATCTTACACGTAGTGATCAGTCATTACATGTGGCCTCCAATCTTACACGTAGTGATCAGTCATTACATGTGGCCTCCAATCTTACACGTAGTGATCAGTCATACATGTGGCCTCCAATCTTACACGTAGTGATCAGTCTTACATGTGGCCTCCAATCTTACACGTAGTGATCAGTCATTACATGTGGCCTCCAATCTTACACGTAGTGATCAGTCATACATGTGGCCTCCAATCTTACACGTAGTGATCAGTCTTACATGTGGCCTCCAATCTTACACGTAGTGATCAGTCTTACATGTGGCCTCCAATCTTACACGTAGTGATCAGTCATACATGTGGCCTCCAATCTTACACGTAGTGATCAGTCTTACATGTGGCCTCCAATCTTACACGTAGTGATCAGTCTTACATGTGGCCTCCAATCTTACACGTAGTGATCAGTCTTACATGTGGCCTCCAATCTTACACGTAGTGATCAGTCTTACATGTGGCCTCCAATCTTACACGTAGTGATCAGTCTTACATGTGGCCTCCAATCTTACACGTAGTGATCAGTCATTACATGTGGCCTCCAATCTTACACGTAGTGATCAGTCTACATGTGGCCTCCAATCTTACACGTAGTGATCAGTCTTACATGTGGCCTCCAATCTTACACGTAGTGATCAGTCATTACATGTGGCCTCCAATCTTACACGTAGTGATCAGTCATACATGTGGCCTCCAATCTTACACGTAGTGATCAGTCATTACATGTGGCCTCCAATCTTACACGTAGTGATCAGTCTTACATGTGGCCTCCAATCTTACACGTAGTGATCAGTCATACATGTGGCCTCCAATCTTACACGTAGTGATCAGTCATACATGTGGCCTCCAATCTTACACGTAGTGATCAGTCTTACATGTGGCCTCCAATCTTACACGTAGTGATCAGTCTTACATGTGGCCTCCAATCTTACACGTAGTGATCAGTCTTACATGTGGCCTCCAATCTTACACGTAGTGATCAGTCATACATGTGGCCTCCAATCTTACACGTAGTGATCAGTCTTACATGTGGCCTCCAATCTTACACGTAGTGATCAGTCATACATGTGGCCTCCAATCTTACACGTAGTGATCAGTCATACATGTGGCCTCCAATCTTACACGTAGTGATCAGTCATTACATGTGGCCTCCAATCTTACACGTAGTGATCAGTCTTACATGTGGCCTCCAATCTTACACGTAGTGATCAGTCATTACATGTGGCCTCCAATCTTACACGTAGTGATCAGTCTTACATGTGGCCTCCAATCTTACACGTAGTGATCAGTCTTACATGTGGCCTCCAATCTTACACGTAGTGATCAGTCATACATGTGGCCTCCAATCTTACACGTAGTGATCAGTCATACATGTGGCCTCCAATCTTACACGTAGTGATCAGTCATTACATGTGGCCTCCAATCTTACACGTAGTGATCAGTCATACATGTGGCCTCCAATCTTACACGTAGTGATCAGTCCTTACATGTGGCCTCCAATCTTACACGTAGTGATCAGTCATACATGTGGCCTCCAATCTTACACGTAGTGATCAGTCTTACATGTGGCCTCCAATCTTACACGTAGTGATCAGTCATACATGTGGCCTCCAATCTTACACGTAGTGATCAGTCATATATGCTGTCTCTTATACACATCTTTACATGTGGCCTCCAATCTTACACGTAGTGATCAGTCATACATGTGGCCTCCAATCTTACACGTAGTGATCAGTCTTACATGTGGCCTCCAATCTTACACGTAGTGATCAGTCATACATGTGGCCTCCAATCTTACACGTAGTGATCAGTCTTACATGTGGCCTCCAATCTTACACGTAGTGATCAGTCATACATGTGGCCTCCAATCTTACACGTAGTGATCAGTCATACATGTGGCCTCCAATCTTACACGTAGTGATCAGTCTTACATGTGGCCTCCAATCTTACACGTAGTGATCAGTCTTACATGTGGCCTCCAATCTTACACGTAGTGATCAGTCTTACATGTGGCCTCCAATCTTACACGTAGTGATCAGTCATACATGTGGCCTCCAATCTTACACGTAGTGATCAGTCTTACATGTGGCCTCCAATCTTACACGTAGTGATCAGTCATTACATGTGGCCTCCAATCTTACACGTAGTGATCAGTCATTACATGTGGCCTCCAATCTTACACGTAGTGATCAGTCATTACATGTGGCCTCCAATCTTACACGTAGTGATCAGTCATTACATGTGGCCTCCAATCTTACACGTAGTGATCAGTCTTACATGTGGCCTCCAATCTTACACGTAGTGATCAGTCATTACATGTGGCCTCCAATCTTACACGTAGTGATCAGTCATACATGTGGCCTCCAATCTTACACGTAGTGATCAGTCTTACATGTGGCCTCCAATCTTACACGTAGTGATCAGTCTTACATGTGGCCTCCAATCTTACACGTAGTGATCAGTCATACATGTGGCCTCCAATCTTACACGTAGTGATCAGTCTTACATGTGGCCTCCAATCTTACACGTAGTGATCAGTCTTACATGTGGCCTCCAATCTTACACGTAGTGATCAGTCTACATGTGGCCTCCAATCTTACACGTAGTGATCAGTCTACATGTGGCCTCCAATCTTACACGTAGTGATCAGTCATACATGTGGCCTCCAATCTTACACGTAGTGATCAGTCATTACATGTGGCCTCCAATCTTACACGTAGTGATCAGTCATTACATGTGGCCTCCAATCTTACACGTAGTGATCCGTCATACATGTGGGCTCCAATCTTACACGTAGTGATCAGTCTTACATGTGGCCTCCAATCTTACACGTAGTGATCAGTCTTACATGTGGCCTCCAATCTTACACGTAGTGATCAGTCCTACATGTGGCCTCCAATCTTACACGTAGTGATCAGTCATACATGTGGCCTCCAATCTTACACGTAGTGATCAGTCTTACATGTGGCCTCCAATCTTACACGTAGTGATCAGTCTTACATGTGGCCTCCAATCTTACACGTAGTGATCAGTCATTACATGTGGCCTCCAATCTTACACGTAGTGATCAGTCATACATGTGGCCTCCAATCTTACACGTAGTGATCAGTCATACATGTTGCCTCCAATCTTACACGTAGTGATCAGTCATTACATGTGGCCTCCAATCTTACACGTAGTGATCAGTCTTACATGTGGCCTCCAATCTTACACGTAGTGATCAGTCTTACATGTGGCCTCCAATCTTACACGTAGTGATCAGTCTTACATGTGGCCTCCAATCTTACACGTAGTGATCAGTCTACATGTGGCCTCCAATCTTACACGTAGTGATCAGTCATACATGTGGCCTCCAATCTTACACGTAGTGATCAGTCATACATGTGGCCTCCAATCTTACACGTAGTGATCAGTCTTACATGTGGCCTCCAATCTTACACGTAGTGATCAGTCATTACATGTGGCCTCCAATCTTACACGTAGTGATCAGTCATTACATGTGGCCTCCAATCTTACACGTAGTGATCAGTCATTACATGTGGCTCCAATCTTACACGTAGTGATCAGTCTTACATGTGGCCTCCAATCTTACACGTAGTGATCAGTCTACATGTGGCCTCCAATCTTACACGTAGTGATCAGTCATTACATGTGGCCTCCAATCTTACACGTAGTGATCAGTCATACATGTGGCCTCCAATCTTACACGTAGTGATCAGTCTTACATGTGGCCTCCAATCTTACACGTAGTGATCAGTCTTACATGTGGCCTCCAATCTTACACGTAGTGATCAGTCATACATGTGGCCTCCAATCTTACACGTAGTGATCAGTCTTACATGTGGCCTCCAATCTTACACGTAGTGATCAGTCTACATGTGGCCTCCAATCTTACACGTAGTGATCAGTCTTACATGTGGCCTCCAATCTTACACGTAGTGATCAGTCATTACATGTGGCCTCCAATCTTACACGTAGTGATCAGTCTTACATGTGGCCTCCAATCTTACACGTAGTGATCAGTCATTACATGTGGCCTCCAATCTTACACGTAGTGATCAGTCCTTACATGTGGCCTCCAATCTTACACGTAGTGATCAGTCATTACATGTGGCCTCCAATCTTACACGTAGTGATCAGTCATACATGTGGCCTCCAATCTTACACGTAGTGATCAGTCTTACATGTGGCCTCCAATCTTACACGTAGTGATCAGTCATACATGTGGTATCCAATCTTACACGTAGTGATCAGTCATTACATGTGGCCTCCAATCTTACACGTAGTGATCAGTCTACATGTGCCTCCAATCTTACACGTAGTGATCAGTCTACATGTGGCCTCCAATCTTACGTAGTGATCAGTCTACATGTGGCCTCCAATCTTACACGTAGTGATCAGTCTTACATGTGCCTCCAATCTACACGTAGTGATCAGTCTTACATGTGGCTCCAATCTTACACGTAGTGATCAGTCTACATGTGGCCTCCAATCTTACACGTAGTGATCAGTTACATGTGGCCTCCAATCTTACACGTAGTGATCAGTCTTACATGTGGCCTCCAATCTACACGTAGTGATCAGTCTTACATGTGGCCTCCAATCTTACACGTAGTGATCAGTCTACATGTGGCCTCCAATCTTACACGTAGTGATCAGTCTTACATGTGGCCTCCAATCTTACACGTAGTGATCAGTTACATGTGGCCTCCAATCTTACACGTAGTGATCAGTCTACATGTGGCCTCCAATTACACGTAGTGATCAGTCTTACAATGTGGCCTCAATCTTACACGTAGTGATAAGTCCTTACATGTGGCCTCCAATCTTACACGTAGTGATCAGTCATACATGTGGCCTCCAATCTTACACGTAGTGATCAGTCTTACATGTGGCCTCCAATCTTACACGTAGTGATCAGTCTACATGTGGCCTCCAATCTTACACGTAGTGATCAGTCATACATGTGGCCTCCATCTTACACGTAGTTGATCAGTCTTACATGTGGCCTGCAATCTTACACGTAGTGATCATGTCTTACATGTGGGCCTCCATCTTACACGTAGTGATCAGTCATACATGTGGCCTCCAAGCTTACACGTAGTGATAAGTCTTACATGTGGCCTCCAATCTTACACGTAGTTATCAGTCATACATTTGGCCTCCAATCTTACACGTAGTGATCAGTCTTACATGTGGCCTCCAATCTTACACGTAGTGATCATCTTACATGTGGCCTCCATCTTACACGTATGATCAGTCTTACATGTGGCCTCCAATCTTACACGTAGTGATCAGTCATACATGTGGCCTCCAATCTTACACGTAGTGATCAGTCATTACATGTGGCCTCCAATCTTACACGTAGTGATCAGTCTTACATGTGGCCTCCAATCTTACACGTAGTGATCAGTCATACATGTGGCCTCCAATCTTACACGTAGTGATCAGTCCTTACATGTGGCCTCCAATCTTACACGTAGTGATCAGTCATACATGTGGCCTCCAATCTTACACGTAGTGATCAGTCATACATGTGGCCTCCAATCTTACACGTAGTGATCAGTCTTACATTGTGGCCTCCAATCTTACACGTAGTGATCAGTCATTACATGTGGCCTCCAATCTTACACGTAGTGATCAGTCCTACATGTGGCCTCCAATCTTACACGTAGTGATCAGTCATACATGTGGCCTCCAATCTTACACGTAGTGATCAGTCTTACATGTGGCCTCCAATCTTACACGTAGTGATCAGTCATACATGTGGCCTCCAATCTTACACGTAGTGATCAGTCTATACATGTGGCCTCCAATCTTACACGTAGTGATCAGTCTATACATGTGGCCTCCAATCTTACACGTAGTGATCAGTCTTACATGTGGCCTCCAACTTACACGTATGTGATCAGTCTTACATGTGCCTCCAATCTTACACGTAGTGATCAGTTCCATACATGTGGCCTCCAATCTTACACGTAGTGATGCCGTCTTACATGTGGCCTCCAATCTTACAGTAGTGATCAGTCCTTACATGTGGCCTCCAATCTTACACGTAGTGATCCGTCTTACATGTGCCTCCAATCTTACACGTAGTGATCAGTCTTACAATGTGGCTCCAATCTTACACGTAGTGATCATCTACATGTGGCCTCCAATCTTACACGTAGTGATCAGTCATACATGTGGCCTCCAATCTTACACGTAGTGATCAGTCTTACATGTGGCCTCCAATCTTACACGTAGTGATCAGTCTTACATGTGGCCTCCAATCTTACACGTAGTGATCAGTCATACATGTGGCCTCCAATCTTACACGTAGTGATCAGTCTTACATGTGGCCTCCAATCTTACACGTAGTGATCAGTCTTACATGTGGCCTCCAATTCTTACACGTAGTGATCAGTCTTACATGTGGCCTCCAATCTTACACGTAGTGATCAGTCATACATGTGGCCTCCAATCTTACACGTAGTGATCAGTCATACATGTGGCCTCCAATCTTACACGTAGTGATCAGTCTTACATGTGGCCTCCAATCTTACACGTAGTGATCAGTCATACATGTGTCTCCAATCTTACACGTAGTGATCAGTCATTACATGTGGCCTCCAATCTTACACGTAGTGATCAGTCATACATGTGGCCTCCAATCTTACACGTAGTGATCAGTCTTACATGTGGCCTCCAATCTTACACGTAGTGATCAGTCATTACATGTGGCCTCCAATCTTACACGTATGATCAGTCTTACATGTGGCCTCCATCTACACGTAGTGATCAGTCATACATGTGGCCTCCAATCTTACATCGTAGTGATCAGTCATTATCATGTGGCCTCCAATCTTACACGTAGTGATCAGTCTTACATGTGGCCTCCAATCTTACACGTAGTGATCAGTCATACATGTGGCCTCCAATCTTACACGTATGATCAGTCTTACATGTGGCCTCCAATCTTACACGTAGTGATCAGTCATACATGTGGCCTCCAATCTTACACGTAGTGATCAGTCATACATGTGGCCTCCAATCTTACACGTAGTGATCAGTCTTACATGTGGCCCTGTCTCTTATACACATCTACACATAGTGATCAGTCTTACATGTGGCCTCCAATCTTACACGTAGTGATCAGTCTTACATGTGGCCTCCAATCTTTACACGTAGTGATCAGTCTTACATGTGGCCTCCAATCTTACACGTAGTGGATCAGTCATTACATGTGGCCTCCAATCTTACACGTAGTGATCAGTCTTACATGTGGCCTCCAAATCTTACACGTAGTGATCAGTCTTACATGTGGCCTCCAATCTTACACGTAGTGATCAGTCCTACATGTGGCCTCCAATCTTACACGTAGTGATCAGTCTTACATGTGGCCTCCAATCTTACACGTAGTGATCAGTTCCTACATGTGGCCTCCACTCTTACACGTAGTGATCAGTCATTACATGTGGCCATCCAATCTTACACGTAGTGATCAGTCTTATCATGTGGCCTCCAATCTTACACGTAGTGATCAGTCTACATGTGCCTCCAATCTTACACGTAGTGATCAGTCTTACATGTGGCCTCCAATACTTACACGTAGTGATCAGTCCTTACATGTGGCCTCCAATCTTACACGTAGTGATCAGTCTTACATGTGGCCTCCAATCTTACACGTAGTGATCAGTCTACATGTGGCCTCCAATCTTACACGTAGTGATCAGTTCTACATGTGGCCTCAATCTTACAACGTAGTGATCATTCTACATGTGGCCTCCAATCTTACACGTAGTGATCAGTCTTACATGTGGCCTCCAATCTTACACGTAGTGATCAGTCTTACATGTGGCCTCCAATTTACACGTAGTGATCCAGTCTTACATGTGGCCTCCAATCTTACACGTAGTGATCAGTCTTACATGTGGCCTCCAATCTTACACGTAGTGATCAGTCTACATGTGGCCTCCAATTACACGTAGTGATCAGTCTACATGTGGCCTCCAATCTTACACGTAGTGATCAGTCTACATGTGGCCTCCAATCTTACACGTAGTGATCAGTCTTACATGTGGCCTCCAATCTTACACGTAGTGATCAGTCTTACATGTGGCCTCCAATCTTACACGTAGTGATCAGTCTACATGTGGCCTCCAATCTTACACGTAGTGATCAGTCTACATGTGGCCTCCAATCTTACACGTAGTGATCAGTCTACATGTGGCCTCCAATCTTACACGTAGTGATCAGTCTTACATGTGGCCTCCAATCTTACACGTAGTGATCAGTCTACATGTGCCTCCAATCTTACACGTAGTGATCAGTCATACATGTGGCCTCCAATCTTACACGTAGTGATCAGTCTTACATGTGGCCTCCAATCTTACACGTAGTGATCAGTCTACATGTGGCCTCCAATCTTACACGTAGTGATCAGTCTTACATGTGGCCTCCAATCTTACACGTAGTGATCAGTCTACATGTGGCCTCCAATCTTACACGTAGTGATCAGTCTACATGTGGCCTCCAATCTTACACGTAGTGATCAGTCTTACATGTGGCCTCCAATCTTACACGTAGTGATCAGTCTACATGTGGCCTCCAATCTTACACGTAGTGATCAGTCTTACATGTGGCCTCCAATCTTACACGTAGTGATCAGTCACATGTGGCCTCCAATCTTACACGTAGTGATCAGTCTTACATGTGGCCTCCAATCTTACACGTAGTGATCAGTCTACATGTGGCCTCCAATCTTACACGTAGTGATCAGTCTACATGTGGCCTCCAATCTTACACGTAGTGATCAGTCTTACATGTGGCCTCCAATCTTACACGTAGTGATCAGTCTACATGTGGCCTCCAATCTTACACGTAGTGATCAGTCTTACATGTGGCCTCCAATCTTACACGTAGTGATCAGTCTACATGTGGCCTCCAATCTTACACGTAGTGATCAGTCTTACATGTGGCCTCCAATCTTACACAGTCTTACATGTGGCCTCCAATCTTACACGTAGTGATCAGTCTTACATGTGGCCTCCAATCTTACACGTAGTGATCAGTCTACATGTGGCCTCCAATCTTACACGTAGTGATCAGTCTTACATGTGGCCTCCAATCTTACACGTAGTGATCAGTCTTACATGTGGCCTCCAATCTTACACGTAGTGATCAGTCTCATGGGCCCCAATCTTACACTATGTGCTCATTCTCCAATTTACACTATGTGTCAATTGCCTATTACACTAGTGTCATCTTACAGTGGCTCAATCTTACATGTGTCATCTTACATGTGGCTCAATCTTACATGTGTCATCTTACATGTGCTCAATCTTACAGTGTCATCTTACATGTGCTCAATCTTACAGTGTCATCTTACATGTGGCTCAATCTTACAGTGTCATCTTACATGTGCTCAATCTTACAGTGTCATCTTACATGTGCTCAATCTTACAGTGTCATCTTACAGTGGCTCAATCTTACATGTGTCATCTTACAGTGGCTCAATCTTACATGTGTCATCTTACAGTGGCTCAATCTTACATGTGTCATCTTACAGTGGCTCAATCTTACATGTGTCATCTTACAGTGGCTCAATCTTACATGTGTCATCTTACAGTGGCTCAATCTTACATGTGTCATCTTACAGTGGCTCAATCTTACATGTGTCATCTTACAGTGGCTCAATCTTACATGTGTCATCTTACAGTGGCTCAATCTTACATGTGTCATCTTACAGTGGCTCAATCTTACATGTGTCATCTTACAGTGGCTCAATCTTACACGTGTCATCTTACAGTGGCTCAATCTTACATGTGTCATCTTACAGTGGCTCAATCTTACATGTGTCATCTTACAGTGGCTCAATCTTACATGTGTCATCTTACAGTGGCTCAATCTTACAGTGTCATCTTACAGTGGCTCAATCTTACATGTGTCATCTTACAGTGGCTCAATCTTACATGTGCATCTTACATGTGGTCATCTTACAGTGTCATCTTACATGTGGTCATCTTACAGTGTTCCTCTTACATGTGGCTCATCTTACAGTGTTCATCTTACATGTGGTCATCTTACAGTGTTCATCTTACATGTGGTCATCTTACAGTGTTCATCTTACATGTGGTCCAATCTTACAGTGTTCCTCTTACATGTGGTCCAATCTTACAGTGTTCATCTTACATGTGGTCATCTTACAGTGTTCATCTTACATGTGGTCATCTTACAGTGTTCATCTTACATGTGGTCATCTTACATGTGTCCCTTACATGTGGTCCAATCTTACAGTGTCCTCTTACATGTGGTCATCTTACAGTGTCATCTTACATGTGGTCATCTTACAGTGTCATCTTACATGTGGTCCAATCTACAGTGTCCTCTTACATGTGGTCATCTTACAGTGTCATCTTACATGTGGTCATCTTACATGTGTCATCTTACAGTGGCTCATCTTACAGTGTCATCTTACAGTGGCTCATCTTACAGTGTCATCTTACAGTGGCTCATCTTACAGTGTCATCTTACAGTGGCTCATCTTACAGTGTCATCTTACATGTGCTCATCTTACAGTGTCATCTTACAGTGGCTCATCTTACAGTGCTCATCTTACAGTGGCTCAATCTTACAGTGTCATCTTACAGTGGCTCATCTTACAGTGGTATCTAACTGTGGCTCATCTTACAGTGGCCATCTTACAGTGGCTCAATCTTACAGTGTCATCTTACAGTGGCTCAATCTTACAGTGTCATCTACAGTGGCTCAATCTTACAGTGTCATCTTACAGTGGCTCAATCTTACAGTGTCATCTTACAGTGGCTCAATCTTACAGTGTCATCTTACAGTGGCTCAATCTTACAGTGTCATCTTACAGTGGCTCAATCTTACAGTGTCATCTTACAGTGGCCTCCAATCTTACACTAGTGATCAGTCATACATGCGGCCTCCAATCGTACACAGTAGTGATCAGTCTTACATGTTGGCCTCCAATCTTACACGTAGTGATCAGTCATACATGTGGCCTCCAATCTACACGTAGTGATCAGTCTTACATGTGGCCATCCAATCTTACACGTAGTGATCAGTCATACATGTGGCCTCCAATCTTACACGTAGTGATCAGTCATTACATGTGGCCTCCAATCTTACACGTAGTGATCAGTCATACATGTGGCCTCCAATCTTACACGTAGTGATCAGTCATACATGTGCCTCCAATCTTACACGTAGTGATCAGTCTTACATGTGGCCTCCAATCTTACACGTAGTGATCAGTCATTACATGTGGCCTCCAATCTTACACGTAGTGATCAGTCTTACATGTGGCCTCCAATCTTACACGTAAGTGATCAGTCATACATGTGGCCGTCCAATCTTACACGTAGTGATCAGTCATACATGTGGCCTCCAATCTTACACGTAGTGATCAGTCATTACATGTGGCCATCCAATCTTACACGTAGTGATCAGTCATACATGTGGCCTCCAATCTTACACGTAGTGATCAGTCTTACATGTGGCCTCCACTCTTACACGTAGTGATCAGTCATACATGTGGCCTCCAATCTTACACGTAGTGATCAGTCTTACATGTGGCCTCCAATCTTACACGTAGTGATCAGTCTTACATGTGGCCTCCAATCTTACACGTAGTGATCAGTCATACATGTGGCCTCCAATCTTACACGTAGTGATCAGTCTTACATGTGGCCTCCAATCTTACACGTAGTGATCAGTCTTACATGTGGCCTCCAATCCTACACGTAGTGATCAGTCTTACATGTGGCCTCCAATCTTACACATAGTGATCCGTCATACATGTGGCCTCCAATCTTACACGTAGTGATCCGTCTTACATGTGGCCTCCAATCTTACACGTAGCGATCCGTCTTACATGTGGCCTCCAATCTTACACGTAGTGATCAGTCTTACATGTGGCCTCCAATCTTACACGTAGTGATCAGTCATACATGTGGCCTCCAATCTTACACGTAGTGATCAGTCCTTACATGTGGCCCTCCAATCTTACACGTAGTGATCCGTCATACATGTGGCCTCCAATCTTACACGTAGTGATCAGTCATAACATGTGGCCTCCAATCTTACACGTAAGTGAATCAAGTCTTACATGTGGCCTCAAATCTTACACGTAGTGATCATTCTTACATGTGGCCTCCAATCTTACACGTAGTGATCCGTCTTACATGTGGCATCCAATCTTACACGTAGTGATCAGTCTTACATGGGGCCGTCCAATCTTACACGCAGTGATCATCTTACATGTGGCCTCCAATCCTACACGTAGTGATCAGTCTTAATGTGGCCTCCAATCTTACACGAGTGATCCGCCATACATGTGGCCTCCAATCCTACCTTATGATCCGTCTTACATGTGGCCCAATCTACAGCATAGCTGATCCGCATACATGTGGCCTCCAATCTTACACGCAGTGATCCAGTCTTACATGTGGCCTCCAATCTTACACGTAGTGATCCGTCATACATGTGCCTCCAATCTTACACGTAGTGATCAGTCATTACATGTGGCCTCCAATCTTACACGTAGTGATCAGTCTACATGTGGCCTCCAATCTTACACGTAGTGATCAGTCATTACATGTGGCCTCCAATCTTACACGTAGTGATCAGTCTTACATGTGGCCTCCAATCTTACACGTAGTGATCAGTCTTACATGTGGCCTCCAATCTTACACGTAGTGATCAGTCATACATGTGGCCTCCAATCTTACACGTATAGTGATCAAGTCATACCATGTGGCCTCCAATCTTACACGTAGTGATCAGTCATACATGTGGCCTCCAATCTTACACGTAGTGATCAGTCTTACATGTGGCCTCCAATCTTACACGTAAGTGATCAGTCCTACATGTGGCCTCCAATCTTACACGTATGATCAGTCATACATTGCTGGCCTCCAATCTTACACGTAGTGATCAGTCATTACATGTGGCCTCCAATCTTACACGTAGTGATCAGTCTTACATGTGGCCTCCAATCTTACACGTAGTGATCAGTCATACATGTGGTATCCAATCTTACACGTAGTGATCAGTCATATATGTGGCCTCCAATCTTACACGTAGTGATCAGTCTTACATGTGGCCTCCAATCTTACACGTAGTGATCATCACATGTGGCCCAATCTTACACGTAGTGATCAGTCTTACATGTGGCCCAATCTTACACGTAGTGATCAGTCTTACATGTGGCCTCCAATCTTACACGTAGGATCATCTACATGTGGCCTCCAATCTTACACGTAGGATCATCACATGTGGCCTCCAATCTTACACGTAGTGATCGCATACATGTGGCCTCCAATCTTACACGTAGTGATCTCACATGGCCTCCAATCTTACACGTAGGATCTCACATGTGGCCTCCAATCTTACACGTAGGATCATCTTACATGTGGCCTCCAATCTTACACGTAGTGATCAGTCTTACATGTGGCCTCCAATCTTACACGTAGTGATCAGTCTTACATGTGGCCTCCAATCTTACACGTATATCTCATGTGGCCTCCAATCTTACACGTATGATCTCTCATGTGGCCTCCAATCTTACACGTAGTGCCATCTTACAGTGGCTCAATCTTAACGTGTATTCTTACAGTGGCTCAATCTTACAGTGCATCTTACAGTGGCCCATTTAGCTGATCTCTACATGTGGCCTCATCTTACACGTAGTGATCAGTCTTACATTGGCCTCCAATCTTACACGTAGTGATCAGTCTACTTGGCCTCCAATCTTACACGTAGTGATCAGTCTTACTTGGCCCCAATCTTACACGTAGTGATCAGTCTTACATGTGGCCTCCAATCTTACCGTAGTGATCAGTCACATTGGCCTCCATCTTACACGTAGTGATCAGTCACATGTGGCCTCCAATCTTACACGTAGTGATCAGTCTTACATGTGGCCTCCAATCTTACACGTAGTGATCAGTCTCATGTGGCCTCCAATCTTACACGTAGTGATCAGCATATTGGCCTCCAACTTACACGTAGTGATCATTTCATATTGGCCTCCAATCTTACACGTAGTGATCAGTCATACTTGGCCTCAATCTTACACGTAGTGATCGTTTCATGTGGCCCAATCTTACACTACAGTCTTACATGTGGCCCCAATCTTACACGTAGTGATCATCACATGTGGCCCCAATCTTACACGTAGTGATCTTCTCATGTGCCATCTTAGCTCCAATCTTCCACGTTGATCAGTCTTACATGGGCCTCCAATCTTACACGTAGTGATCGTCTTACATGGGCCTCCAATCTTACACGTAGTGATCGTCATACATGTGGCCCCAATCTTACACGTAGTGATCAGTCTTACATGGGCCTCCAATCTTACACGTAGTGATCAGTCTTGTGGCCTCCAATTTACACGAGTGACAGTCTTAATGTGGCCTCCAATTTACACGAGTGACAGTCTTAATGTGGCCTCCAATCTTACCGTAGTGACAGTCTTATGGCCTCCAATCTTACCGTAGTGACAGTCTTCTAGGCCTCCAATCTTACCGTAGTGACAGTCTTATGGGCTCCAATCTTACCGTAGTGACAGTCTTCTTGGGCCTCCAATCTTACCGTAGTGATAGTCTTCAGGGCCTCCAATCTTACCGTAGTGACAGTCTTATTGGCCTCCAATCTTACCGTAGTGATAGTTTGTGGCCTCCAATCTTACCGTAGTGATCAGTCATACATGTGGCCTCCAATCTTACACGTAGTGATCAGTCTTACATGGCCTCCAATTTACACGTAGTGTCAGTCATACATGTGGCCTCCAATCTTACACGTAGTGATCAGTCTTACATGTGGCCTCCAATCTTACACGTAGTGATCAGTCTTACATGTGGCCTCCAATCTTACACGTAGTGATCAGTCATACATGTGGCCTCCAATCTTACACGTAGTGATCAGTCTTACATGTGGCCTCCAATCTTACACGTAGTGATCAGTCTTACATGTGGCCTCCAATCTTACACGTAGTGATCAGTCTTACATGTGGCCTCCAATCTTACACGTAGTGATCAGTCTTACATGTGGCCTCCAATCTTACCGTAGTGATCAGTCCTACATGTGGCCTTCCAATCTTACACGTAGTGATCAGTCTTACATGTGGCCTCCAATCTTACACGTAGTGATCAGTCTTACATGTGGCCTCCAATCTTACACGTAGTGATCCGTCTTACATGTGGCCTCCAATCTTACACGTAGTGATCAGTCTTACATGTGGCCTCCAATCTTACACGTAGTGATCAGTCTTACATGTGGCCTCCAATCCTACACGTAGTGATCAGTCTTACATGTGGCCTCCAATCTTACACACTGTGATCTGTCATACATGTGGCCTCCAATCTTACACGTAGTGATCCGTCTTACATGTGGCCTCCAATCTTACACGTAGCGATCCGTCTTACATGTGGCCTCGAATCTTACACGTAGTGATCAGTCATACATGTGGCCTCCAATCTTACACGTAGTGATCCGTCATACATGTGGCCTCCAATCTTACACGTAGTGATCAGTCATACATGTGGCCTCCAATCTTACACGTAGTGATCAGTCTTACATGTGGCCTCCAATCTTACACGTAGTGATCAGTCATACATGTGGCCTCCAATCTTACACGTAGTGATCAGTCATACATGCGGCCTCCAATCGTACACATAGTGATCAGTCTTACATGTGGCCTCCAATCTTACACGTAGTGATCAGTCTTACATGTGGCCTCCAATCTTACACGTAGTGATCAGTCATACATGTGGCCTCCAATCTTACACGTAGTGATCAGTCTTACACTGTGGCCTCCAATCTTACACGTAGTGATCAGTCATTACATGTGGCCTCCAATCTTACACGTAGTGATCAGTCATACATGTGGCCTCCAATCTTACACGTAGTGATCAGTCATTACATGTGGCCTCCAATCTTACACGTAGTGATCAGTCTTACATGTGGCCTCCAATCTTACACGTAGTGATCAGTCATACATGTGGCCTCCAATCTTACACGTAGTGATCAGTCTTACATGTGGCCTCCAATCTTACACTTAGTGATCAGTCATACATGTGGCCTCCAATCTTACACGTAGTGATCAGTCATTACATGTGGCCTCCAATCTACACGTAAGTGATCAGTCTTACATGTGGCCTCCAATCTTACAACGTAGTGATTCAGTCATACATGTGGCCTCCAATCTTACACGTAGTGATCAGTCTTACATGTGGCCTCCACTCTTACACGTAGTGATCAGTCATTACATGTGGCCTCCAATCTTACACGTAGTGATCAGTCTATACATGTGGCCTCCAATCTTTACACGTAGTGATCAGTCTTACATGTGGCCTCCAATCTTACACGTAGTGATCAGTCTTACATGTGGCCTCCAATCTTACACGTAGTGATCAGTCTTACATGTGGCCCTCCAATCTTACACGTAGTGATCAGTCCTTACATGTGGCCTCCAATCTACACGTAGTGATCAGTCTTACATGTGGCCTCCAATCTTACACTAGTGATCAGTCATACATGTGGCCTCCAATCTTACACGTAGTGATCAGTCTTACATGTGGGCCTCCAATCTTACCACGTAGCGATCAGTCTTACATGTGGCCTCCAATCTTACACGTAGTGATCAGTCTACATGTGGCCTCCAATCTTACACGTAGTGATCAGTCATACATGTGGCCTCCAATCTTACACGTAGTGATCAGTCTTACATGTGGCCTCCAATCTTACACGTAGTGATCAGTCATACATGTGGCCTCCAATCTTACACGTAGTGATCAGTCATACATGTGGCCTCCAATCTTACACGTAGTGATCAGTCTTACATGTGGCCTCCAATCTTACCACGTAGTGATCAGTCTTACATGTGGCCTCCAATCTTACACGTAGTGATCAGTCTTACATGTGGCCTCCAATCTTACACGTAGTGATCAGTCTTACATGTGGCCTCCAATCTTACACGTAGTGATCAGTCTTACATGTGGCCTCCAATCCTACACGTAGTGATCAGTCTTACATGTGGCCTCCAATCATACACATAGTGATCCGCCATACATGTGGCCTCCAATCTTACACGTAGTGATCAGTCATTACATGTGGCCTCCAATCTTACACGTAGTGATCAGTCTTACATGTGGCCTCCAATCTTACACGTAGTGATCAGTCTTACATGTGGCCTCCAATCTTACACGTAGTGATCAGTCTTACATGTGGCCTCCAATCTTACACGTAGTGATCAGTCTTACATGTGGCCTCCAATCTTACACGTAGTGATCAGTCTTACATGTGGCCTCCAATCTTACACGTAGTGATCAGTCTTACATGTGGCCTCCAATCTTACACGTAGTGATCAGTCTTACATGTGGCCTCCAATCTTACACGTAGTGATCAGTCTTACATGTGGCCTCCAATCTTACACGTAGTGATCAGTCTTACATGTGGCCTCCAATCTTACACGTAGTGATCAGTCTTACATGTGGCCTCCAATCTTACACGTAGTGATCAGTCTTACATGTGGCCTCCAATCTTACACGTAGTGATCAGTCTTACATGTGGCCTCCAATCTTACACGTAGTGATCAGTCTTACATGTGGCCTCCAATCTTACACGTAGTGATCAGTCTACATGTGGCCTCCAATCTTACACGTAGTGATCAGTCCTACATGTGGCCTCCAATCTTACACGTAGTGATCAGTCTTACATGTGGCCTCCAATCTTACACGTAGTGATCAGTCATACATGTGGCCTCCAATCTTACACGTAGTGATCAGTCATACATGGGCCTCCAATCTTACACGTAGTGATCAGTCTTACATGTGGCCTCCAATCTTACACGTAGTGATCAGTCTACATGTGGCCTTCCAATCTTACACGTAGTGATCAGTCTACATGTGGCCTCCAATCTTACACGTAGTGATCCGTCTTACATGTGGCCTCCAATCTTACACGTAGTGATCAGTCTACTATGTGGCCTCCAATCTTACACGTAGTGATCAGTCATACATGTGGCCTCCAATCATTACACGTAGTGATCAGTCCATACATGTGGCCTCCAATCTTACACGTAGTGATCAGTCTTACATGTGGCCTCCAATCTTACACGTAGTGATCAGTCTACATGTGGCCTCCAATCTTACACGTAGTGATCAGTCTTACATGTGGCCTCCAATCTTACACGTAGTGATCAGTCTTACATGTGGCCTCCAATCTTACACGTAGTGATCAGTCTACATGTGGCCTCCAATCTTACACGTAGTGATCAGTCTTACATGTGGCCTCCAATCTTACACGTAGTGATCAGTCTTACATGTGGCCTCCAATCTTACACGTAGTGATCAGTCTTACATGTGGCCTCCAATCTTACACGTAGTGATCAGTCTTACATGTGGCCTCCAATCTTACACGTAGTGATCAGTCTTACATGTGGCCTCCAATCTTACACGTAGTGATCAGTCTTACATGTGGCCTCCAATCTTACACGTAGTGATCAGTCTTACATGTGGCCTCCAATCTTACACGTAGTGATCAGTCTTACATGTGGCCTCCAATCTTACACGTAGTGATCAGTCATACATGTGGCCTCCAATCTTACACGTAGTGATCAGTCTTACATGTGGGCTCCAATCTTACACGTAGTGATCAGTCTACATGTGGCCTCCAATCTTACAGCGTAGTGATCAGTCTACATGTGGCTCAATCTTACACGTAGTGATCCGTCTTACATGTGGCCTCCAATCTTACACGTAGTGATCAGTCCTTTACAATGTGGCCTCCAATCTTACACGTAGTGATCAGTCATACATGTGGCCTCCAATCTTACACGTAGTGATCAGTCTTACATGTGGCCTCCAATCTTACACGTAGTGATCAGTCTTACATGTGGCCTCCAATCTTACACGTAGTGATCAGTCATACATGTGGCCTCCAATCTTACACGTAGTGATCAGTCTTACATGTGGCCTCCAAATCTTACACGTAGTGATCGGTCTTACATGTGGCTCCAATCTTACAACGTATTGATCAGTCTTACATGTGGCCTCCAATCTTACACGTAGTGATCAGTCTTACATGTGGCCTCCAATCTTACACGTAGTGATCAGTCTTACATGTGGCCCTCCCAATCTACACGTAGTGATCAGTCTTACATGTGGCCTCCAATCTTACACGTCAGTGATCAGTCTTACATGTGGCCTCCAATCTTACACGTAGTGATCAGTCTTACATGTGGCCTCCAATCTTACACGTAGTGATCAGTCTTACATGTGGCCTCCAATCTTACACGTAGTGATCAGTCTTACATGTGGCCTCCAATCTTACACGTAGTGATCAGTCTTACATGTGGCCTCCAATCTTACACGTAGTGATCAGTCTTACATGTGGCCTCCAATCTTACACGTAGTGATCAGTCTTACATGTGGCCTCCAATCTTACACGTAGTGATCAGTCATACATGTGGCCTCCAATCTTACACGTAGTGATCAGTCTTACATGTGGCCTCATCTTACAATCTCTCATGTGCCCATCTTACACGTAATCTCTAGTGCTCATCTTGGTGATCTCTATGCTCATTGGTGATCAGTCTATGCTCATCTCCGTGTGATCTTACATTGGCCATCTCCGTGTGATCCTTACATTGGCCATCTTAATGTGATCCTATGGCCCATCTCCGTGTGATCACTGGCCATCTTACATGTGATCATACATTGGCCACTTAATGTGATCTACATTGGCCATCTTAATGTGATCGCATATGCTCAACTTACACTGGTCTTATGGTCATCTTACAGTGCTATCAATCTACATGGTATCTCCAATCTTACATGATGTTACATGTGCTCAATCTACAGTGTATCTACATGTGCTCAATCTTACGTGTATCTTACATGGTCATCTTACATGTGTCATCTTACAGTGGCTCATCTTACATGTGTCATCTTACAGTGGCTCATCTTACATGTGTCATCTACAGTGGCTCATCTTACAGTGGTCATCTTACAGTGGCTCATCTTACAGTGGTCATCTTACAGTGGCTCATCTTACAGTGGCATCTTACAGTGGCTCATCTTACAGTGTCACTACATGTGTCTACAGTGCATCTACAGTGGCTCATCTTACAGTGCATCTACAGTGGCTCATCTACAGTGTCATTTACAGTGGCTCATCTTACAGTGCATCTACAGTGGCTCATCTACAGTGTCATCTACAGTGGCTCATCTACAGTGTCATCTTACAGTGGCTCATCTTACAGTGTCATTCATGTCATCTACAGTGGCTCACTTACAGTGTCATCTTACAGTGTATCTTACGTGCCTCTTACAGTGTCATCTACAGTGGCTCATCTTACTGTCACTTACAGTGGCTCATCTTACAGTGTCATCTTAATGGTCAATTTACGTGTTCATCTTACATGGGCTCAATCTTAGTGTTCATCTTATGGCTCATTACAGTGTATCTTACATGTGGCCAATCTTAGTGTATCATACATGTGGCCTCCAATCTTACACGTAGTGAATCAGTCTTACATGTGGCCTCCCAATCTTACACGTAGTGATCAGTCATACATGTGGCCTCCAATCTACACGTAGTGATCATTCTACATGTCGGCCTCCAATCTTACACGTAGTGATTCAGTCTACATGTGGCCTCCAATCTTACACGTAGTGATCCGTCATACATGTTGGCCTCCAATCTACACAGTAGTTGATCAGGTCCATCACATGTGGCCGTCCAAATCTTACACGTAGGATCAGTCCTTACCATGTGGCCTTCCAATCCTTACACGTAGTGATCAGTCTTACATGTGGCCTCCAATCTTACACGTAGTGATCAGTCCTACATGTGGCCTCCAATCTTACACGTAGTGATCAGTCATACATGTGGCCTCCAATCTTACACGTAGTGATCAGTCATACATGTGGCCTCCAATCTTACACGTAGTGATCAGTCATACATGTGGCCTCCAATCTTACACGTAGTGATCAGTCTTACATGTGGCCTCCAATCTTACACGTAGTGATCAGTCATACATGTGGCCTCCAATCTTACACGTAGTGATCAGTCTACATGTGGCCTCCAATCTTACACGTAGTGATCAGTCATTACATGTGGCCTCCAATCTTACACGTAGTGATCAGTCTTACATGTGGCCTCCAATCTTACACGTAGTGATCAGTCTACATGTGGCCTCCAATCTTACACGTAGTGATCAGTCTTACATGTGGCCTCCAATCTTACACGTAGTGATCAGTCTTACATGTGGCCTCCAATCTTACACGTAGTGATCAGTCATACATGTGGCCTCCAATCTTACACGTAGTGATCAGTCTTACATGTGGCCTCCAATCTTACACGTAGTGATCAGTCTTACATGTGGCCTCCAATCTTACACGTAGTGATCAGTCTTACATGTGGCCTCCAATCTTACACGTAGTGATCAGTCTTACATGTGGCCTCCAATCTTACACGTAGTGATCAGTCTTACATGTGGCCTCCAATCTTACACGTAGTGATCAGTCTTACATGTGGCCTCCAATCTTACACGTAGTGATCAGTCATACATGTGGCCTCCAATCTTACACGTAGTGATCAGTCTTACATGTGGCCTCCAATCTTACACGTAGTGATCAGTCATACATGTGGCCTCCAATCTTACACGTAGTGATCAGTCTTACATGTGGCCTCCAATCTTACACGTAGTGATCAGTCATACATGTGGCCTCCAATCTTACACGTAGTGATCAGTCTTACATGTGGCCTCCAATCTTACACGTAGTGATCAGTCTTACATGTGGCCTCCAATCTTACACGTAGTGATCAGTCTTACATGTGGCCTCCAATCTTACACGTAGTGATCAGTCATACATGTGGCCTCCAATCTTACACGTAGTGATCAGTCATACATGTGGCCTCCAATCTTACACGTAGTGATCAGTCTTACATGTGGCCTCCAATCTTACACGTAGTGATCAGTCATACATGTGGCCTCCAATCTTACACGTAGTGATCAGTCATACATGTGGCCTCCAATCTTACACGTAGTGATCAGTCTTACATGTGGCCTCCAATCTTACACGTAGTGATCAGTCTTACATGTGGCCTCCAATCTTACACGTAGTGATCAGTCTTACATGTGGCCTCCAATCTTACACGTAGTGATCAGTCTTACATGTGGCCTCCAATCTTACACGTAGTGATCAGTCTTACATGTGGCCTCCAATCTTACACGTAGTGATCAGTCTACATGTGGCCTCCAATCTTACACGTAGTGATCAGTCTTACATGTGGCCTCCAATCTTACACGTAGTGATCAGTCTTACATGTGGCCTCCAATCTTACACGTAGTGATCAGTCATACATGTGGCCTCCAATCTTACACGTAGTGATCAGTCTTACATGTGGCCTCCAATCTTACACGTAGTGATCAGTCATTACATGTGGCCTCCAATCTTACACGTAGTGATCAGTCTTACATGTGGCCTCCAATCTTACACGTAGTGATCAGTCATACATGTGGCCTCCAATCTTACACGTAGTGATCAGTCTTACATGTGGCCTCCAATCTTACACGTAGTGATCAGTCATACATGTGGCCTCCAATCTTACACGTAGTGATCAGTCTACATGTGGCCTCCAATCTTACACGTAGTGATCAGTCTTACATGTGGCCTCCAATCTTACACGTAGTGATCAGTCATTACATGTGGCCTCCAATCTTACACGTAGTGATCAGTCTTACATGTGGCCTCCAATCTTACACGTAGTGATCAGTCTTACATGTGGCCTCCAATCTTACACGTAGTGATCAGTCTTACATGTGGCCTCCAATCTTACACGTAGTGATCAGTCATACATGTGGCCTCCAATCTTACACGTAGTGATCAGTCTTACATGTGGCCTCCAATCTTACACGTAGTGATCAGTCATACATGTGGCCTCCAATCTTACACGTAGTGATCAGTCATATATGCTGTCTCTTATACACATCTTTACATGTGGCCTCCAATCTTACACGTAGTGATCAGTCTTACATGTGGCCTCCAATCTTACACGTAGTGATCAGTCATTACATGTGGCCTCCAATCTTACACGTAGTGATCAGTCTTACATGTGGCCTCCAATCTTACACGTAGTGATCAGTCTTACATGTGGCCTCCAATCTTACACGTAGTGATCAGTCTTACATGTGGCCTCCAATCTTACACGTAGTGATCAGTCATACATGTGGCCTCCAATCTTACACGTAGTGATCAGTCTTACATGTGGCCTCCAATCTTACACGTAGTGATCAGTCTTACATGTGGCCTCCAATCTTACACGTAGTGATCAGTCTTACATGTGGCCTCCAATCTTACACGTAGTGATCAGTCTACATGTGGCCTCCAATCTTACACGTAGTGATCAGTCTACATGTGGCCTCCAATCTTACACGTAGTGATCAGTCTTACATGTGGCCTCCAATCTTACACGTAGTGATCAGTCATACATGTGGCCTCCAATCTTACACGTAGTGATCAGTCCTTACATGTGGCCTCCAATCTTACACGTAGTGATCAGTCATACATGTGGCCTCCAATCTTACACGTAGTGATCAGTCATACATGTGGCCTCCAATCTTACACGTAGTGATCAGTCTTACATGTGGCCCTCCAATCTTACACGTAGTGATCAGTCTTACATGTGGCCTCCAATCTTACACGTAGTGATCAGTCATACATGTGGCCTCCAATCTTACACGTAGTGATCAGTCTTACATGTGGCCTCCAATCTTACACGTAGTGATCAGTCTTACATGTGGCCTCCAATCTTACACGTAGTGATCAGTCTTACATGTGGCCTCCAATCTTACACGTAGTGATCAGTCTTACATGTGGCCTCCAATCTTACACGTAGTGATCAGTCCTACATGTGGCCTCCAATCTTACACGTAGTGATCAGTCTTACATGTGGCCTCCAATCTTACACGTAGTGATCAGTCATACATGTGGCCTCCAATCTTACACGTAGTGATCAGTCATACATGTGGCCTCCAATCTTACACGTAGTGATCCGTCATACATGTGGCCTCCAATCTTACACGTAGTGATTCAGTCTTACATGTGGCCTCCAATCTTACACGTAGTGATCAGTCCTACATGTGGCCTCCAATCTTACACGTAGTGATCAGTCTACATGTGGTCCTCCAATCTTACACGTAGTGATCAGTCATTACATGTGGCCTCCCAATCTTACACGTAGTGATCAGTCATTACATGTGGCCTCCAATCTTACACGTAGTGATCAGTCATACATGGGGCCTCCAATCTTACACTTAGTGATCAGTCTTACATGTGGCCTCCAATCTTACACGGTAGTGATCAGTCTTACATTGTGGCCTCCAATCTTACCACGTAGTGATCAGTCATACATGTGGCCTCCAATCTTACACGTAGTGATCAGTCTTACATGTGGCCTCCAATCTTACACGTAGTGATCAGTCTACATGTGTATAAGAGACAGCCTCCAATCTTACACGTAGTGATCAGTCTTACATGTGGCCTCCAATCTTACACGTAGTGATCAGTCTTACATGTGGCCTCCAATCTTACACGTAGTGATCAGTCATTACATGTGGCCTCCAATCTTACACGTAGTGATCAGTCTTACATGTGGCCTCCAATCTTACACGTAGTGATCAGTCATACATGTGGCCTCCAATCTTACACGTAGTGATCAGTCATACATGTGGCCTCCAATCTTACACGTAGTGATCAGTCTTACATGTGGCCTCCAATCTTACACGTAGTGATCAGTCTTACATGTGGCCTCCAATCTTACACGTAGTGATCAGTCTTACATGTGGCCTCCAATCTTACACGTAGTGATCAGTCATACATGTGGCCTCCAATCTTACACGTAGTGATCAGTCATACATGTGGCCTCCAATCTTACACGTAGTGATCAGTCTTACATGTGGCCT
Organism: Cepaea nemoralis; assembly: GCA_014155875.1. Classification (NCBI taxonomy): domain Eukaryota; kingdom Metazoa; phylum Mollusca; class Gastropoda; order Stylommatophora; family Helicidae; genus Cepaea; species Cepaea nemoralis. The sequence goes on along the minus strand of JACEFZ010014959.1, from coordinate 639,796 downwards.
CCAATCTTACACGTAGTGATCAGTCTTACATGTGGCCTCCAATCTTACACGTAGTGATCAGTCTTACATGTGGCCTCCAATCTTACACGTAGTGATCAGTCATACATGTGGCCTCCAATCTTACACGTAGTGATCAGTCTTACATGTGGCCTCCAATCTTACACGTAGTGATCAGTCATACATGTGGCCTCCAATCTTACACGTAGTGATCAGTCTTACATGTGGCCTCCAATCTTACACGTAGTGATCAGTCTTACATGTGGCCTCCAATCTTACACGTAGTGATCAGTCTACATGTGGCCTCCAATCTTACACGTAGTGATCAGTCTACATGTGGCCTCCAATCTTACACGTAGTGATCAGTCATTACATGTGGCCTCCAATCTTACACGTAGTGATCAGTCTTACATGTGGCCTCCAATCTTACACGTAGTGATCAGTCTTACATGTGGCCTCCAATCTTACACGTAGTGATCAGTCATACATGTGGCCTCCAATCTTACACGTAGTGATCAGTCTTACATGTGGCCTCCAATCTTACACGTAGTGATCAGTCTTACATGTGGCCTCCAATCTTACACGTAGTGATCAGTCCTTACATGTGGCCTCCAATCTTACACGTAGTGATCAGTCATTACATGTGGCCTCCAATCTTACACGTAGTGATCAGGTCTTACATGTGGCCTCCAATCTTACACGTAGTGATCAGTCATACATGTGGCCTCCAATCTTACACGTAGTGATCAGTCTTACATGTGGCCTCCAATCTTACACGTAGTGATCAGTCATTACATGTGGCCTCCAATCTTACACGTAGTGATCAGTCATACATGTGGCCTCCAATCTTACACGTAGTGATCAGTCATACATGTGGCCTCCAATCTTACACGTAGTGATCAGTCTACATGTGGCCTCCAATCTTACACGTAGTGATCAGTCTACATGTGGCCTCCAATCTTACACGTAGTGATCAGTCTACATGTGGCCTCCAATCTTACACGTAGTGATCAGTCTTACATGTGGCCTCCAATCTTACACGTAGTGATCAGTCTTACATGTGGCCTCCAATCTTACACGTAGTGATCAGTCTTACATGTGGCCTCCAATCTTACACGTAGTGATCAGTCTTACATGTGGCCTCCAATCTTACACGTAGTGATCAGTCTTACATGTGGCCTCCAATCTTACACGTAGTGATCAGTCTTACATGTGGCCTCCAATCTTACACGTAGTGATCAGTCTTACATGTGGCCTCCAATCTTACACGTAGTGATCAGTCATACATGTGGCCTCCAATCTTACACGTAGTGATCAGTCTTACATGTGGCCTCCAATCTTACACGTAGTGATCAGTCTTACATGTGGCCTCCAATCTTACACGTAGTGATCAGTCTTACATGTGGCCTCCAATCTTACACGTAGTGATCAGTCTTACATGTGGCCTCCAATCTTACACGTAGTGATCAGTCATACATGTGGCCTCCAATCTTACACGTAGTGATCAGTCTACATGTGGCCTCCAATCTTACACGTAGTGATCAGTCTTACATGTGGCCTCCAATCTTACACGTAGTGATCAGTCATACATGTGGCCTCCAATCTTACACGTAGTGATCAGTCTTACATGTGGCCTCCAATCTTACACGTAGTGATCAGTCATACATGTGGCCTCCAATCTTACACGTAGTGATCAGTCTTACATGTGGCCTCCAATCTTACACGTAGTGATCAGTCTTACATGTGGCCTCCAATCTTACACGTAGTGATCAGTCTTACATGTGGCCTCCAATCTTACACGTAGTGATCAGTCATTACATGTGGCCTCCAATCTTACACGTAGTGATCAGTCTTACATGTGGCCTCCAATCTTACACGTAGTGATCAGTCTTACATGTGGCCTCCAATCTTACACGTAGTGATCAGTCATACATGTGGCCTCCAATCTTACACGTAGTGATCAGTCTTACATGTGGCCTCCAATCTTACACGTAGTGATCAGTCTTACATGTGGCCTCCAATCTTACACGTAGTGATCAGTCTTACATGTGGCCTCCAATCTTACACGTAGTGATCAGTCTTACATGTGGCCTCCAATCTTACACGTAGTGATCAGTCTTACATGTGGCCTCCAATCTTACACGTAGTGATCAGTCTTACATGTGGCCTCCAATCTTACACGTAGTGATCAGTCTTACATGTGGCCTCCAATCTTACACGTAGTGATCAGTCTTACATGTGGCCTCCAATCTTACACGTAGTGATCAGTCTTACATGTGCCTCCAATCTTACACGTAGTGATCAGTCTTACATGTGGCCTCCAATCTTACACGTAGTGATCAGTCTTACATGTGGCCTCCAATCTTACACGTAGTGATCAGTCTTACATGTGGCCTCCAATCTTACACGTAGTGATCAGTCTTACATGTGGCCTCCAATCTTACACGTAGTGATCAGTCTTACATGTGGCCTCCAATCTTACACGTAGTGATCAGTCTTACATGTGGCCTCCAATCTTACACGTAGTGATCAGTCTTACATGTGGCCTCCAATCTTACACGTAGTGATCAGTCTTACATGTGGCCTCCAATCTTACACGTAGTGATCAGTCTTACATGTGGCCTCCAATCTTACACAGAAGTGTATCAGAGACAGGTCTTACATGTGGCCTCCAATCTTACACGTAGTGATCAGTCTACATGTGGCCTCCAATCTTACACGTAGTGATCAGTCTTACATGTGGCCTCCAATCTTACACGTAGTGATCAGTCTTACATGTGGCCTCCAATCTTACACGTAGTGATCAGTCATACATGTGGCCTCCAATCTTACACGTAGTGATCAGTCTTACATGTGGCCTCCAATCTTACACGTAGTGATCAGTCATACATAGATGTGTATAAGAGACAGGTCTTACATTTGGCCTCCAATCTTACACGTAGTGATCAGTCATACATGTGGCCTCCAATCTTACACGTAGTGATCAGTCTTACATGTGGCCTCCAATCTTACACGTAGTGATCAGTCATTACATGTGGCCTCCAATCTTACACGTAGTGATCAGTCTTACATGTGGCCTCCAATCTTACACGTAGTGATCAGTCATACATGTGGCCTCCAATCTTACACGTAGTGATCAGTCTTACATGTGGCCTCCAATCTTACACGTAGTGATCAGTCTACATGTGGCCTCCAATCTTACACGTAGTGATCAGTCATACATGTGGCCTCCAATCTTACACGTAGTGATCAGTCTTACATGTGGCCTCCAATCTTACACGTAGTGATCAGTCATTACATGTGGCCTCCAATCTTACACGTAGTGATCAGTCTTACATGTGGCCTCCAATCTTACACGTAGTGATCAGTCTACATGTGGCCTCCAATCTTACACGTAGTGATCAGTCATACATGTGGCCTCCAATCTTACACGTAGTGATCAGTCATACATGTGGCCTCCAATCTTACACGTAGTGATCAGTCATACATGTGGCCTCCAATCTTACACGTAGTGATCAGTCTTACATGTGGCCTCCAATCTTACACGTAGTGATCAGTCTTACATGTGGCCTCCAATCTTACACGTAGTGATCAGTCATACATGTGGCCTCCAATCTTACACGTAGTGATCAGTCTTACATGTGGCCTCCAATCTTACACGTAGTGATCCGTCCTTACATGTGGCCTCCAATCTTACACGTAGTGATCAGTCTTACATGTGGCCTCCAATCTTACACGTAGTGATCAGTCTTACATGTGCCCCAATTACATGTGGCCTCCAATCTTACACGTAGTGATCAGTCATACATGTGGCCTCCAATCTTACACGTAGTGATCAGTCTTACATGTGGCCTCCAATCTTACACGTAGTGATCAGTCATACATGTGGCCTCCAATCTTACACGTAGTGATCAGTCTTACATGTGGCCTCCAATCTTACACGTAGTGATCAGTCTTACATGTGGCCTCCAATCTTACACGTAGTGATCAGTCTTACAAGTGGCCTCCAATCTTACACGTAGTGATCAGTCATACATGTGGCCTCCAATCTTACACGTAGTGATCAGTCTTACATGTGGCCTCCAATCTTACACGTAGTGATCAGTCATACATGTGGCCTCCAATCTTACACGTAGTGATCAGTCTTACATGTGGCCTCAATCTTACACGTAGTGATCAGTCTTACATGTGGCCTCCAATCTTACACGTAGTGATCATTCATACATGTGGCCTCCAATCTTACACGTAGTGATCAGTCTTACATGTGGCCTCCAATCTTCACGTAGTGATCAGTCTTACATGTGGCCTCCAATCTTACACGTTGTGATCAGTCTTACATGTGGCCTCCAATCTTACACGTAGTGATCAGTCTTACATGTGGCCTCCAATCTTACACGTTGTGATCAGTCTTACATGTGGCCTCCAATCTTACACGTAGTGATCAGTCTTACATGTGGCTTCCAATCTTACACGTAGTGATCAGCCTTACATGTGGCCTCCAATCTTACACGTAGTGATCAGTCTTACATGTGGCCTCCAATCTTACACATAGTGATCAGTCTTACATGTGGCCTCCACTCTTACACGTAGTGATCAGTCTTACATGTGGCCTCCAATCTTACACGTAGTGATCAGTCTTACATGTGGCCTCCAATCTTACACGTAGTGATCAGTCTTACATGTGGCCTCCAATCTTACACGTAGTGATCAGTCTTACATGTGGCCTCCAATCTTACACGTAATGATCCGTCTTACATGTGGCCTCCAATCTTACACATAATGATCCGTCTTACATGTGGCCTCCAATCTTACACATAGTGATCAGTCATACATGTGGCCTCCAATCTTACACGTAGTGATCAGTCTTACATGTGGCCTCCAATCTTACACGTATTGATCAGTCTTACATGTGGCCTCCAATCTTACACGTAGTGATCAGTCTTACATGTGGCCTCCAATCTTACACGTAGTGATCAGTCATACATGTGGCCTACAATCTTACACATAGTGATCAGTCTTACATGTGGCCTCCAATCTTACACGTAGTGATCAGTCTTACATGTGGCCTACAATCTTACACGTAGTGATCAGTCTTACATGTGGCCTCCAATCTTACACGTAGTGATCAGTCTTACATGTGGCCTCCAATCTTACACGTAGTGATCAGTCTTACATGTGGCCTCCAATCTTACACGTAGTGATCAGTCTTACATATGGCCTCCAATCTTACACGTAGTGATCAGTCATACATGTGGCCTACAATCTTACACATAGTGATCAGTCTTACATGTGGCCTCCAATCTTACACGTAGTGATCAGTCTTACATGTGGCCTACAATCTTACACGTAGTGATCAGTCTTACATGTGGCCTCCAATCTTACACGTAGTGATCAATCTTACATGTGGCCTACAATCTTACACATAGTGATCAGTCTTACATGTGGCCTCCAATCTTACACGTAGTGATCCGTCATACATGTGGCCTCCAATCTTACACGTAGTGATCAGTCTTACATGTGGCCTCCAATCTTACACGTAGTGATCAGTCTTACATGTGGCCTCCAATCTTACACGTAGTGATCCGTCATACATGTGGCCTCCAATCTTACACGTAGTGATCAGTCATACATGTGGCCTACAATCTTACACATAGTGATCAGTCTTACATGTGGCCTCCAATCTTACACGTAGTGATCAGTCTTACATGTGGCCTACAATCTTACACGTAGTGATCAGTCTTACATGTGGCCTCCAATCTTACACGTAGTGATCAATCTTACATGTGGCCTACAATCTTACACATAGTGATCCGTCATACATGTGGCCTCCAATCTTACACGTAGTGATCCGTCATACATGTGGCCTCCAATCTTACACGTAGTGATCAGTCTTACATGTGGCCTCCAATCTTACACGTAGTGATCAGTCTTACATGTGGCCTCCAATCTTACACGTAGTGATCCGTCATACATGTGGCCTCCAATCTTACACGTAGTGATCAGTCTTACATGTGGCCTCCGATCTTACACATAGTGATCAGTCTTACATGTGGCCTCCAATCTTACACGTAGTGATCAGTCTTACATGTGGCCTCCAATCTTACACGTAGTGATCAGTCTTACATGTGGCCTCCAATCTTACACGTAGTGATCAGTCTTACATGTGGCCTCCAATCTTACACTTAGTGATCAGTCTTACATGTGGCCTCCAATCTTACACGTAGTGATCAGTCTTACATGTGGCCTCCAATCTTACACATTGCCTCCATTCATCCAATCCGCAGGCACATTCTACTTGTTCGCGGCTGTGACTGTCGTTGGTGTGATCTTCATGATTTTCATGTTGCCGGAAACCAAGAGCAAGACTTTAGAAGAGATGGAGATGTTATTCTTGTCTCCCAAACACAGACAAGAGTTACTGGACAGCAGACAGGCAAAAAATACCCGCCTATGAAGCTAGCATCTACATGACAGCAATAAATGCATGTGATGCTAGAATGACCAGTCTTCAGGCCAGCAATAAATGCTTGTAATACTAGAATGACCAGGCGACAAGCCAGAAATAAATGCTTGTAATACTAGAATGACCCGTCGTCAGGCCAGCAATAAATGATTGTAATACTAGAATGACCAGTCGTCAGGCCAGCAATAAATGATTGTAATACTAGAATGACCCGTCGTCAGGCCAGCAATAAATGATTGTAATAATAGAATGACCAGTCGTCAGGCCAGCAATAAATTATTGTAATACTAGAATGACCCGTCGTCAGGCCAGCAATAAATTATTGTAATACTAGAATGACCAGGCGACATGCCAGAAATAAATTATTGTAATACTAGAATGACCAGTCGTCAGGCCAGCAATAAATGCTTGTAATACTAGAATGACCAGTTGTCAGGCCAGCAATAAATGATTGTAATACTAGAATGACCAGTCGGATGAAGAATGTCCGACTTGGCAGTAGATAGACAATCACCATAGTTGACAGTATACAGACAATCACTATAGCTGAAAGTAGACAGACAATCACCGCAGCTGACCATAGATAGACAATCACTATAGTTGACAGTAGACGGGCAATCACTATAGTTGACAGTAGACAGACAATCACCATAGTTGACAGTAGACAGGGACAATTACATAGTTGTCGTGGCAGTAGACAAAACAACAATATCCTGGAAAGATGACATCATAATTAACAGGGCAATAGACAGAACAACAATATGGCTGTCAGGGCAGTAGACAGAACAACAATATGGCTGGCAGGACAGTAGACAGAACAACAATATGGCTGTCAGGGCAGTAGACAGAACCACAATATGGCTGTCAGGGCAGTAGACAGAACCACAATATGGCTGGGGATCTAGATAGACTGATATTTAGACTGACTGGTGACTAGATAGACTGGTCATTAGACTGACTGGTGACTAGATAGACTGGTCATTATACTGACTGGTGACTTGAAAGACTGACGACTAAAAGACTAGCGACTAGACAAAATGGTGACTAGACGAACTCTAGACTTAAAATTAGAGATACTAGCAAAACCGGCCTTAAATAGTTGGGTGCACAGAAGACGGATTGGGATGGCTTAATGGACAAAATACTTATCTGACTGCCAAAAAGCGCACATTGGATGGCTGAATCACGGAGTAAAGTAAGTTAAACGCCCTGAGCTTATAGGATGTCTGTCAGCTGCGCCATTTTTTTTTCATGTTGTGTATGAGAAACAAGTGCAAGATATTAATCTATGTGACGTGTTTGGTCATGTGATATGAAAGTTACATATACAAGATATTAGTCAGATGTGACATGTTTGGTCACGTGATATGAAAGTTACATGTACAAGATGTTAGATGAGACATGAACTAATACTGAACCAGCTTCAAGAACTAACACTGCACCAGCTTCATGAACTAATACTGTACCAGCTTCATGACCTAATACTGTACCAGCTTCATGAACTAATACTGTACCAGCTTCATGAACTAATACTGTACCAGCTTCATGAACTAATACTGTACCAGCTTCATGAACTAATACTGTACCAGCTTCATGAACTAATACTGTACCAGCTTCATGAACTAATACTGTACCAGCTTCATGAACTAATACTGTACCAGCTTCATGAACTAATACTGTACCAGCTTCATGAACTAATACTGTACCAGCTTCATGAACTAATACTGTACCAGCTTCATGAACTAATACTGTACCAGCTTCATGAACTAATACTGTACCAGCTTCATGAACTAATACTGTACCAGCTTCATGAAACTAATACTGTACCAGCTTCATGAACTAATACTGTACCAGCTTCATGAACTAATACTGTACCAGCTTCATGAACTAATACTGTACCAGCTTCATGAACTAATACTGTACCAGCTTCATGAACTAATACTGTACCAGCTTCATGAAGTAATACTGTACCAGCTTCATGAACTAATACTGTACCAGCTTCATGAAGTAATACTGTACCAGCTTCATGAACTAATACTGTACCAGCTTCATGAAATAATACTGTACCAGCTTCATGAACTAATACTGTACCAGCTTCATGAACTAATACTGTACCAGCTTCATGAACTAATACTGTACCAGCTTCATGAACTAATACTGTACCAGCTTCATGAACTAATACTGTACCAGCTTCATGAACTAATACTGTACCAGCTTCATGAACTAATACTGTACCAGCTTCATGAACTAATACTGTACCACCTTCATGAAGTAATACTGTACCAGCTTCATGAACTAATACTGTACCAGCTTCATGAACTAATACTGTACCAGCTTCATGAACTGCCATAGAGCGCCTTATGTCATATATCGCCGTATAGACAGATCGTACCAATGGCATGTTTACTGGAGTCATCGGCGAGTTGTGGGGTGTCTTTTTTCTTGGTCACGTGGCTTTGCGACGTTACTACTTTCATTGCTATCAGGTGTGAATGATCACTGGGTTTCAAACAGCATGGTTGAGCAACACCTAGGTTTCATGGGCCATGTGCGATAGGGCAATGTTACACGCCCTAAACGGCAATGACCGGTCTCTGTGGCTTAGGGCTTGCGAACGCGGTTTGTGAGCCCGTATACCCGGGTTCCAAACACGGCGATGCTGGTTTTTTCGAAAAAGGTATAGGGGCCGGTCGTTCAGAAAGCAATGGCAAACTACTGAACGTAACACTTGCCTAGTACATCAACAGCAGCTGAAAATGCTGGTGTTGACTGCAACGTCCCGTTAGGGATACGCAACACAATTTTTTTTTTTTTTAAACGACAATATCATTTGGCGCGCCACTACTGTACTATTTCAGTGGCGCTTCGTTTATATCTCTAGAGATGCTTGATCTTGATCTTGTCTTTGTTTACATCTCTCCTTCTACTTCTGATGGCCGTTGAGCCCTTCCATCTTGTGCAGTCTATAACAGTTAACTACTTAGACGGACCTCAACGTAGCTTGAATAATATGGCATTGGTATGGTTTTCCCCCACTCAATTTTACTAATACTATACACTGGACACTGTCAATAGCACAATCATTTGTTCCACAAAAGATTCACGAATATATACAACAATTCCTAAACGTTGACTATTCTAAAAGAGCGGCGTAATGTTAGCCATGCTCCATGAAAGCAGAACCAGGTCCGATGCTGACCGTGGTTCAAGCTCAACTGTCTAAGGTGACGTTTTGTTCTCTCACAAAACGTCCAGAGCGCTTTTCACGCTTTTGTGACCAAAGCCGTGGTGGTCACTTCACACGGTCTCCTCATGTAGACCGCGCTTGTTACAAACTCATGCCATGATCCAGGCCTGTATCAACTGGTTTATGGCATGCACTCAGACTGGCAGCTTGATCAACTAATACTGTACAAGCATCATGAGCTAATAATCCACCAGCTTCATGAACATATACTGTACCAGCTTCATGAACTAACAATGTAACTGCTTTATGAACATATACTGTACCAGCTTCATCAACTAACAATGTAACTGCTTTATGAACATATACTGTACCAGCTTCATCAACTAACAATGTAACTGCTTTATGAACATATACTGTACCAGCTTCATCAACTAACAATGTAACTGCTTTATGAACATATACTGTACCAGCTTCATCAACTAACAATGTAACAGCTTCATGAACATATACTGTACCAGCTTCATCAACTAACAATGTAACTGCTTTATGAACATATACTGTACCAGCTTCATCAACTAACAATGTAACTGCTTTATGAACATATACTGTACCAGCTTCATCAACTAACAATGTAACAGCTTCATGAACATATACTGTACCAGCTTCATCAACTAACAATGTAACAGCTTCATGAACATATACTGTACCAGCTTCATCAACTAACAATGTAACAGCTTCATGAACATATACTGTACCAGCTTCATCAACTAACAATGTAACAGCTTCATGAACTAACAATGTAACAGCTTCATGAACTAACAATGTACCAGCTTCATGAACATATACTGTACCAGCTTCATGAACATATACTGTACCAGCTTCATGAACATATACTGTACCAGCTTCATGAACTAACGCTGCACATATCCTAATAAAACAAATGGCACAAAAAGCATTGTTTAAAGGGACAATATAATGTTGCTGCCGTGTACATGAAATGTAGCAACTTTGCTTAACAACCAATGATACAATCAATGACACATGTCAATGATACACGACAATGGTACACACATTGATACACGACAATGACGCATGTCAATGATACACGACAACGATACACACAGTGTTACACGACAACGATAGACTTGTGTGTTTGGATCAAGGTTATGTATTCCAGTAATGACAAGATTACAGATCATCTCTCACTGGACCCAGTAGCAACTAGCAGGGCGGACGCTGTTGTGAAGACTCCAACACTCCAGTACTCCAACACTCCAGTACTCCAACACTCAGTACTCCAACACTCCAGTACTCTAACACTCCAGTACTCCACACCCCAGTACTCAGTCGCTAAAGTGAATCAGCCATGGCTCCACGTCCATCTCGGAGTAATCTGAACACGGCCGGGGAAGGTTGCTATAAATAGAACAGGAAGTCTACACTATATTACCGCCAACAACAAACAGTCACGTGATGCCTGCGTTAGCAACTTGATTTCTGAAGACTAGAACTATTATAATAGATCATATCTGAGATAATCGAATCTCGTAGTAACTTTACATCTGGAGACTAGAACTATTGTTGTAGATCATATCTGAGATAATCGAATGTAGTAACGAGACTTCTTGTGACGAGATAATAATGTAGTAACTTGACATCTGGAGACTAAAACCATTTTAACAGAAGATATCTGAGATAATGTGATATGGTAACTTTACTTCTAGTGGCCAGAGATAATATAATGTAGGGGCATTTATAACATTAGACCGAAGGTACACAACAGGGATTAAGAGCAGAACATGGCAAAAGCTACATTTCAGAAAATAAAAAGTATCTTATGCAATTAGTCACTATCACTGAATTAAGAAAGAGAGTGCTGAAGTGCTATGTAGAACCTGTTTTGCTGTATAACAGTAAATATTGGAAAGTAAATGAACAATTTGGAAGCAACAGAGACGTGGTTCCTAAGACAAATTTTGCGAATTCTTTGGACTGCCAGAGTAACTAACGACTATTGCCTAGAAGAGGCTAATGAAACTAGATTATTATATATAACAATATGAACGAAAGAAACAACTTTCTTTGGTCATGTGATGAGACTAGAGGCATTGGAGAACATTGTGACGACTGAAAAGATCGAAGAGAACAGAGGCACAGGTCGACCAAGAGAAATGATGCTGGACGGATTGAGACGGTGGCATGGAGGAATACCATCAGCAGAGTTTATCCAGGACACCAACGACCGAGATTTGTGGAGAGATATGAACGCCTTCGCCAGCTGGCATGGCACTTGATGATGATGATGAGTAGTCTTGACATCTGGTGAGTAGAGATAATCTAATGTAGTTACCTGTCATCTGGTGACTAGAACTGTTGTTGTAGATCATATCTGAGATAGTCTAATGTAGATCGTATCTGAGATAATCTAATGTAGTAACCTGACATCTGGTGACTGGAACTATTGTTGTAGATCATATCTGAGATAATCTGATGTAGTAACCTGACAACTGGTGACTAGAACTGTTGTTGTAGATCATATCTGAGATAATCTAATGTAGATCATATCTGAGATAACCTAATGTAGATCATATCTGAGATAATCTAATGTAGATATCTGAGATAATCTAATGTAGATCATATCTGAGATAATCTAATGTAGATCGTATCTGAGATAATCTAATGTAGATCATATCTGAGATAATCTAATGTAGATCGTATCTGAGATAATCTAATGTAGATCATATCTGAGATAATCTAATTCAGATCATATCTGAGATAATGTAATGTAGATCATATCTGAGATAATCTAATTTAGATCGTATCTGAGATAATCTAATGTATATCATATCTGAGATAATCTAATGTAGATCACATCTGAGATAATCTAATGTAGATCATATCTGAGATAATCTAATGTAGATCATACCTGAGATAATCTAATGTAGTAACCTGACATATGGTGACTAGAACTGTTGTTGTAGATCATATCTGAGATAATCTAATGTAGATCATATCTGAGATAATCTAATGTAGATCATATCTGAGATAATTTAATGTAGATCATACCTGAGATAATCTAATGTAGTAACCTGACATCTGGCGACTAGAACTGTAGTTGTAGATCATATCTGAGATAATCTAATGTAGACCGTATCTGAGATAATCTAATGTAGATCATATCTGAAATAATCTAATGTAGATTATATCTGAGATATTCTAATGTAGATCATATCTGAGATAATTTAGTGTAGATCGTATCTGAGATAATATAATGTAGATCATATCTGAGATAATCTCATGTAGATCATATCTGAGATAATCTAATGTAGATCATATCTGAGATAATCTCATGTAGATCATATCTGAGATAATCTAATGTAGATCATGTCTGAGATAATCTAATGTAGATCATATCTGAGATAATCTAATGTAGATCATATCTGAGATAATCTAATGTATATCATATCTGAGATAATCTAATGTAGATCATATCTGAGATAATCTAATGTAGATCATTTCTGAGATAATCTAATGTAGATCATATCTGTGATAATCTAATGTAGATGGTATCTGCGATAATCTAATGTAGATCATATCTGAGATAATATAATGTAGATCATATCTGAGATAATCTAATGTAGTAACCTGACATCTGGTGACTAGAACTGTTGTTGTAGATCATATCTGACATAATCTAATGTAGTAACCTGACATCCGGCGACTAGAACTGTAGTTTTAGATCATATCTGAGATAGTATAAAGTAGATCGTATCTGAGATAATCTAATGTAGTAACCTGATATCTGGTGACTAGATCTATTGTTGTAGATCATATCTGAGATAATCTGATGTAGTAACCTGACACCTGGTGACTAGAACTGTTGTTGTAGATCATATCTGAGATAATCTAATGTAGATATCTGAGATAATCTAATGTAGATCATATCTGAGATAATCTAATGTAGATCATATCTGAGATAATCTAATGTAGATCATATCTGAGATAATCTAATGTAGATCATATCTGAGATAATCTAATGTAGATCATATCTGAGATAATCTAATGTAGATCATATCTGAGATAATCTAATGTAGATCATATCTGAGATAATCTAATGTAGATCATATCTGAGATAATCTAATGTAGATCATATCTGAGATAATAGAATGTAGATCATATCTGAGATAATAGAATGTAGTAACCTGACATCTGGTGACTAGAAATGTTGTTGTAGATCATATCTGAGATATTCTAATAATCTAATGTAGTAACCTCACATCTGGTGACTAGAACTATTGTTGTAGATCATATCTGACATAATCTAATTTAGTAACCCGACATCAGGCGACTAGAACTGTAGTTGTAGATCATATCTTAGATAATCTAATGTAGATCGTATCTGAGATAATCTAATGTAGATCATATCTGAGATAATCTAATGTAGATCGTATCTGAGATAATTAAATGTAAATAGTATCTGAGATAATCTAATGTAGTAGTCTGACACCTGGTGACTAGAACTGTTGTTGTAGATCATATCTGAGATAATCTAATGTAGATCATATCTGAGATAATCTAATGTAGATCATATCTGAGATAATCTAATGTAGATCATATCTGAGATAATCTAATGTAGTAACCTGACATCTGGTGACTAGATCTATTGTTGTAGATCATATCTGACATAATCTAATGTAGTAACATGACATCAGGCGACTAGAACTGTAGTTGTAGATCATATCTGAGATAATCTAATGTAGATCGTATCTGAGATAATCTAATGTAGATCATATCTTAGATAATCTAATGTAGATCATATCTAAGATAATCTAATGCAGATCATATCTGAGATAATCTAATGTAGATCGTATCTGAGATAATCTAATGTAGATCATATCTAAGATAATCTAATGCAGATCATATCTGAGATAATCTAATGTAGATCGTATCTGAGATAATCTAATGTAGATCGTATCTGAGATAATCTAATGTAGATCGTATCTGAGATAATCTAATGTAGATCGTATCTGAGATAATCTAATGTAGATCATATCTGAGATAATCTAATGTAGATCATATCTGAGATAATCGAATGTAGTAACCTGACACCTGGTGACTAGAACTGTTGTTGTAGATCATATCTGAGATAATCTAATGTAGAATTAATGTTTTGTAAATTAACACTAATGTAGTAACTAGTCTTCTTGTGACAAGAGATAATCTAATTTAGTAATTAGACGTCTTGTGACTAGAGATAAACTTGACTTCAGTTCATAAACGCATCTAATAACCTAACTTCTGATGGCTGAAATAGTTGTAGATGATATCTGACGTAAACGCATCTAATAACCTAACTTCTGGTGACTAGAATAGTTGTAGATGATATCTGACATAAACACATCTAATAACCTAACTTCTGGTGACTAGAATAGTTGTAGATGATATCTGACATAAACACATCTAATAACCTAACTTCTGGTGACTAGAATAGTTATAGATGATATCTGACATAAACACATCTAATAACCTAACTTCTGGTGACTAGAATAGTTATAGATGATATCTGACATAAACACATCTAATAACCTAACTTCTGGTGACTAGAATAGTTATAGATGATATCTGACATAAACACATCTAATAACCTAACTTCTGGTGGCTAGAATAGTTGTAGATGATATCTGACATAAACGGATCTAATAAGTTAACTTCTGGTGACTAGAATAGTTATAGATGATATCTGACATAAACACATCTAATAACCTAACTTCTGGTGGCTAGAATAGTTATAGATGATATCTGACATAAACACATCTAATAACCTAACTTCTGGTGACTAGAATAGTTATAGATGATATCTGACATAAACACATCTAATAACCTAACTTCTGGTGACTAGAATAGTTATAGATGATATCTGACATAAACACATCTAATAACCTAACTTCTGGTGACTAGAATAGTTATAGATGATATCTGACATAAACACATCTAATAACCTAACTTCTGGTGACTAGAATAGTTGTAGATGATATCTGACATAAACACATCTAATAACCTAACTTCTGGTGACTAGAATAGTTATAGATGATATCTGACATAAACACATCTAATAACCTAACTTCTGGTGACTAGAATAGTTATAGATGATATCTGACATAAACACATCTAATAACCTAACTTCTGGTGACTAGAATAGTTATAGATGATATCTGACATAAACACATCTAATAACCTAACTTCTGGTGGCTAGAATAGTTATAGATGATATCTGACATAAACACATCTAATAACCTAACTTCTGGTGACTAGAATAGTTGTAGATGATATCTGACATAAACGGATCTAATAAGTTAACTTCTGATGGCTAGAATAGTTATAGATGATATCTGACATAAACACATCTAATAACCTAACTTCTGGTGGCTAGAATAGTTATAGATGATATCTGACATAAACGGATCTAATAAGTTAACTTCTGGTGACTAGAATAGTTATAGATGATATCTGACATAAACACATCTAATAACCTAACTTCTGGTGGCTAGAATAGTTATAGATGATATCTGACATAAACGGATCTAATAAGTTAACTTCTGGTGGCTAGAATAGTTATAGATGATATCTGACATGAGTAGTCATAGATGATATCTGACATAAACATATCTCGGGGGGGGGGGGGGGGGGGGGGGAGGCTGAGTCCAGGGGGCTGAGTGGTCTCGAGGTATGGTGACCGCCTGGAGTGCTGGAAGTACCGGATTCAAGCCCCGGTGAAGACCGGAATTTTTTCACGTGGACTTCTAGTAACAAAATTTCCACTGGTCTCTGGCTAGTGAGATCGGATGCCCGTGTGTATTGTAAAAAAATCCCTTGGCCGTTGGAAATCGAAAAAAGAATAGCCTAACGGCGCTGCCCGGGCAAAATGGTTGAACGGAGCACTTATGGGCTACACCCGTGTACCGTGACGTTGATCAGTCGACTAAACTAACTTAACATAAACATACATTATTATGTACTGAGGAGAAAGATTTGCATAGATTGTGATAGGACTTGTAAGGAGTTTGGGAAGACTCTTCTATTGGCTTGAGTCACTAACATAGTATATGGTGCTGCAAGGTTAAAGCCAGAGAGCTAATTACGATATTATACATAATAAACCAGTTATCAGATAGAAACATCACTTTATACCCCCCCCCCCCCCCTTCCCCCCCCCCCCCCCAAAAAAAATAAAAAAAATAAAATAAAAAAAATGGTTGAACGGAGCACTTATGGATTACACCCGTGTGCCGAGACGTTCATCAGTCGACTAAACTAACTAAACTAACTAAACGCATCTAATACGAGGGTAAGTATAACTGATCTAACTAATACGAGGGTAAGTATAACTGATCTAACATAGTGACTTAACTTATGGTGACCAGAACTATTGTTGTAGATGGTATTTCATGTCTACGATATGCCAGTAGAAACATCTAAAGATATGATAGTAGCATCATTTACATGATATTATAACAGGAACATCTACAAGATATGATAGTAGCAAAATTTACATGATATTATAATAGGAACATCTACAAGATATGATAGTAGCATCATTTACATGATATTATAATAGGAACATCTACAAGATATGATAGTAGCATCATTTACATGATATTATAACAGGAACATCTACAAGATATGATAGTAGCATCATTTACATGATATTATAATAGGAACATCTACAAGATATGATAGCAGATCATTTACATGATATTATAATAGGAACATCTACAAGATATGATAGCAGATCATTTACATGATATTATAATAGGAACATCTACAAGATATGATAGCAGCATCATTTACATGATATTATAACAGGAACATCTACAAGAAATGATAGTAGCATCATTTACATGATATTATAATAGGAACATCTACAAGATATGATAGTAGCATCATTTACATGATATTATAATAGGAACATCTACAAGATATGATAGTAGCATCATTTACATGATATTATAACAGAAACATCTACAAGATATGATAGTAGCAAAATTTACATGATATTATAATAGGAACATCTACAAGATATGATAGTAGCATCATTTACATGATATTATAATAGGAACATCTACAAGATATGATAGCAGCATCATTTATATGATATGATATTTGGAACATTGACAAGATATTATAGCAGGAGCATCTACTTATGATAATATTAATATTTATAAGATATTATAGTAGGAACATTTACAAGATATGATAATAGCAACATATATAAGATATTATAGCAGGAACATTTACAAGAAATTATAGCAGGAACATCTACAAAGTACAAGAGCAGATAAATAATTCATGATAAATTGTATATCTACAATAACGCTGTATATGTATAGACATGATAGCACGGACATCTACGATAACGCTGTATATGTATAGACATGATAGCACGGACATCTACGATAACGCTGTATATGTATAGACATGATAGCACGGACATCTACGATAACACTGTATATGTATAGACATGATAGCACGGACATCTACAATAACGATGTATATGTATAGACATGATAGCACGGACATCTACGATAACACTGTATATGTATAGACATGATAGCACGGACATCTACGATAACGCTGTATATGTATAGACATGATAGCACGGACATCTACAATAACTCTGTATATGTATAGATAGGATATCACGGACATCTACGATAACTCTGTATATGTATAGACATGATAGCACGGACATCTACGATAACACTGTATATGTATAGACAGGAGAGCGGGGACATCTACAACAACACGTTTA
This sequence comes from Cepaea nemoralis, assembly GCA_014155875.1. Lineage (NCBI taxonomy): Eukaryota > Metazoa > Mollusca > Gastropoda > Stylommatophora > Helicidae > Cepaea > Cepaea nemoralis. Next base: position 621,340 of record JACEFZ010014959.1, on the reverse strand, counting down.
TCTACAGAACAGACACTGTCAAGTCACGTGCAACTTACAGTTGTGAAGCCATGTAGAAGGGGTCGGGCTGGGCCTGAGTCACGGCCGAGTTAGCGCAGATGATACTGGACATGGTCACACTGAGGATGGCCTTGATCTGAGCTGACAACGGTCAAAGTTTGTTGTATATCTTTCTACATAAAGTCAAGTTTGGCTGTACATTCTTTCTATATACAGTCAAGTTTGTTGTACATTCTTTCTATATACAGTCAAGTTTGGTTGCATATTCTTTCTATATACAGTCAAGTTTGTTGTACATTCTTTCTATTTACAGTCAAGTTTGGTTGCACATTCTTTCTATATACAGTCAAGTTTGTTGTACATTCTTTCTATATACAGTCAAGCTTGGTTGCATATTCTTTCTATATACAGTCAAGTTCGTTGTACATTCTTTCTATATACTGTCAAGTTTGGTTGCACATTCTTTCTATATAAGTCAAGTTTGTTGTACATTCTTTCTATATACAGTCAATTTTAGTTGCATATTCTTTCTATATACAGTCAAGTTTGTTGTACATTTTTTCTATATACAATCAAGTTTGTTTGTTCATTATCTCTCTCTATATATACAGTCAAGTTTGTTTGTGTATCGTCTCTATGTACAGTCACATTTCTTTATATATTCTCCTTATACACAGACTTGTATTTGTACACTCTCTTTATGTACAGTCACATTTCTTTATATATTCTCCTTATACACAGACTTGTATTTGTACACTCTCTTTATGTACAGTCACATTTCTTTATATATTCTCCTTATACACAGACTTGTATTTGTACACTCTCTCTATGTACAGTCACATTTCTTTATATATTCTCCTTATACACAGACTTGTATTTGTACACTCTCTTTATGTACAGTCACTACATTTATTCATTCTCTCTATGTACATCAATTTGTGACTGTAACAAACCCTGAAGCTTGTGACAGTCGGGTCAATACAGTACTGACCTGTGACATAGCGTTTTTGACCAAAATATATTTTCCAAGAAACAGTCCCTTTATTCCATGATGACGACATTTTGATAGCCTAAATGGAACAGGTTAATTAATGTGCTGTGTAAATGTCAGCGTCCCATGGAGTGTGAGAAAGAACACAGGACAAGGACAGGACATAGGTAGAGTATGGGTAGAGTAGGGCAGGACTGTATACTCAGCGGGAGACAGGACCTAGGGTTAGAGACTGGACATGTCCTTGAATGACAGCTCAACCTTGGACTAGACGACCTCAGACATCAGCTATCAATAGACGGCCTGAGACATCAGCTATCAATAGACGGCTGAGGTACAGGACAACACCAAAATACCCAGACATCAGATATCAATAGACGGCTGAAGTACAGGACAACACCAAAATACCCAGACACCCGACTTAGCACGGACGGCAAGATGGCCAAAACGCCGCCACGTGACCACAGACCACGATAGGAAAGGGCAGACTGGATTTGACGGTGGTTGAGAGGGGAGTGTTTCGGATAACTGAGAGAGCGTGTGCTGAGTGCCTCATATAAGATTTACTATTGTTTGTGAGAGTGCTGATAGCAGATAGCCTGTGCGATGATATGTGTGCAATGATTTGTGATGCGAGAACGCATGAGTGCTTGGCGCTATAATGTTTGCATGATTTCACCAGAGATGCTAGCGCGTGATTATAACTCATGTTACATGCTTGCTTGTAAATAAATGTCGATACATGTGACATGATTGTTGACAAGTTTATTGCACATGTATTACAGTACTGTCATGTCTATTGTAACGAGTCATTGATTTAGTAAGACGCTGACAGTAAACCTACCTGTAATTAGACGAATCATGATAAATTAGCAACTTTAAAGAATGTAGTTTTCCGTTGCTTTCCTTCCTGACAGTACGCATATTGGCCGGTGACCGCAGCCATTGTCTCGATAAAGAGATCTTCTGCTTTCTGTCGCGAAACGTAAGACCATAACCAACAACTATCTGTCGGCTGCCCTCAAAGTTCCATCCACTGCCTTCCGTGGTTTCTTGTGAACAACTTCCGAAAACGAATACGCAATAACAGCACATCCTTCCCGGAAAAACACAATTGGCCCTATGAACAAGACACAGCTACATCGTCGCCATCTTACCACAAGTGATGTACAACATTTAGTAGATGCGGTTGTTGAACACAGTGAACAACTAGGATTAGAATTGAATTATAAGAAGACACAGATCATGGTCGTCACTTGTTGTTTGTCCATCAAGAATGATGATGACCATTCACTTCATCCAGTGGGGTTGAAAGTATGGAGCCGTCAGTTCTAAGATGGCTGTTCAAATGTTCTTTGACAATATGGACAAAGAATGCTTGACGTTCCAGGAGGAGGATCTCCTATAATGGTTTTTCTGTCCAGTCTTTTCTTCACCGCTCTTGCAGTCCTGGTCGCTTCACAAGTGACTGCACCTTTGCGTAATGATGTAGGTCACGAATCTCGGTCTTTGGCAGCAGTCTCCCGGGTGCCTTGATGAATTCCAAAAGCTTTCAGTTAAATTTTTAGTGTCTGTAAAGCGTTTCCTCTAGCCGCCTCTGGGGAGTTTACCACAACGCAGCGCACCGTAAAATTTTTTTACAGGGAGCCTGTGATCTGGCATGCGAGTTAAGTGACCAGCACAGAAAATCTGATTCTTCATTAGTATTGTGGATACTGGGCATGGACGCTCTCTCTAGGACTTCAGTGTCTGGGATCTTGTCTTGCCATTTAATCTTCAATAGCTTCCTAAGGCAGACTGTGTGGAAGTGGTTTAATTTCCTAGCGTGTCGTTGATAAACAGTCCAGGTTTCACAAGCATATAGCTGAGTGGATAATACAACTGCTTTGTAGACTTTCGTCACTACGTCACTACGAAGAACGAAATACCACAATGTAATATACAGGTAAATAGAAATATTCTTAAACTAGTGAATCGGTACAATTATCTCCGAACAGTCATACCATCTGATAGGAGATGCCTTGTAGAGGTTAGGACAAGAGTCGCCATGGCGAAGGTAGCCTTTCGCAATATGAAAACCATACTGACTAATAAAATGATGTCAATTGCTACGAGAAAACGAGTGTTGAGGTGTTACATAGATCATGTACTTTTATATGGATGTGAAGCATGGACAATAAGCAGTCAAGCTGAAAAACACCTGATGGCTGTGGAAATGTGGTTTATGATGAGAATGCAAAGAATGCCATAGACAGACAGATAAACCACCAACAAGTTCCTACAAGAAACAAATGAAAATCGTAAACTGATTAGAGAAATTGGACGTAGACAGTCACAATTGTGTGGACATGTTATGAGAAGAAATAAATTAGAGAACTAGGAGAGTAGCAACTGGCAAAATCGAGGGATAAGAGAACAATGGGAAGACTGAGAAGTAAATACCTGAATGTCTTGGCCACGTTATATGGTCGAGACAAGAACCCTGAGCTGATCCACGACTATGGTGATCGAGTGAAATGGCGAATCATGACCATCCACGCTAACTGGTATGGCACATAATGGAAGGATGGAAACCTACCTGGAAAAACGTCAGTGCAGGCGGAGTGTAAACAGAGTAGAAGCAAACTTTAGGGTCAAAATCCCGCCCATTGACTGTGGGTTAAGGGTTAATGACGGTGAAGTGTACAATTACCCGAAGTATTATTATTTTCCCTGTGGTTCGGGAAATAACCGCGGGAAGAATAAACACTGCCATGTACTTAATGATTGGAGAGTCGCGGGAAAACATTTGAGATCAGAGATTGCCGTGATAGGTGAAGATTTATAGCAAGGGAAGTAATGCAACGTCAATTGGATCATTACAGGCGTGACAATTACTGTTTACCTGTGAGAGCCAGAAGACGCTAATTGATTCTTCCTTGGTTAAATACGAGAGACAAATTCGACTCTGGGTTCAGTTGATAAACTCAGAGTTGAGTGTAGTGCACAGAGTAACTTTAATTCTTACATAGGGAATTTTAATGACTTTCTGGAAACAGTTGGTGGTGGTTTTTGCTTACGTTTTTGTCTACGTGTTTGCCTATATTAAAGTTCACCAGTGATTGCTGAGGGATCTCACCTTTATACTGCAGAATGAAGACCTGGTACCATCCACTGACTACTCAGAGCCTAACTGTTCCAACACCAAGAACTGCACACTTAACAGCTGAATACAAACAAACACCAAACTACTCATTTTCAATAACCTATTCAATATAAGGACCGATCTCCGTGGTCAAAAGCTTGCGAACGCGTTTCGTGAGCCGGGTACCAGGCGTTCGAAACTCAAACGCGACCGATTTGTGCAGCAGACCATGTCGCGTTGTGTTATAACGTGCTGGTATTGGAGCCGGTCGTTCAGAAAGCAATGGCAAACTACTGAACGTAAAAACATGCCTAGTACATCAGCAGCATCTGAAAAATGCTGGTGTTGACTGCAACGTCCTGCAAGGGAAATGCAACATTAAAAACAATCAATATAAGGGAAATAACAACTACCAGAAGATTGTACCACCCATCCTACTACGCAAGAGACTATATTCTGCAGCGGAGTAACGTAGAGACGGGCAGTTATCGTCATTCATTGTTCTATTATCAATTGTGTTATTTTGTGCCATAACTATCTTACATATCCTCCCAATCATCCATTATAATCTGTTAAAATTGTCAAGAAGGAGTTAGCTCATTCTGTATCATATTGACGTGTGTATGTAACTGTGTTACATATTAGTGTGACAGTGCTAAAACACTATCTGGGAGATTCATCACTTAGAATAAGTCCCTAAGTGAGATCCCTTAATGCCATCCTTCCTGTTTTGTCTGATCCAGTTCGCTAAGGAGTCTCACGAACCACTTCAGGTTTTCGTTTAGTAGATGGCAACCACTATTTGAGGATATATTTCTCTCCATTCAAACTACACGCCACACCACCTAAACTACCCTGTTACTGTGGCTTTACCACATGTTCGTGTTGTGTTGTGTGTGTGGAGTTCTCCAGACCTAAGACGTGCTGAGACAATTCCCTGTTCTCTCGGGATTTCTGTATCAGGAAATCAGTTAAACCACTGGTCCCCGAGAAACAGAAATAAATTGTAAGAATGTACGCGGACAAACGCATGGGTCGACTCCGTGGATTCTGAAGAGACTTGGTGACTTTGTGAATTCTGTTTACTTCGATTACAAATGATCTCGTGGGTATTTTGAGTGTTCCGAAACTTAGTTGTCAGGGTGCGAGATTGGTATGAATGGAACTCACACCTGCACGAGTGTTTGTTAGTACGTGAAACATGTTTATGACGAAAGTCAGGAAAGATAACTCTCGGGTTTGAATTGGGAGAACGAGTGAAGACACTCCAGGTCGGCAATGACACCAGCCTAGTGCCATCTGTACATGATGTTTTAATTGCGAGTGATATTTGTGGTGCGTGAGAATAACTACGCATATATACATATCGAATGAAGACTTGAATGTAAATGTGCAGTCGCAGAACAAATGATGAAACCAGCGTGGACGTCTGTTACGTCCTTCTCTTAGATTTGTGACGTCGGTGCGTGAGTCGTAGAACGGATAACTTGTAAACATGGACAAGTAGTCAAGGCTTGATAACAAAGTGTTTACAAGATATTAATATCATGGCGCATAGATCTTCAGATATGAAATACTGAGCATAGAAATAGCGCCAAGACATAAAGCCAGCCATGGATCTGACGTGCCTGTAGAATAATGAGCAGAAGCGAACATGAAGCAATGGCCTAAAGTAAGGTCCATGACATAAGTAATAAAACACCCGAGCACGATCAGGGAAGATCATTTTATGTTGTCTCACTAAGAAGAAGGATCGTCACGACTAGTTGTATTCTACGCATCACCTTGAAATAAGGACGGTCATCTACAGTGAATACTTGTCGGCTTTAGAATCATAATGTAAAGGACCCCCTTTATTGTTATGTTGTGAAGAGGAGATGAACCACCCCTAGTCAGCCTGGGACCCTAGACTGGGCTATCAATCATATCCACCCAGAAGAAGCCTAAATAACCGGAGGCCGAGAGCCAGTGTGCAGACCTGGCAAGAAAGCCAAGCGTTCGAGCAGAGACGGTAGCCCAGGACGCACGTCTAGTATGTCCTTGGGGAGTCCTAAAGTATCAGGTGCTCTCATTCCTCAAAGGATAATGTCTATGTGTGGTAACAACATACACGTCACTCTATATCTATGTGTGGTGACAACACACACGTCACTCTATATCTATGTGTGGTGACAACACACACGTCACTCTATATCTATGTGTGGTGACAACACACACGTCACTCTATATCTATGTGTGGTGACAACACACACGTCACTCTATATCAATGTAAGGTGACAACACACAAGTCACTCTATATCTATTTGGTGACAACACACACGTCACTCTATATCTATGTGTGGTGACAACACACACGTCACTCTATATCAATGTAAGGTGACAACACACAAGTCACTCTATATCTATTTGGTGACAACACACACGTCACTCTATATCTATGTGTGGTGACAACATACACGTCACTCTATATCTATGTGTGGTGACAACACACACGTCACTCTATATCTATGTGTGGTGACAACACAAACGTCACTCTATATCTATGCGTGGTGACAACACACAGGTCACTCTATATCTATGTGTGGTGACAACACACAGGTCACTCTATATCTATGTGTGGTGACAACACACAGGTCACTCTATATCTATGTGAGGTAACAACACACACGTAACTCTATATCTATGTGTGGTAACAACACACACGTCACTCTATATCTATGTGTGGTGACAACACACACGTCACTCTATATCTATGTGTGGTGACAACACACAGGTCACTCTATATCTATGAGTGGTGACAACACACACGTCACTCTATATCTATGTGTGGTAACAACACACACGTCACTCTATATCTATGTGTGGTGACAACACACACGTCACTCTATATCTATGTGTGGTGACAACACACACGTCACTCTATATCTATGTGTGGTGACAACACAAACGTCACTCTATATCTATGCGTGGTGACAACACACACGTCACTCTATATCTATGTGTGGTGACAACACACACGTCACTCTATATCTATGTGTGGTGACAACACACAGGTCACTCTATATCTATGTGTGGTGACAACACACAAGTTACTCTATATCTATGTGTGGTGACAACACACACATCACTCTATATCTATGTGTGGTGACAACACACAGGTCACTCTATATCTATGTGTGGTGACAACACACAAGTTACTCTATATCTATGCGTGGTGACAACACACACGTCACTCTATATCTATGTGTGGTGACAACACACAGGTCACTCTATATCTATGTGTGGTGGCAACACACACGTCACTCTATATCTATGTGTGGTGACAACACACAGGTCACTCTATATCTATGTGTGGTGACAACACTGCTTATTATATAACGATGTGTGGTGACATCACTCACTGCATTACTCTATATCTATGTGTGGTGACAACACTACTTATTATATAACGATGTGTGGTGACATCACTCACTGCATTACTCTATATCTATGTGTGGTGACAACACTGCTTATTATATAACGATGTGTGGTAACATCACTCACTGCATTACTCTATATCTATGTGTGGTGACAACACTGCTTATTATATAACGATGTGTGGTGACATCACTCACTGCATTACTCTATATCTATGTGTGGTGACAACACTGCTTATTATATAACGATGTGTGGTAACATCACTCACTGCATTACTCTATATCTATGTGTGGTGACAACACTGCTTATTATATAACGATGTGTGGTAACATCACTCACTGCATTACTCTATATCTATGTGTGGTGACAACACTGCTTATTATATAACGATGTGTGGTGACATCACTCACTGCATTACTCTATATCTATGTGTGGTGACACCACTACTTATTATATAACGATGTGTGGTGACATCACTCACTGCATTACTCTATATCTATGTGTGGTAAGCATGTACTGTATCTAACTGGGGCGATCAAGAACTGTATCTTTGTGTAGTGATCAAGTAAGGCATTGATGTGTTGTGTGCACGTAATGTATATATGTGTAGTGAGAGAGTACTGTATCAATGTGTAGTGAGCGAGTACTATGTCAATGTACAGTGAGCGAATACTGTATCTATGTACAGTGAGCGAGTACTGTATCTATGTACAGTGAGCGAGTACTGTATCTATGTACAGAGAGCGAGTACTGTATCTATGTACAGTGAGCGAGTACTGTATCTATGTACAGTGAGCGAGTACTGTATCTATGTACAGTGAGCGAGTACTGTATATATGTACAGTGAGCGAGTATTGTATCTATGTACAGTTAGCGAGTTCTGTATCTATGTACAGTGAGCGAGTACTGTTATCTATGTACAGTGAGCGAGTACTGTATTTATGTACAGTGAGCGAGTAATGCATCTATGTACAGTGAGCGAGTACTGTATCTATGTACAGTTAGCGAGTACTGTATCTAGGTACAGTGAGCGAGTACTTTATCTATGTACAGTGAGCGAGTACTGTATCTATGTACAGTGAGCGAGTACTGTATCTATGTACAGTGAGCGAGTACTGTATCTGTATGTAGTGAGCGAGTACTGTATCTGTATGTAGTGAGCGAGTACTGTATCTGTGAGTGGTAAGCAAGTACTGTATCTGTGAGTGGTGATCAAGTACTGTATCTGTGGGTGGTGATCAAGTACTGTATCTATGTGTGGTGATAAAATACTGTATCTATGTGTGGTGATCAAATACTGTATCTGTGGGTGGTGATCAAATACTGTATCTGTGGGTGGTGATCAAGTACTGTATCTGTGGGTGGTGATCAAGTACTGTATCTGTGGGTGGTGATCAAGTACTGTATCTGTGGGTGGTGATCAAGTACTGTATCTGTGGGTGGTGATCAAGTACTGTATCTGTGGGTGGTGATCAAGTACTGTATCTGTGGTGGTGATCAAGTACTCGTATCTGTGGGTGGTGATCAAGTACTGTATCTGTGTGTGGTGATCAAGTACTGTATCTGTGGGTGGTGATCAAGTACTGTATCTGTGGGTGGTGATCAAGTACTGTATCTGTGGGTGGTGATCAAGTACTGTATCTGTGTGTGGTGATCAAGTACTGTATCTGTGGGTGGTGATCAAGTACTGTATCTGTGGGTGGTGATCAAATATTGTATCTGTGGGTGGTGATCAAGTAGTGTATCTGTGTGTAGTGAGCGTGTACTGTATCTGTGTGTGGTAATCAAGTATTATATCTGTGGGTGGTGACCAAGTACTGTATCTATGTGTGGTGATCAAGTACTGTATCTGTGTGTCTTGATCAAGTACTGTATCTGTGTGTGGTTATCAAGTACTGTGTCTGTGGGTGGTGATCAAGTACTGTATCTGTGGGTGGTGATCAAGTACTGTATCTGTGGGTGGTGATCAAGTACTGTATCTGTGTGTGGTTATCAAGTACTGTGTCTGTGGGTAGAGATCAAGTACTGTGTCTGTGGGTGGTGATCAAGTACTGTATCGATATGTGGTGATCAAGTACTGTATCTGTGTGTGGTTATCAAGTACTGTGTCTGTGGGTAGAGATCAAGTACTGTGTCTGTGGGTGGTGATCAAGTACTGTATCGATATGTGGTGATCAAGTACTGTATCTGTGGGTGGTGATCAAGTACTGTATCTGTGTGTGGTTATCAAGTACTGTATCTGTGTGTGGTTATCAAGTACTGTGTCTGTGGGTAGAGATCAAGTACTGTGTCTGTGGGTGGTGATCAAGTACTGTATCGATATGTGGTGATCAAGTACTGTATCGATATGTGGTGATCAAGTACTGTATCTGTGGGTGGTGATCAAGTACTGTATCTATGTGTGGTGATCAAGTACTGTATCTATGTGTAGGATCTCACCACTGCAATGAATTCCCAGTGCAGGTTGCCGATGGTACCGGCCTCTTATCCCTCTATGTCTGTCTCATGATAGGCAGCCGCGGTGGCGCAGTATGTAGCACGCTTGCCTTTAGGCTATGAGGTCCTGGGTTCCAATTCGCATTTATCATGAACATTGGCCTAGAGGGTGCAGGCCCACAAGCTATTTTATCAGGTCATGACCTGGGAAATAAAGGCGGAAGGTGTGGTACTGAACACACGACCCCTGGAGAACCGACTGATATATCCAACATACCACCCCAGGAGTGCCGACTGGTATATCCAACATACCACCCCAGGAGTGCCGACTGGTATATCCAACATACTACCCCAGGAGTGCCGACTGATATATCAAACATACCACATCAGTAGTGCCGACTGGTATATCCAACATACCACTCCAGGAGTGCCGACTGATATATCCAACATACCACCCCAGTAGTGCCGACTGGTATATCCAACATACCACCCCAGTAGTGCCGACTGATATATCCAACATTCCACCCCAGGAGTGCCGACTGGTATATCCAACATACCACCCCAGGAGTGCCGACTGGTATATCCAACATACCACCCCAGTAGTGCCGACTGATATATCCAACATACTACCCCAGTAGTGCCGGCTGATATATCCAACATACTACCCCAGTAGTGCCGGCTGATATATCCAACATACCACCCCAGTAGTACCGACTGATATATCCAACATACCAACCCCAGTAGTGCCGACTGGTATATCCAACATTACCACCCCAGTAGTGCCGACTGATATATCCAACATACCACCCCAGTAGTGCCGACTGATATATCCAACATACCACCCTAGTAGTGCCGACTGGTATATCCAACATACCACCCCAGTAGTGCCGACTGATATATCCAACATACCACCCCAGTAGTGCCGACTGATATCCAAATACCACCCCAGTAGTGCCGAACTATATATCCAACATACCACCCAGTAGTGCCGACTGGTATATCCAACATACCAACCCCAGTAGTGCCGACTGATATATCCAACATACCACCCCAGTAGTGCCGATGATATATCCAACATAACCACCCAGTAGTGCCGACTATATATCCAACATACAACCCAGGAGTGCCGACTGATATATCCAACATACCACCCCAGGAGTGCCGACTGATATATCCAACATACCACCCCAGGAGTGCCGACTGGTATATCCAACATACACCCCAGTAGTGCCGACTGGTATATCCAACATACTACCCCAGTAGTGCCGGCTGATATATCCAACATACCTACCCCAGTAGTGCCGACCTGATATATCCAACATACCACCCCAGTAGTGCCGACTGATATATCCAACATACCACCCAGTAGTGCCGACTGGTATATCCAACATACCAACCCAGTAGTGCTGACTGAATATCCAACATACCACCCCAGTAGTGCCGACTGATATATCCAACATACCACCCCAGTAGTGCCGACTGGTATATACCAACATACCACCCCAGTAGTGCCGACATGGTATATCCAACATACCCACCCCAGTAGTGCCGGACGTGATATATCCAACATACCCCCCAGTAGTGCCGACTGGTATATCAACATACCACCCCAGTAGTGCCGACTGGTATATCCAACATACTACCCAGGAGTGCGGCTGATATATCCAACTACCACCCCAGTAGTGCCGGACTGATATATCCAACATACCACCCCAGTAGTGCCGACTGGTAGATCCAACATACCACCCAGTAGTGCCGACTGGTACTATCCAACATACTTACCCCAGTAGTGCCGCTGGATATATCCAACATACCACCCCAGTGAGTGCCGACTATATATCACCATACAACCCCAGGAGTGCCGACTGAATATATCCAACATACTACCCAGGAGTGCCGGCTGATATATGCAACCTACCACCCCAGAGTGCCGACTGATATATCCAAACCTACCACCCCAGGAGTGCCGACTGATATATCCAACTAGCACCCCAGGAGTGCCGACTGATATATCCAACTAGCACCCCAGGAGTGCCGACTGATATATCCAACATACCACCCAGGAGTGCCGAATGATATATGCAACTACCACCTCAGGAGTGCCGACTGATATATGCAACATACCACCCCAGTAGTGCCGACTGGTATAGTGCAACATACCACCCCAGGAGTGCCCGACTGATATATCCAACATACCACCCCAGGAGTGCCGACTGATATATCCAAGATACCACCCCAGTAGTGCCGACTGGTATATCCAACATAGCACCCCAGTAGTGCCGGCTGATATATCCAACATACCACCCCAGTAGTGCCGACTGATATATCCAACATACCACCCCAGTAGTGCCGACTGATATATCCAACATACCACCCCAGTAGTGCCGACTGATATATCCAACATACCACCCAGTAGTGCCGACTGATATATCCAACATACCACCCAGTAGTGCCGACTGATATATCCAACATACCACCCCTAGTAGTGCCGACTGGTATATCCAACATACCACCCCAGTAGTGCCGACTGATATATCCAACATACTACCCCAGTAGTGCCGGACTGGATATATCCAACATACCACCCCAGTAGTGCCCGACTGATATATCCAACATAACCACCCCAGTAGTGCCGACTGGTATATCCAACATACCACCCCAGTAGTGCCGACTGATATATCCAACATACACCCCAGTAGTGCCGACTGATATATCCAACATACCACCCCAGTAGTGCCGACTGATATATCCAACATACAACCCCAGGGTGCCGACTGATATATCCAACATACAACCCCAGGAGTGCCGACTGATATATCCAACATACCACCCCAGTAGTGCCGACTGTATAATCCAACATACCACCCCAGTAAGTGCCGACTATTATATCAAATACCAACCCCAGTAGTGCGACTGGTATATCCAACATACCACCCCAGTAGTGCCGACTGATATATCCAACATACCACCCCAGTAGTGCCGACTGATATATCCAACATACCACCCCAGTAGTGCCGACTATATATCCAACATACAACCCCAGGAGTGCCGACTGATATATCCAACATACCACCCCAGGAGTGCCGACTGATATATCCAACATACCACCCCAGGAGTGCCGACTGGTATATCCAACATACCACCCCAGTAGTGCCGACTGGTATATCCAACATACTACCCCAGTAGTGCCGGCTGATATATCCAACATACTACCCCAGTAGTGCCGACTGATATATCCAACATACCACCCCAGTAGTGCCGACTGATATATCCAACATACCACCCCAGTAGTGCCGACTGGTATATCCAACATACCACCCCAGTAGTGCCGACTGATATATCCAACATACCACCCCAGTAGTGCCGACTGATATATCCAACATACCACCCCAGTAGTGCCGACTGGTATATCCAACATACCACCCCAGTAGTGCCGACTGGTATATCCAACATACCACCCCAGTAGTGCCGACTGATATATCCAACATACCACCCCAGTAGTGCCGACTGGTATATCCAACATACCACCCCAGTAGTGCCGACTGGTATATCCAACATACTACCCCAGGAGTGCCGGCTGATATATCCAACATACCACCCCAGTAGTGCCGACTGATATATCCAACATACCACCCCAGTAGTGCCGACTGGTATATCCAACATACCACCCCAGTAGTGCCGACTGGTATATCCAACATACTACCCCAGTAGTGCCGGCTGATATATCCAACATACCACCCCAGTAGTGCCGACTATATATCCAACATACAACCCCAGGAGTGCCGACTGATATATCCAACATACTACCCCAGGAGTGCCGGCTGATATATGCAACATACCACCCCAGGAGTGCCGACTGATATATCCAACATACCACCCCAGGAGTGCCGACTGATATATCCAACTTAGCACCCCAGGAGTGCCGACTGATATATCCAACTTAGCACCCCAGGAGTGCCGACTGATATATCCAACATACCACCCCAGGAGTGCCGAATGATATATGCAACATACCACCTCAGGAGTGCCGACTGATATATGCAACATACCACCCCAGGAGTGCCGACTGGTATATGCAACATACCACCCCAGGAGTGCCGACTGATATATCCAACATACCACCCCAGGAGTGCCGACTGATATATCCAAGATACCACCCCAGTAGTGCCGACTGGTATATCCAACATAGCACCCCAGTAGTGCCGACTGGTATATCCAACATACTACCCCAGGAGTGCCGGCTGATATATCCAACATACCACCCCAGTAGTGCCGACTGATATATCCAACATACCACCCCAGTAGTGCCGACTGATATATCCAACATACCACCCCAGTAGTGCCGACTGGTATATCCAACATACCACCCCAGTAGTGCCGACTGGTATATCCAACATACTACCCCAGTAGTGCCGGCTGATATATCCAACATACCACCCCAGTAGTGCCGACTATATATGCAACATACCACCCCAGGAGTGCCGACTGATATATCCAACATACCACCCCAGGAGTGCCGACTGATATATCCAACTTAGCACCCCAGGAGTGCCGACTGATATATCCAACTTAGCACCCCAGGAGTGCCGACTGATATATCCAACATACCACCCCAGGAGTGCCGAATGATATATGCAACATACCACCTCAGGAGTGCCGACTGATATATGCAACATACCACCCCAGGAGTGCCGACTGGTATATGCAACATACCACCCCAGGAGTGCCGACTGATATATCCAACATACCACCCCAGGAGTGCCGACTGATATATCCAAGATACCACCCCAGGAGTGCCGACTGATATATCCAAGATACCACCCCAGGAGTGCCGACTGATATATGCAACAAACAGACCTACTACCTTTATATCCAACAAATAAAGCTACGACCGGTATATCCAACAAACAGAGCTACTACTGTTATATCCAACAAACAGAGCTACTACTGTTATATCCAACAAACAGAGCTATGACCGTTATATCCAACAAACAGAGCTACTACTGTTATAACCAACAAACAGAGCTACTACTGTTATATCCAACAAACAGAGCTATGACCGTTATATCCAACAAACAAAGCTACTACTGTTATAACCAACAAACAGAGCTACTACTGTTATATCCAACAAACAGAGCTACTACTGTTATATCCAACAAACAGAGCTACTACTGTTATATCCAACAAACAGAGCTACTACTGTTATATCCAACAAACAGAGCTACGATCGTTATATCCAACAAACAGAGCTACGACCGGTATATCCAACAAACAGAGCTACGACCGTTATATCTAACAAACAGAGCTAGAACCATATATCAATTAGGCCTCAATTGTCAACAGGGTTGCTGACTAATTGACCATGTCTGGAAGGAATGTCACGTCAACTTCATAATGCAGTTGACCATGTCTGGAAGGAATGTTAGGTCAAGTTCACGATGTGCTTCGTCACACGTTTTTTTTTGGTGTGGTGTGGTCTATGACTCATACACACACGCACACGCTCACACACACACTTACCGGCGCGAAAACCCTGGGGAGCCTGTTGGTGCAGAAAGAAATAGGTGTCGCCAAACTTCAGATCTGCGAACTGGTTGGCCAGGATGTGACCAAACGTCTCCCCGACCACGCCCCCTGGCATGGAGGGCTCCAGCAAGCCGCCCGGAAACAAGTCCACGTCTCTGATGTCCCTACATAGACAGAAACAAGTCCACGTCTCTAATTTCCCTACATAGACAGAAACAAGTCCACGTCTCTGATGTCCCTACATAGACAGTGGTGCTAAGATGCGGGAGTTGGTCTTCTGAGCCGATAACGATATGTCCAGGATTGCCGCAGGGTTCACCACTGTCACCAGTACTATTCAACGTGTATACGGTGCCGATCACTGAACAACAGTTGGATGGGAGGGGTAGGACTCTATCATTCGTTGACGACATCCTCGTGTATCGACAGGGTCGAGATAGACAGGCGGTTGCCAACCATATGCAGGGCGAACTAGATCGAATTTCCTCATGGTGTGCTGATGCCGACGCCCTTGTCAACCCTGCAAAGGCAACGGTTACATGGTTCTCACTAAACAACCATATTGTGAAAACAGACCTGCCGGCAGTAAGAATGGATGGGAGCATTCTGAGTAGAAACCCAGTCAATGACATATCTTGGCGTGAGGCTTGATCGTAGCCTGTCCTTCAGAGATCATGTCGATTATGTCATAACGAAGGCTCGAAAAGGTTTGGCAGCAATGAGAGTCATGGCGACTGCCAATATCGAGCAAAGACTGCTATTACTTCTGTTCCAAGGTCTTGTGCTTTCACGCATCGAGTATGCCCTGGCCATCCTCACTGTCAGCCCTACACAGATTGGAAGACTTGAAAAGGTACAAAACGAAGCCATGCGCATCATTTTGGGCTGCACGAGAGACACCAGCTGTGTAGCAATGAGATACCTCCTTGACTTCCCGACAATGGAACACAGGATCAAGATCTGGAGAGCTCGTGCATACTTAAAAATAAGTGCAGATGAGCAGCACCCTCTGCATGACGCTGTATTCAGAGAAAAGGGTGACAGGCTAAAGAGGGGCAAATCATGGATGGGTCGGGCGGAAGATGTCGTCAGACAGGTCTGCAGTCTAACCAGTATCAACCCCGGCAAGGAATGGGTGCCGGTGTCTCCAGCTTTTAAGTGTACCTTCTCCTGCATTATCACACTCGACAGACGGTGCAGAGAGCAGAACCCTGCCGCTGTCAATGCAGAGGTTAACGCGCTCATCTATGATCACTCAGATAGCCCCGAAGTGCTCATCTATACAGATGGATCTGTTGTAAAGCAGCAGAGAAGTGCGTGGGCATTTACAGCCCGTTCAGCGGGCCGAACCGTTCAAGAATCCAGTGGTGCCCACTCTATGACCACGAGCAGCATGACGATGGAGGTGATGGCAGTTACACAGGCTTTCATATGGCTGGAATCACAGCATTATACCAACGTGTGTGTACTTAGTGATTCAATGAGCATGATTCAGAAGGTCGAAGCTGGATCTGTACGTAGACAGTGGACTGAGTCGCTGCGGAAGTCTGCTGTCCGCAAAGTCACCTTCATCTTCGTCCCGGGACATGCGGGAGTCGAGGGAAATGAACGAGCTGATAAATTGGCTGGCTCTGCACCCCCTGTAGATGGCCAGCCCATGGATCGTGCGGATGTTATTAACGCCCTTAAAGATATGACGAGAACAGAGGATTTTGACGCCAGTGATTCCACATCGCTCTCCAGGATGAAAGACCTGGGAGTAAGAATCGGCACAGCCAGACGCGAGAGGTACATCGGGAAAACAAAGCGCCTCGTCAAACAACACAGAACTGGCACTATTAGCCACCGGACGCTGATGCATATGCTGGGGGGAGGATCTGAGCACCTATGGACATGTCCGGAGTGCAACGAAGATACCCCAACTGATAACTGATAACTGATAACTGAAGCCCACGTCTCTGATGTCCCTACATAGACAGAAACAAGTCCACGTCTCTGATATCCCTGCATAGACAGAAACAAGTCCACGTCTCTGATGTCCCTACACAGACAGAAACAAGCCCACGTCTCTGATGTCCCTACATAGACAGAAACAAGCCCACGTCTCTGATGTCCCTACATAGACAGAAACAAGTCCACGTCTCTGATATCCCTACATAGACAGAAACAAGCCCACGTCTCTGATGTCCCTACATAGACAGAAACAAGTCCACGTCTCTGATATCCCTACATAGATAGAAACAAGTCCACGTCTCTGATGTCCCTACACAGACAGAAACAAGCCCACGTCTCTGATGTCCCTACATAGACAGAAACAAGCCCACGTCTCTGATGTCCCTACATAGACAGAAACAAGTCCACGTCTATGATGTCCCTACATAGACAGAAACAAGTCCACGTCTCTGATATCACTACACGGACAGAAACAAGCCCACGTCTCTGATATCCCTACATAGACAGAAACAAGTCCACGTCTCTGATGTCCCTACATAGACAGAAACAAGTCCACGTCTCTGATGTCCCTACATAGACAGAAACAAGTCCACGTCTCTGATGTCCCTACATAGACAGAAACAAGTCCACGTCTCTGATATCCCTACATAGACAGAAACAAGTCCACGTCTCTGATGCCCCTACATAGACAGAAACAAGTACACGTCTATGATGTCCCTACATAGACAGAAACAAGTCCACGTCTATGATGTCCCTACATAGACAGAAACAAGCCTACGTCTCTGATGTCCCTACATAGACAGAAACAAGTCCACGTCTCTGATGTCCCTACACAGACAGAACGTCTACATATTCGAACAATACTAACGACTATAAATGTATTATTTCAACCAACGTATTATGTAACAATTCCCTTCATATGATATATAACGCACCTGACGCGATACAGCGAAATATGCCAGGCAATAAATCGTGCAGCATATTGTTTATGATTTCTGTGATTACATTCACTAAGAGAATACATTGTTTTAAATGTCTATAACGTGTGAGTAACTGCTTGTAGTTCCCCAACTTTGCACATGACATATTCTGTATGAATGACTGCTTGTAGTTCCCCAACTGTCTACATGACATATTCTGTGTGAGTGTTTGCTTGTAGTTCCCCAACTTTGCACATGACATATTCTGTGTGAGTGACTGCTTGTAGTTCCCCAACTGTCTACATGACATATTCTGTGTGAGTGTTTGCTTGTAGTTCCCCAACTTTGCACATGAAATATTCTGTGTGAGTGACTGCTTGTAGTTCCCCAACTTTGCACATGAAATATTCTGTGTGAGTGACTGCTTGTAGTTCCCCAACTTTGCACATGAAATATTCTGTGTGAGTGACTGCTTGTAGTTCCCCAACTTTGCACATGAAATATTCTGTGTGAGTGACTGCTTGTAGTTCCCCAACTTTGCACATGAAATATTCTGTGTGAGTGACTGCTTGTAGTTCCCCAACTTTGCACATGAAATATTCTGTGTGAGTGTCTGCTTGTAGTTCCCCAACTGTCTACATGACATATTCTGTGTGAGTGTTTGCTTGTAGTTCCCCGAACTTGTACATGAAATATTCTGTGTGAGTGACTGCTTGTAGTTCCCCAACTTTGCACATGAAATATTCTGTGTGAGTGACCGCTTGTAGTTCCCCAACTTTGCACATGAAATATTCTGTGTGAGTGACTGCTTGTAGTTCCCCAACTTTGCACATGAAATATTCTGTGTGAGTGTCTGCATGTAGTTCCCCAACTGTCTACATGACATATTCTGTGTGAGTGTTTGCTTGTAGTTCCCCGAACTTGTACATGAAATATTCTGTGTGAGTGTCTGCTTGTAGTTCCCCAACTGTCTACATGACATATTCTGTGTGAGTGTTTGCTTGTAGTTCCCCGAACTTGTACATGAAATATTCTGTGTGAGTGACTGCTTGTAGTTCCCCAACTTTGCACATGAAATATTCTGTGTGAGTGACTGCTTGTAGTTCCCCAACTGTCTACATGAAATATTCTGTGTGAGTGTCTGCTTGTAGTTCCCCAACCTTGTACATGACATATTCTGTATGAGTGACTGCTTGTAGTTCCCCAACTTTGCACGTGAAATATTCTGTGTGAGTGTCTGCTTGTAGTTCCTCAACCTTGTACATGACATATTCTACGTGAGTGACTGCTTGTAATTCCCCGAACTTGTACATGACATATTATGTGTGAGTGATAACTTGTAGTTCCCCGAACTTGTACATGGCATATTCTGTGTGAGTGACATCTTGTAGTTCCCCAACTTTGCACATGACATATTCTACGTGAGTGACTGCTTGTAGTTCCCCTAACTTGTACATGACATATTATGTGTGAGTGACAGCTTGTAGTTCCCCGAACTTGTACATGGCATATTATGTGTGAGTGACATCTTGTAGTTCCCCAACCTTGTAGAAGAGATATTCTATGTGAGTGTCTGATTGTAGTTCCCTAACCTTGTACATGACATATTCTACGTGAGTGACTGCTTGTAGTTCCCCAACCTTGTAGAAGAGATATTCTGTGTGAGTATTTGCTTGTAGTTCCCCAACCTTGTACATGACACATATTCTGTGTGAGTGTTTGCTTGTAGTTCCCCATCTGTGTACATGACATATTCTGTGTGAGTGACTGCTTCTAGTTCCCCAACCTTGTCCATGACATATTCTATGTGAGTGTTTGCTTGTAGTTCCCCATCTGTGTACATGGCATATTCTATGTGAGTGACTGCCTGTAGTTCCCCAAACTTGTACATGACATATTCTATGTGAGTGTCTGCTTGTAGTTCCCCAGGCTTGTACATGAGATATTATGTATGAGTGACTGCTTGTAGTTCCTCAACCTTGTACATGACATATTCTACGTGAGTGACTGCTTGTAGTTCCCCTAACTTGTACATGACATATTCTGTGTGAGTGATAGCTTGTAGTTCCCCGAACTTGTACATGGCATATTCTGTGTGAGTGACATCTTGTAGTTCCCCAACTTTGCACATGACATATTCTGGGTGAGTGGCACTTCTGTTTCCCAAATTGTGTACATGACATATTGTGGTGAAGTGATAACTTGTAGGTCCCCAACATTTTACACAATACAAAGAGACAATATGACGCAAGAAAAACGGCACAGAAATCTTTACAACTGACCTGTAGGCTTTCTTCATAGCTATCCCTGCCTCGCCGAACTCGTCAAGGCTTATGATTCGTCTGGTGAAAGACAGCATGAGCATTATCCGGATACAAGACAGTAGAGCATTCTTAGCAACAAGACATCAGAGAAGTTGTTAGAAACGAGACATCAGCTAAGCTGTTGGGAACAACACATCAGAGAAGTTGTTTGGAACAAAACATCAGAGACGTTGTTGTGAACAAGACATCAGAGAAGTTGGGAACAAGACATTGGAGAATTTGTTGGCAACAAGACATTAGAGAAGTTGTTGAGAACAAGACATTAGAGAAGTTGTTGGGAACAAGACATCAGAAAATTTGTTGGGAACAAGACATTAGAGAAGTTGTCGATAACAAAACATTAAAGAGGTTTTTGGAAACAAGATATTAAAAAAGTAGTTGGGAACAAGACATTAGAGAAGTTGTTGGGAACAAGACATCAGAAAAGTTGTTGGGAACAAGACAAGAAAGATGTTGTTGGGAACAACACATCACAGAAGTTGTTGGGAAGACATCAGAGAAGTTGTTGAGAACAAAACATTAAAGAGGTTTTTGGGAACAAGACATTAGAGAAGTTGTTGGGAACAAGACATTAGAGAAGTTGTTGGGAACAAGACATTACAGAAGTTGTTGGGAACAAGACATTAGAGAAGTTGTTGGGAACAAGACATTAGAGAAGTTGTTGGGAACAAGACATTAGAGAAGTTGTTGGGAACAAGACATTAGAGAAGTTGTTGGGAACAAGACATCAGAGAAGTTGTTGGGAACAAGACATTAGAGAAGTTGTTGGGAACAAGAAATTAGAGAATTTGTTGGGAACAAGACATTAGAGAAGTTGTTGAGAAAAAGAGAGAACGCAGTTGTTGAGAACAAGACATTAGAGAAGTTGTTGGGAACAAGACATTAGAGAAGTTGTTGGGAACAAGACATTAGAGAAGTTGTTGAGAACAAGTCATTAGAGAAGTTGTTGGGAACAAGACATTAGAGAAGTTGTTGGGAACAAGACATTAGAGAAGTTGTTGGGAACAAGACATTAGAGAAGGTGTTGGGAACAAGACATTAGAGAAGTTGTTGGGAACAGACATCAGAGAAGTATTTGGGAACAAGACATCAGAGAAGTATTTGGGAACAACACATTAAAGAAGTTGTTGGGAACAGACATCAGAAAAATTGTTGGGACAAAACATCAACTAAGTTGTTCTGAACAAGACATAAGAAATGTTGTTGGAAGCAAGAGAGAGCGGTAGCTGGGAACAAGACATCAGAGAAGTTGTTGGGAACGAACGAATGAACGAACGAACAAATTTTATTTTCAAAGGGTTAAGAAATGAGCACGCATGTCCGTCTGACATTCTGCTCATCTTCTCTATTTCCTCTCATACATTATTTCATTGAACAGCACTTATGAAGCTAATCTTAGATCTTAGATAACAAAAGAACAATAAGCATCAGACACTGACACACTAAGCATGAAAACACATGAAAAATAATCAGTAATACACGACTCACTGAGGTAATGATTAACATGGGCATTGTAAATACCTAAGTAAGGTGTTCAAACAGGTTGCGACTGTATGTATAATGAGTGGTGGTGATTCAAGCATCATAACACTGTACAAGAACAAGGACGATCGGAGCGACTGCACCAACTATAGGGGTATCTCACTTCTGTGTATTGTTGGAAAAGTATATGCCAGAATTGTTCTGCGCAGACTTCAAGTCCTGGGAGATCAAGTCTACCCCGAATCACAGTGTGGCTTTCGACAGAACCGGTCTACCATTGATATGATATTCTCATTGTGACAAACGCAAGAAAAATGCCGTACAGAATCAACCACTGTTTATTGCCTTCATCGACCTCACAAAGGCATTTGATTTGGTCAGTCGTGAGGGTCTGTTCAAGGCACTAAAGAAGATTGGCTGCCCACCATCTCTTCTGTCCATTGTGGAATCGTTCCACACAGGCATGAAGGGTATAAACAAGTTTGATGGTGCAACTTCTGAAGAGTTTGAAATCAAAAGTGGAGTTAAGCAAGGTTGTGTACTAGTTCCCACCCTCTTTGGAATATACTTTTCACTTCTACTGAAATATGCCTTTCGTGATCAGGATGGTGGTATATACATTCACTCACGCTCAGATGGCGGCCTCTATAATGCTCAGAGATTGAAGGCCAAGACCAAAATTAGGAGGGTACTGATCAGAGAGTTGATTTTTGCAGATGATGCTGATGTTACGACCCACTCTGAGAAGAATTAAAATGTCTACTATCTGCATTCTCCAATGCTTGTTCTGAAATTGGTTTAACAATTAGCAAAAAGAAGACACAGATTATGTCACAAGGTGCACATTGGGTACCATCAATCTTTATTGCCGACGCCGAACTAAAGATCGTAGACTATTTTACATATCTAGGATCAGTGGTATATAGCAAATTATCCCTAAATCAGGATATCAATATCCGGATTGGTAAGGCAGCAACAACAATGAACAGGTTAAGAAAAAGAGTCTGGGAGAACAGGAAGCTTACTGCCAAAACAAAAGTCCTTGTCTATCAAGCCTGTGTCCTTAGTACTCTTCTTTATGGCAGTGAAACTTGGACAACTTACTCATACCAAGAGAAACGTTTAAACAGCTTTCATATGCGGTGTCTGCGAGGAATTCTTGGTATTAAGTGGCAAGACAAAATCACAAATACTGAAGTATTGGAAAGATCAGGTTGTGTAACGGTTTATTCCATGCTCAGTCTTCGTAGACTTAGATGGATAGGACATGTTAGGAGGATGGATGATGGTAGAATATCAAAGTACACCTTTGTTTTTGTGAATTACAGATGGGTAAGAGATCTCAGGGTCGGCCTCTACTACGATACAAAGATATGTGTAAACGGGACATGATTGATACAGGCATTGATAATGCACATTGAGAGCAAGTCGCTGCTGAACGTGTTCCATGGAGGGCAAACATCAGAAATGGAATAAAGACAAAGGAGAAAATTATTGCAGATAAGTCACACACGGAGCGTGTGCCACGTAAGATGGTGCAGGATGGTGGAAATGACCACGTGTTCACATGCACCCACTGTGAACGAACATTAAAGCGCGAATTGTCCTTATCAGTCACATTCGCTAACGCCATGTGTAAAAGTTACTATGCCTTTTTGAAGCACAAACTATCGTCTGTCAAAACGGCAAGGTGCCAATGGTGGTGTCTTTGATTTCTTGAGGAAGATTTTTCCACAACTGAGCGGCAGTGTACACTAAGCTTGTTTTGTATAAGTCTATCCTAGGTTTAGGGACATGAAGTATATTTAGTCTTTCGCTATGTCTTGCGTTATATTTAAACAATGGCCAAAGGTAGCTTGGAGCATTTTGAAATATGATTTTGTAAATTTGTTTAGCCTTATTAAAAAGTAGGCTTTTGTTGAGTGGCATTAACTGAAGAAGTTCAGGTAGGTTAGAATTGTCGTAAGCTTTTCACCGTTACTTAAACGCGCTGCCCTTTTCTGTAGTAAATAAAGGCGTGTTGTTATTGATTTGGAGCATCCATCTCAGATTGTGGAGTAATAGTCAATATGTGTTTGTATGTGGGAAGTATAGAATATCTTTCTTGTGTTTTCGTCATGTAAAATTTTAATTTTGGCAAGTTGGTATACCTTTCTTTTTTTTTTTTTTTTTTTTTTTTGGCTATTTGTTTAATGAGAGCACGAACATGGGAAATAAAGATTAGATTTTGATCAACGATGAGACCCAGTGCCTTATGCTCGGTTACACTTTCTACAGGCGTGCTACCAATGTGCAGCTGAAGAGCTCTCTGCGAGTTTAGAGTGTAACGTCTTTGCCTGGTTGCTATTAACATAGATTTTGTTTTAGAAATGTTAATTTGCATGCGGTTTGCATGACTCCAGTTAACTACACTATTTACTTCGTGTCACGAACATGGATGATAAGCATTGAAACGGTTGAGGCCTCTGTAGTGTTTATGCTCGTGGCTACCGTTTCTATTTGCGTTTTCCTCATGTTGGACGGGAAGTGCATGGTTACGTCGCCCTGCTACTGAGCTGAGTGCGTGGCGCAACATTGTGAGCTGTACATTTCGTGTGAAATGTTTTTAAATCTGCCCGAGGTTGTTTGGAGCGTGGACTGCATGTTCGGAGTAATGGCGGCTGGCTGTGTCGCAGAGTTGACCGGTTTTTGCCTTATGCAGAAATGTGTGGCTGCTGGTCTTCTAGTGACTGCCGCTTCCAGTGACGATGAACTGTATTTTCGTGGAGGACTTTTGTGTTGGCATTCTGGCGACGGCATTCTGTACAGTGAAATGCTTTTGCATCTGTCCGAGGTTGTTTGTGGCGTGAACTACATTTTCAGAACATAAATCATCTAGAAACGGAACAAATAACATCTAGACATATCTAGACTGTGTAGGTTAACAGCTGGGAAAACATCTGGAACGGAAAATTACTGCCGCTTCCCTCAAAGATGAACTGTATTGTTCGCGCAGGACTTTTGTGTTGACATTCTGGAGGCAGCATTATGCACAGGGGACTGCTTTTACTATCTGGCCGCGGTGAGGAGCATTTTATGTGATATTCACTGGCACAGGAACGGAGCATAATGAGGACGACCCGTTGCTGTGAAGTTGGAACCGCCACTAACTAACTATTTATTTCCTGATGCAAGGGAGATTTTAGCACATTGCAATCAATAGCGTTTGTATATACCGTGCAGTCGTCTGCAAATAGATCGCAGGATGACGGAAGATGTAAGGGAAGATCATTTATATAAATGGCAAATAACAGAGGGCCAAGTATAGACCTCTGAGGTACTCCAGTATTAATGATGATGGCTTGAGATAAAGATGTATTGTGTGATAATACTTGTTTTCTGTCTAATAAAAATTATGTTATTAATGCCACCATATTAAAGCTTACTTTCTTTGTTTCTAGTTAGTTTGTTTTATTAGAATAGTATTATCCAGGGGTGGGCAAACTTTTCGTGCGGAGGGCCGCATTGACACATGTAAAGCTATTGGCGGGCCGCATATATATATATATATATATATATATATATATATATATATATATATATATATATATATATATATATATATATCCATTTTGTTTACAGCAACCTATCACAATAAGTAATTATTAATTATTTATAGGTTATTAAGCAGTATAAATAACTAATTATTGCAATTTTATTTTACTTATACACTTATACATTATATTTGACAATATGGACAAAAACTTTTACTAATTTGTTAACACGATTTTACAACTTGTTATTATAACAAATATTCTTTATTATCTATCAGTGGCTTTAATTTAGACACACAGCGACCACACTGTTACTACAGTTTTTGATTTCTAATGAGATGTATGTAACTGCGCAATATTTGACAATATTCTTGAAATCTGCAGCAAGTTTAATTGTTGAAATTCGCATGACAGCATGCAAGTTGCAGTCCGACAATAAAGACCTATTCTTAGATTTGTTGATCTTCAAGCAAGAGAATGTTTGTTCGCAAATGTTTGTTGATCCAAATAATGATAAAAGTTTAGCTGCAAAGTTTTTCAAATTGGGAAATGATTCTTGTGATAAAGATCCATAGAAATCCAGCAAATCATCTGTCTTGAATTTCTCTTTCAGGTCATGATCTGCTTGTAAGTCAAACAGCTTCCAACTGTATGTCCTCTGTGGCTGTATCAGCTTCTGCACTAAAAGGTGAACTGAGAATATTGAACTATGGCTCTAATTTCTTGAAATCTTGGAATCTCCATCCAAATTCTTCAATCAATGCATCTAACTGGACTTTGTATTTTTCAGTCATTTCACCAGAAATGGTTTCTTGTTTCAGCAAAGGGAAGTGACAAAATCTTTTTTCACTTGCTTGTCTGGATAACAGAGAGAGTTTTGCCTGAAATGATTTTACATATACATACAATTCATGTGCAAACACACCATTACCCTGATGTTTGACATTCCGTTTATTTAACTTTTCCATAATTTCAATGGCAAACATAAAGTCTAACTTCCACTCTTTATTGACAGTGTTAGTATTAAAGTCACATGCAATGCCCTTCATCTTTAGGAACATCACTATTTCTTCTCTGAGTTCCCACACTCGCCTCAACACCTTGCCGAGACTCAGCCATCGAACATTGGTGTGGTTCAGGACATCGGAATGTTCAGTTTCCAAATCGTCAAATAATGACTTGAACTATCTATGATTAAGTCCTCTTGATCTGATGAGGTTGATAACACTGACAACTGGGTCAATAACATGCTTGATTTTCAAAACAGTTTTACACAGACTTTCTTGATGAATCACACAGTGAAGTGGTAATAATTTGTAGTCTGGATATTCTGCTTTAATCTTATCACTTATCAACTTTACCAGACCTACATTTTTTCCAGTCAAAGCACGAGCTCCGTCAGTTGTAACACTTGCCATCTTGTTCCAAACCAACCCAGTTCTTTCAATGCAATTAGTAAGAGCATTGAATATATCATGACCTGTGGTTGTGTCTTTGAGTGACTCAGCACTCAGTAACTCTTCAGTGAGTTTGAAAGAAGTGTTTATTCCACGTATAAATAGCAATAATTGGGCAGTATCATGTACATCGGTACTCTCATCCAATGCAAGAGAGTACCACAAAAATTGTTTACTTGCATCTTGAACTTTATGCATCAAATTGTCACTGATCTTGTCAACACGCCTGACCACAATTCTCCTTGATAAAGTAATGTTGTCAAATTTGTTTTTTTGTTTGTTTGTTTGTTTGTTCTGGACACATAATGTGTGCTGCATCTAGCAAACATTCCTTGATGAACTCGCCATCAGAAAATGGCTTGTTCTGTTTTACAATTATGTGTGACAGCACAAGACTAGCTTCAGTTGCAGCATCTTGAATTGAAGACTGTTTAGTGAAAACAATTTGCTGTTCCTCCAAATTTTTCATCAACTCAAGGCATTTGCTTTCCTTCTCTTCGGTCGTTAAATTGTATCAGAAATTGGAATGTTTTGTTTGATAATGTCTTTTTAAATTGTACTCCTTGAAGACAGCCACTGACTCACGACACAACAAGCAAACTGATTTGCTACCAACTTTTATAAAACAGTACTTAGTTGTCCATTCATCATTAAAAACACTGCATTCATCTTCAATCTTACGTTTGTTATTGACACTCATCATGACGGTAAATGAAATTCTGTAAATTTCAACAAAATAACTCAAAAACGAATTAAACATTTTAATTTCTAAATGCCCTCGCGGGCCGCATAAAATCACTCGGCGGGCCGCATGCGGCCCGCGGGCCGTAGTTTGCCCACCCCTGGTATTGTCTATAATGTCGAATGCTTTTCTTAAGTCTATAAACACCGCTCCACACAGTTGTTATCAGGACCAATGTTGTTAATATCAGTTTTCTATCATGTTTGTTAGGGCCGTATGACAAGAATATTTGAGTCGAAATCCTGACTGACTGTCAACTATTAGTTTGTGGCGAACTAAGTGTTCTAGTGTTGTTTTGGGGAATCCGTGTTGGCATTTTGTTTGAAGCCAACAACTCGCAAGTTATTTCATCTTATAGCGTCTTTCGCTGGTGCGCAGATGGCGGATTTGCAATCGTTGAAATCAGACTGTGTCGCTCTGTTCTACTAGCACAATTTTGCGTCATAGATGTTTAAACTTTGAGCAATGTAGTTGTATTTGCTTATCTTCTCATTGCTCCTCTATCCCATCTTTGTTGTAGAATGAGAGCTTCATTCTGGTATTACCCAAAGCGTTCCATCACAACGTGTCTGAGGTGTTGATAACGTGTCGAATGTTTTGATATGTTGATAACGTGTCTGATGTGTTCATAACGTGTTAGATATGCCGATAACATGTCTTTTGTGTTGATAACATATCTAGTGTGTTGATTAGTGCATGAAGTGGTGATAACGTGTCTGACAACTTGATAACATGTATTATATGTTGATAATGTGAATGATATGGTTGTCATAAGTCGGGGTGCCCCACCGGTTAGATGAAAATATTATTCACTGGCGAGCAACCCTAAATAGTCAGAAACTGACTAGGGACAAAATCTATATGGCTGAACTACAGATTAAGCCCTGAATATCCAACGTACAGCTCCAAGTGGCTCGTTACAAAATGAAATGAACTGTGCTGAATATTCGCCAAGGTATAGGAAAGAGAAGGTTAGCTAGGATAGATTTTTAAGTCTGAATTAAAGTTTAATGACAACTATCCTAGTACAGGTTTTTCTCCCTGACTGCTCCTTTCCTTGGTGTGTAAGTGAACCCCCACCAATGTACACAACAACACGTATGCACAATTGGAATTAAAATATAACGAGAGAACTATGAGTTACAAGACTACAACATTTATTTACTAATCATAGACATCTGATGGTTTTCAATATGGGGATGATGAAATCATTTAACATATTGTGATGAGAAACATTACGTAACTTTACTTGTTACTTCATCTATCTGGAACTGTGGTCCAGATCCCCACTCTCCAGTAGACTCAAAAAAGAAACAGTTTGCCGGTATTCTGACGATCCTGTCAGTCCTGACACTCCTAGTCGTCACTCGTTATTGAGATCTGTAACATAGGTGTTCCTTGTGAGAGCTTGAAAGGAAGTCAAGAATGTGTTATATCAGTTCTACATCAGCGCAATCCTAATTAAAACATATCATAACACAAACATATACAATGACCTGTCTGGCCAAGTTTATCTTCCAGCTCTACTGTGTTCTCCATCCTCCTTCTCCCTACTGTCTTTAGTCTGGGACGGGCTTTTCAATTGTCTCACACCTGTCTAAACCTGTAATGATTACATTTCTGCCGCCCCATGTCCATGTCGCTAATACAGAAATTCTGTGTCATACAGCCGCTCCGTCCAAAGTTGGGTTAGCAGCTCACAGGGTCGGTAAGGGTATTATAACAATGCCTGATCATCCAGGCTTGCAAGCCGTGACCAGTAGCTGTGCCAGGTTTCCATGCATTACCGTGGACGCACGCCACAATACACTGAGAAAGTTTAGCACCATATACCCTATACCAATTGTGGGTAATGTCTGTACCATTACACCTCTGCTTCCAACACAATCATTGGCCAATGTGCCAATGCGCAGACAATAGCATAACACTTCATATTGGTAGGTTTGCATATGACAAATCAATATATCAAACATCCAATACACATAAACATATTGATTAAACTAGACATATTATGATACTTTAACATCATAGCATAATGCACTAGTTAGTCGGTATGTATACGAAATGAGACGTATATACACAAAAAGAATATGTACGAAGCATATTCCTAGCATCGTATATTCATATGAAATTACACATACATACATCCAACATATCCGTAAACATTATATTACTTCAAGATGGACATCTAATGATACTCAACATAATAGCATCAGGCATTATTAATGAGTACTAATATTGTATAGCTACAAAATGCGATATACAACAAGTCTAATTGAAGTGACCACACAGACCAGCCATATTTGCTGAGCTGCCCGGTTTAATCACCACTTAGTTACTGCTGTTGTAAGAATTAAATAAATAGTCAGTTGACTATATTCTGTACAACAAATGCACACGCCAACGCGAGACTAGTCTAGTTTAGAAAGAGATGGCAAGCATCTGCTACGACACCTCAAGTATATCTAGACAAGACCTGCCTTCCATAAGTTTCTACTTCTCAGAAGAGTAATACATGAAGCACAATGATATTGAACACAGAACTTAGAAAGAACACTCAAGTAACCTACGACAATGATAGTTCTTGAAATAACCTAGATCAGATATAGACTGAAAATCGGTCCATCCATCTAAGAGACTAAGAGACTTACTAAGGGACTAGTTACTAAGAAATCCTTCCTAGAAGCCAACATAATAATCATGCATATGACTACAAACATTGAGCTGGCTGCCTACCTGTTCTGAAGTCAGACTTAATCTAAAGGAAACATGTCTAGTGGGGTTTTTATACCTAGCCTAGCAGTAGACACTTATCTCCCAGGAATTCCATTCCTAAATTCTTCTTATCTCCTCCTGACGTTAATTGCAATTAACACTGCAACCTGTCCAGTCATAAAAATTCTTGCTGCATGCACACTAGCCTTCACACCTGTGGGTCTGACAATTATTAGCCCACTGAGTCTTATCAGTGATTTCACACCTTGCGCCTCTAGTCTCTACCAGATGGGTTAAGCCATCGCGGTTGGGCGATTTCCTAGCTATTCTTATCAGGTGTCATGTCAAGGGAACAATTAGGTTCTCATGGTCAACAGCCAGTTTACAACTCTTTTGGTAAACCAGGTTTGCTTGCGTCATGCCTGGTTGGTTTTAATTACTATTCAGTCCCCTGAGTCTGCCCTCCCGTCTGGCTGGATTGATAACCTCTGGGGGTGACCGGTACTGGTGTCAAATTAACTTCCCAAATAGAAAGCCATTCCTGGTGGTTTGTTTACTTGCAGGTTTTGCAAGCTTACGTCAAGAAAGTATAGCCTTGAATATAGAGAAAACGGTTTTGTTCGTCTGTTGATCCTCTACATGGCCCATCAAAAGTGAACCGAAAATTGTTCTGGGAAGTAAAGGCTGCCAATTCGTGACAATGGTCATGTTGATGTATAATGTGTTGATAAATTGTCTGATGTGTTGGTAATGTGCATGATGTGTTGATAACTTGTCCGATATGTTGAAAACGTGTCAGATATGTTGATAAAATGTTTGATGTGATGATAACATGTTTGATGTGATGATAATGTGTCTGGTGTGTTGACGCTGACAATTGTTTGGTGCACATACCTCAGACGGTAGTACTGCCTCCAGTAGTGGTAGGCTGGTATACCGTGATCCCGCCCTCTCTGGATGTTGACAGCGATGAGGTCCAAGGCATGTTTGTGGCCCCTGGTAGACTCAAACAGATGTTCGCTGACAGCACTGCTGACATATCTGTACAAGTATGGAAGGTATTGGTTTACATCCTCAATCTACAAAATCATGGAATGTATGTGTTCCAATCCTCAATCTGTAGAATAATTGAATATATTAGTTCAGCCCCTCAATATGAATAATCATGGAATTTATGTGTTCCAATCCTCAGTCTGTAGTATCATGAAATATATTAGGTCAGCCCCTAAATATGAACAATCATAGAATTTATGTGTTCCAATCCTCAGTCTGTAGTTTCATGGAATATATTAGGTCAACCCCCCAATATGAACAATCATGGAATGTGTTTGTTCAACCCCTCATTATGAACCATCATAGAATGTATTTGTTCAACCCTTAAATATCAAAACATCTATAACGAGCTGTTAGTTACAGTGAGAAAAGGCATGTTCAAGGGCTACCTATAACTGATACTGTGATATGCAAGTCAAGCATGGACAATCATCAGGCATCATCTTGTGCCGCTGGAAATGTGGTTTACGACAAACAACGGATATAGGCAGCCAACATTTTTTGGACTTGGTGGGCAGATGAATAAACTAGAAGACGTAGCGATAATTGGTAAAATTTGATGGGACAAGGGCAAGGGAAGGGCAGAGAGATAAACAGCTCGATGGCTAGGCCACGTGACATGGTGGGAACAAGAACAAGACCTGAACAATGACTCTGGTGATAGAGTGAGAGGGCGAGCCCTGACCGCCCACGCTTATCGGCATGGCACGTGCCATGTGTCAAAGGGTCCTAATAGAATATAACAGGGAAAACCAACAGTTTAAATATTGAGCACAACCCACTACTGGCAACGCCGATCGCATTCTGGTATGAACCTAAGGCCTATCCACGTCAATCTGGAAGCACTATACTCGAGTTTCGCCCTCATTTGAGCTCGTCAGTAGTGCATATCCCTGACCGGATCCGGAAACAGTCCAGGATCACGCGTGTGAAGCGGGTGTGTAACCACGCGGCACACACTGGACACACCAAATTATCACAACAGAACATCACAACGCTACCCATCGTAGGCTATGCTCAAGATTGCCCAATCGCCGCGACCGACGTCCGTCAATCGATGGGACCCGAACGATCAGCACTTCTCACTGGCAAGGAACACCAGGCCTCCTAAATCCAGTGAGCAATAATCAATTGATTATGTGGTTGTTTCGGGATTTGAAATTTAAATATTGAGCACAACCCACTACTGGCAACGCCGATCGCATTCTGGTATGAACCTAAGGCCTATCCACGTCAATCTGGAAACACTATACTCGAGTTTCGCCCTCATTTGAGCTCGTCAGTAGTGCATATCCCTGACCGGATCCGGAAACAGTCCCGGATCACGCGTGTGAAGCGGGTGTGTAACCACGCCGCACACACTGGACACACCAAATTATCACAACAGAACATCACAACGCTACCCATCGTAGGCTATGCTCAAGATTGCCCAATCGCCGCGACCGACGTCCGTCAATCGATGGGACCCGAACGATCAGGACTTCTCACTGGCAAGGAACACCAGGCCTCCTAAATCCAGTGAGCAATAATCATAGGCCTTAGGTTCATACCAGAATGCGATCGGCGTTGCCAGTAGTGGGTTGTGCTCAATATTTAAATTTCAAATCCCGAAACAACCACATAATCAAAACCAACAGTTGTCTAACCCTGAGGTACTTAGAGCAAGGGGAGTAATAAAAGTTTAGCAGGGCAAAACCGAGTTGTCTAACCCTCAGGCACTTAGAGCAAGGGGAGTAATAACAGTTTAGCAGGACAAAACCGAGTTGTCTAACCCTGAGGCACTTAGAGCAAGGGGAGTAATAAAATTTTAGCAGCGCAACACCGACTTGTCTAACCCTGAGGCACTTAGAGCAAGGGGAGTAATAAAAGTTTAATTGGACAAAACCGAGTTATCTAACCCTGAGGCACTTAGAGCAAGGGGAGTAATAAGAGTTTAGCTGGATGTCACCGCCTCACTAGTACATATAATAAAGGGCTGCAATTCCAGCCCAAGGGAAACCATTGAGTCGAGCAGGACCCGAGTAATCTAGAACCTTCTCCAAAGAGATGGTCACCAAGTCCATGATTCCGTGGACACTGATGTGGCCCGCCTAATGCGGGGTCCACGAGGAACTCGGACAGAGTTACCGCCCGTGTCGAGTTAGGACACGCGGAGACCGGGAGAGGACAAACGGACTGGAGAGAGACAACAGGGCCTGCCTGAGAGGGACTCATGGATAGTGATAGATATACTAGGGCTAGATAGTGTGCTAGATTGTTGTATGACAACTATATGTTTGATGTTTAACTATCTGTGATATGTAAGATAAGAGAGCGCGGGTCTGTTTACCCACTGCGCCAACTGTACACTTCATACAATAAATGTTCTATATCCTAGCGAACAGTGTATTGTTGCCTGTATGAACCCGAACCATTATTTAGATCAGAGTAAGACCATGACAGGCTTTTTGGGGGCTAGTTTTCCGGTTTTGGCATAGAATGTTTTCTTAAAAACCTATTAAATGCCATGTACAATTAATTATTTAAGCATATCACATTGATTTTTGATAACACATTGATTTGTTTAAATCAAAGAAATTGTTAACGTTGCAAGTTTACATAAAACTAGTAGCTATCTAGCAATAAAATAGAAATAATCTGAGTCCCTCGGCAATGTCTCACCATTGCCTCCGTAGCGCCTCTTTATTTTGATTCTGTAAACAATTTTTTTTCCCGACATGTTACTATTTTGACATTTTTTGTGTGTCAGTGACTAATGTTTTCTCGCTCCACGAGCAGATTGTTCCGCAACAAGTGCCGCGTCCAACCGATGAAACCTTTCCAACAGTGACGAGAGTACAAGACAACATCGAGGAGCTTCAAAATTCAGAGCTAAGTTTCACCTCATACTCATTGTACTTCTAAGCTGTACTTCTCATGTTTCATCAATGTATTATTTTGTATCATATTGATTTCTTTGCATATTCATAAGTTTGTCACCAACATAACCTTGCATTTTGATTTACACATTAATAATTAGGGGAGTAAACCAAATCTTCGACCACACAGCATATTTTTTCTAAGGGATTTAACTCTATAAACTTAACAAACAAGTAAAACACAAAATGTCTAGTTTAGATCAATGCATTGAGCAAGGAATAAAGTTAGGTTATAAAGAAGAGAAACTGTCAGAATGGGCACAGAAAACGCACTCAGAAAACATTGCCCGTGAAGAAAGAGCGATGGAACGAGAAGAAAGGAAACTGCAAATGGAGGCCGAGGAAAAGAAATTGCAAGCAGAAGAAAAGAAATTGCAAATGCAAATACAAGCAGATGAAAAGAAATTACAGATGGAAGCCGAAGAAAAGAAAATGCAATTACAAATGCAGGCTCAGGAGAAACAGATGGAGCTTGAGGCCGCCGCCAAACAGGCCCAATTAAATGCCGAGACACAGATTAAACTAAAACAGATGGAAATGGAGACCAACGCAGAAATATCGATAAATAAGTTAAGAAGTAAAGAAGAAGAACAACGATATAACAAGTACAAAGGTCTCGTGAAGGCTTTCTGTTCTGGAGATTCCATCTCCGCCTACTTAGAAAATTTTGAGTGTCTCATGTCTCATCATAAAATCAGTAAATCAGATTGGGCATTTATTCTAATGAGAAATTTGGCTCTTGAACCACTGAAAGTAATAGAGACAATACCACAGGAAATACGAAAAGACTATGAGTACCTAAAACAGCGCATTCTCCAACATTTTTCTTTAGACACTGCAGGTTACCAACAACAATTTGCCTGTCATGGTCTTACTCTGATCTAAATAATGGTTCGGGTTCATACAGGCAACAATACACTGTTCGCTAGGATATAGAACATTTATTGTATGAAGTGTACAGTTGGCGCAGTGGGTAAACAGACCCGCGCTCTCTTATCTTACATATCACAGATAGTTAAACATCAAACATATAGTTGTCATACAACAATCTAGCACACTATCTAGCCCTAGTATATCTATCACTATCCATGAGTCCCTCTCAGGCAGGCCCTGTTGTCTCTCTCCAGTCCGTTTGTCCTCTCCCGGTCTCCGCGTGTCCTAACTCGACACGGGCGGTAACTCTGTCCGAGTTCCTCGTGGACCCCGCATTAGGCGGGCCACATCAGTGTCCACGGAATCATGGACTTGGTGACCATCTCTTTGGAGAAGGTTCTAGATTACTCGGATCCTGCTCGACTCAATGGTTTCCCTTGGGCTGGAATTGCAGCCCTTTATTATATGTACTAGTGAGGCGGTGACACTGGACAAAACCGAGTTATCTAACCCTGAGGCACTTAGTGCAATTGAGCGCTAATCAACTCGAGGGGCCGGCGTGTACACCTCGAGCTAAGTGGAGACGCACGGGGAAAAAGTGTGGCCACGGATAACTAAGAGGCCCAGAAGAGTGATGAAGGTTGCAGGCTGTCAACATCGGTTAGGAAGGTTAGCGATATCAGTAATTCTGCATTGGAATGGAGAAATAACAAGAACGATATTTGGCTACGCTAAATGCTGGAAATGAAGGCAATAGAGAACAAGTTATTCTTCTTGTCGGCGTCTACGAGATGTTACTAGTATGGGCGATTCGCTGGTGTGTTCGCTAAGTGTCTGTTACCGTATGTCAGAGCCATATATGAGGTGTGGCATTGTGTGGTTGGAGGATATTCTCTGAGTAATTGTAAGGTGAGCTATGTTTGTGTAAATGTATTACCATGCCGACTGACTTACGTGATGTGACAACGTTTAACATGTACCGAAAAACACATCGTTGACGAGACAAGGGCCATCCACCGACCGACAAACACCGTGTAGGAACTGGGTGAGCGGCACATTGAGTAAAGCAAGATCTCTGCCAGCGGTTTGCGTGAACGGCAGGATGCACTCATTTAATAAAGTCATCATCAACCTGACACGGTGTATGGCGTCCTTTGTTCCTAATCAAGCGATAATGTGCTGCAGTACCAGTTACGAGCCATTGCATAATTGACATACCACAATAAGTACGTGGCAGCACGTAACGATGATGATGATAATGATAGCACTCTAAGTGTGACTAGGATGAAATGATGATGATAGCACTCTAAGTGTAACAAGGAGGTCTGAAATAATTACATGACCTCGCAGTAACATTGACTGTGTGACCAGGAGGTCTGAAATAATTCAATGATCTCGGAGTCAATTTGACTGTGTGACAAGTATGTCTCCACAATTCATTGCCTCGGAGTCAACTTGACTGTGTGACAAGCATGCCTCAACAATTCATAGAACTCATACAGACACGAACCTATCATAGGCTTCCTCGCTGCCCTCCTTAATCAGGCACTGGATGATGTTGTCATAGTAACGAATACTGGCATCCGGAATGTTAAATGTGTCCTTGAGGTGAATTCTCTTGTCTCCAAAATTGTACACGTTGGGAATGAGAGTATGCCCAAACCGTAAAGCGGCTGAAACAGACCGACATAAGAAATAGGCACATTTAGTCAGTTGGCAACACATCATGATGTTGCTACATTCACATCAGAGAACACCTTCTGCAGAGAGGCACATTTAGTCAAATGGCAAATTAACCCGGGAGTTGGTTGAGTATAAAATGGATATAACAGCAATTCAAGAAATAAGGTGGCCAGGAGAGGGTACTTTAGAGCAAAATGGAATGATTATAATATATGGAGGAAACACCCAAAATAAACATTGAATTGGGAACAGGATTTGTCATAAAAAAAGAGTTATGGGGGAACGTTCTAAACTTTAAAGCTGTTAATGATAGGATTAGTAAATTACGAATAAAAGGTAAATGGAAAAATATAACGATGATTAATGTACATGCACCTACTGAAGAGAAAGAAGATGATATTAAACAAGACTTTTATAATGATCTGGAAGATGTCATAGAAGAAACCCCCAAACAGGGCATCCTGATTGTGCTGGGAGACTTCAACGCAAAAATAGGTAGAGAGCAAACTCATAAAAAAAGCTGCCGGTATGGAAAGCCTACATACAACTTCAAAAGATAATGGATGGAGAGTCATCAACCTAGCAGAAGCCAAAAGACTGCAGATCAGTAGTACCAGAATGCAAAGAAAGTAAATACATAAACAAACTTGGAAATCATGTGACAAGAGAACCTATAATCAAATAGATCACATTTTAATTAACAACAAAAATGCATCAAACATACAAGTTAGAAGCTATAGAGGAGCTGAGTGCCACAGCGACCACTTCCTCGTTGGGGCAAAATTTGAAATAAAACTTAAGAGAGCTTTCTATGCTAAACTACAAAGGTTACACCCAACATATAACAGAGAAAAACTACAAGAAATTACAGTCAAAGAGAAATTTGCAGATGAAATAAAATGTAAACTTGAAATTCTACAAAACTCGTTGGAGGAAAGCGTTGACCAAACTTGGTTGAACATCAAGAATACAATTCAATCTACCGCAGAAGAATGTCTTGGTGTGTTAACCACGCATAGAAAGAACAGATGGTTCAATCCAAAATGTGAAGAAGCAGTCATTAGGAAAAAGAATGCCAGACAGCTATGGCTAAATGACATCAACAACATCCAAAAGGAAGAATATAAAAATGAATGTAAAGAGGCTACAAAAATAGTTCTACAGCAGAAGCGAGAATATATGAGTAATATAATCAAAGATATGGAAACTAATCACCAGAAAAACGAATCCAGAAGGTTTTTTTAAAGAACTGAAGTCAATGAAACGAGGGCACCAACACAACACATATGGTTTAAAAGACAATAATGGGAATATGATAAATACCAATGAGGAAATGTGCAACACATGGAAAGAATACTTTGTTGAATTACTAAATTGTGAAGCTCCAAGTAACACTTTCCCACAGGAAGAGGTTCTAACGTGTGAACCATAAATTGAAGAACCTGCATTTGAAGAAATCCTATATGTAATCACACGACTTAAAAACAATAAGGCAACTGGGGCTGATGGAATTGCTGCTGAATTTATAAAGGCGGGTGGCCATGCATTACATCTAAAGCTATACGAGCTAATAATAAAAATCTGGAGGACAGAAGAATTACCCCATGACTGGAAAGAGTCATTATTGATACCTATCTTTAAGAATTCCTCTAAAAAGTACTGGAGAGTTATGGTCATAGACCATAACTTTAGGAAGGGAAAATCCCAACTGCACCTCCCCGTGGTAGAGGAAGGAAACACACTACGGTGTGGCTAACACAGCTCAGGGGACCGAGTATCCACCGGAATAAGTGGACAACTCTGCAGCTGAGCAGAGCAGGGCACTCACTTGTCCTTACAGTCGGAAATGGCTGATAAAGGTAGAGGTAACAGACCACCATGTGAATGTGGAAGGCAAGGGGAAACCACCACATTATCTTCCCAAGACTTCATGGCAAAACACATATCAGAGTTAGTGAACGACGTTAATGGCTGTCTTAGGACATCCTCGTCCGGTAGGGACAGTCATGAGCCACAGGTGGCACCAGACTGTCATCCAGCTACTGATGGCAAAATCATAAATAAAATAAATAAATTTAGAGTAGGAACATGGAATGTTAGGACATTAAATGAGCTAGGAAAGTTGAACAATGTTCTAAGAGAAATGGATAGCATGAAAATGAATATACTAGGCGTTAGTGAGATGAGATGGAAGGGATCGGGCAAAATTATAGCTGACAACCACACAATAATTTATTCTGGAGGGGATACACATGAAAAAGGTGTAGGAATAATACTTGACGAAGAAACAGCCAAGTCACTTAATGGATACTGGTGTATTTCAGACAGAGTTATTTTGGTCAAAATCAAAGGCAAACCAATAGATATAAATATTATACAAGTATATGCACCAACAACAAGCAGTAGTGATGAAGAAATACAACACTTTTACGATGAAATAGAAATGGCGATGGCTCAAATTGGATCACAGGAAATAAAAATAATACTTGGAGATTTTAATGCAAAAGTAGGAAAGGGGAAAATGGAGGATGTAGTGGGGAATTATGGTTTAGGTACAAGAAATGACAGAGGGGAAAAGCTAATAGAATGGGCAAATATCAATGATATGATAATTGGAAACACGTGGTTTAAACACCATAAAAGACGACTATACACATGGAAAAGCCCTGATAAGAAAATACGCAACCAAATTGACTACATACTAATTAATAAAAGATTTAGAAATGCTCTAATTAATGTAAAAACAATGCTTGGCGCCGACTGTAATAGTGATCATGTACCACTATGTGGACAAATAAAAGTAAGATTAAAATGAGGAAAACAAATGGTTAGGAACATTAGACTTAATAAAGAGGTTCTGAAAGTAGATAAAGAAATTCAATAACAATACATAGTGACTGTGAAAAATAGGTACAATGCAATAGCTAAAATACAGAGTATAAATGAACAATGGGAGATGTTAAGGGACTCCATTCATCAAACTAGTAAAGAAATATTACCGGAGAGAAGTCAAATAGCTCAGAAAAAATGGATGAATGAAGAAATCTTAATGCTGATGGACAAAAGAAAACAGAGTAAAAATGAAAAACAAGAATATGCTAAGATAAATAAAGAAATAAAAGATAAATGTGGGAAGGCAAAAGAAAGTTGGTTAAATGAGCAGTGCAAAGAAATTGAATTAAATGCCATTAAAGATACAAAAAATATTCACAGACAAATCAATGAGCTCACGGGAAGAAAAATAAGAATAAATACAGGGTGTTTGAAATCAAAAACAGGAAAGATATTATTGGAGGAAGATGATATAATGAAGAGGTGGAATGAGTACATAAAAGAATTATATGATGGGGAAAGGGAAGAATTAACAGAAGATAGTAACTTAGAAGGTCCACCTATTCTAAAAGAAGAAGTCGCTGACGCTATGAAACGTATGAAGAAAGGAAAAACAGCTGGGCCAGATGAAATCACAATAGAAGAATTAGAAGTATTGGGAGAATTTGGAGTAGATATATTAACCAAAATGTTAAATGATATTTACAGCAGTGGATATCTACCCAGTGATATGCTGAAATCTGTATTTATAGCTATACCAAAAAGACCAGGAGCAATTGAATGTGAAGATTTTCGCACAATTAACCTCATAAACCATATCACTAAGCTTCTGCTCAGAATCATAATGAGAAAAACCAGAAAGAAAATAAAAATGGAAATTAGTGAAGAACAGTATGGATTTGTGGAGGGAAAGGGCACAAACAATGCAATATATACATTACGGACACTAATAGAAAGGTCAATAGAGAAGCAGAAAGACATATATTTATGCTTCATAGATTATACTAAGGCATTTGATAAAGTAAAACATGATGAGCTGATTAAAATGTTGGAAGATATCAACACTGATGGAAAATATTTAAGAATAATAAAGAATATTTACTGGAACCAAGTAGCAGCAATTAAAATTAAAAATAAAGAGGGTAGTTACGAACACATAAAGCTAGGAGTACGACAAGGGTGTGTCTTGTCACCAGATCTCTTCTCCCTGTATAGAGAAGTAATAATGAGAGAGATCAAAGAGATGCCAGGAATACTAGTTGGAGGTTATAATATAAATAATATACGCTATGCAGATGACACAGTATTGGTGGCGGATAAATCAACAGACCTACAACAATTGTTGGACACTGTAGTAACAGAGAGTGCAAGGAAAGGACTCTCCTTGAATATCAAGAAAACAGTAACAATGGTGATATCAAAGAAAATGGTGACACCAAAATGTGACATAGAAATAGAAGGAAAAATTCTTAATCAAGTGGATAATTTTAGATACCTAGAGACATTTATAACATCAGATGGAAGATGTACAACAGAGATTAAGAGCAGAATAGGGCAGGCAAAGGCCGCATTTCAGAAAATGAAGAGTATCTTGTGCAATAGGTCACTATCACTAAGTGTAAGAAAGAGAGTGCTGAAATGCTACGTAGAACCAGTTTTGCTGTATGGCAGTGAATCTTGGAATGTAAATGAACAAATTAAGAAGAAATTAGAAGCAACAGAGATGTGGTTCCTGAGACGGATGTTGAGAATTCCTTGGACTGCCAGAGTAACTAACGACTGACTGCCTGAAACAGGCTAATGAAACTAGAACACTATATACAACAATAAGAAAGAAACAAACAGCTTTCTTTGGTCATGTAATGAGAAGAGAGGCATTGGAGAACATCGTGACAACTGGAAAGATCGAGGGGAAGAGAGGCAGAGGCAGACCAAGAGAAATGATGCTGGATGGATTGAGACGGTGGCACGGAGGAATATCAGCAGCAGAGTTGATCCAGAAAACCAAAGACCGAGATCTGTGGAGAGCCATGAACGCCTACGCCAGCTGGCAGGGCACTTGATGATGATGATGATCTTTAAGAAAGGAGACAAGTTCCAGTGTGAGATTGATTGATTGATTGATTGATCTAGGAACCGACATCACAGCATTCGGGGCATTCCCATAAGCGCTCCGTCCCCATCCTTAGCAGCCAGCGAAGAGTTCCAATACTAATAGTTCCAGTAGCAATCTGATTATATGTCCGTCTCGCCTTTCCTCTGAGCGTCGAGAGTCGGCCAGATCCCCTCGTAACACCTCGCTGTCTCATTCTTACCAGACTATGGTGATCACTGTGAGAATTATAGAGGAATATCACTACTGTCCGTAAGCTATAAGATACTATCCGCAGTACTACTAAATACACTAAAACCATATTCAGAATACATATTAGGTGACTACCAGGCGGGTTTTAGACAAAACAGATCAACAATAGATCAGATATTTATCTTACGACAAGTAGCCGAGAAAAATTGGGAATATAAAAGAGATCTCCATAACATTTTTGTGGATTTTAAAAAGGCTTATGACAGTGTCCATAGGAATAGTCTATGGAATGCTATGCGGGAATTTGGAATACCAAGGAAGTTAATCAACATGACCAGACTATGCATGGAAGATACTTATAATATAGTAACATATAAAGGCAGGAAATCAGACCCTTTCCAAATAACATCTGGCTTGAAACAGGGTGATGCACTATCGCCGCTACTCTTCAATCTGGCTCTAGAGAAAGTTGTAAGGAGGATAAAGGAGGAATGTGATATTGGAGGAACATCCAAGCTGCTTGGTTATGCAGATGATATAGATATTATAGGGGAAAATGAACAAAAGACATTGGAAATATTGACTCACTTAAAGGAAAAAGCCCAACAGATGGGGCTGGTTATCAACCAAGATAAGACAGAATATATGGTAATTTCAAGAGAAAGAATGGCTAAAAACTCTGGCCACATACAAATAGATAATATGACCATTAAAAGAACGGAAACATACAAATACCTGGATACAATCTTCAACTGCTCCAACCTCATAAGGGAAGAAATACAAACTAGAATCAATTCTGGAAATAAGATATACTATGCACTACAACATCTACTAAAATCAAAGGCGCTATCTCGTAACACCAAGATCACAATATACGAAACACTGATCATACCAATTGTGCTGTATGGCTCTGAAACCTGGAGTACAACGAAAGAAGACGAAGCCTTGCTACAAACCTTTGAGAACAAAGTTTTAAGACGCATCTGTGGACCCATTAGGGATACACAAAGTGGAGAGTGGAAAAGAAGAAGTAACAAAGACATTTATGATCTGTTTAAGTCCCCGCTAATCACTGGTATCATGAAGGCTAATAGACTACAATGGCTGGGGCATATAGAAAGAATGGAAGATAATAGGGAAACAAAACTCGCTTACACTCAGGAAATAAATGACCGTAGACCCCGAGGTAGACCAAGAAGACGGTGGAGAGATAATATATATACAGACCTACAAGCACTTGGAATCAACGACTGGCAAGAGAAGGTCAACCAGAGAGACGAATGGAGACGGATTGTATCTGCAGCAAAGAACCTCAATGGCTCGGAACGCTGAAGAAGAAGAAGAAGAAGAAGAAGAAGAAGAAGAAGAAGAAGAAGAAGAAGAAGAAGAAGAAGAAGAAGAAGAATAAGAAGAAGAAGAAGAAGAAGAAGAAGAAGAAGAAGAAGAAGAAGAAGAAGAAGAAGAAGAAGAAGAAGAAGAAGAAGAAGAAGAAGAAGAAGAAGAAGAAGAATATATATATATATATAACTTCTTCTTCTTCAGCGTTCGGAGCCATTGAGGTTCTTTGCTGCAGATACAACCCCCAACCTAGAGGACCAGGGTGTTTCTCTTTGTCTGTTCTCTACCCTTTGTCCGGCTTGGGAGGCCCTGCTGGAAGCTACGCTACCGCCGGCATAGCTCTCAGGGTCATTGAGAAACTCAAGCTCCCCCACCACGACAATATATATAATACAAGATTGTATTGTATATTACGGCTATAGCCATATGGGATAAAATCCGGTGCAATGAAGTCCACCCTGCTGGAATAAAAATCGGTGCAATGAAGTCTACACTGCTCGACTTATGAGCGACTTTTCTACGTACCGCTATGTGGAAACATAAAAATAAGATTGAAGAGAGAAAAAACATGGTTAAGAATATGAGACTTTATAAAGATTGTCTGAAAGCAGATACAGAAATTCAAGAACTATACAGAGTAACAGTGAAAAATAGGTACAATGAGCATCAGAACTCTCCTGACAGGAAGCTGTTTGTAAGTGTGAGGACCAGAACTCACCTGACAGAAAGTTGTTTGTAAGTGTGAGGACCAGAACTCACCTGACAGGAAGTTGTTAGTAGGTGAGAGCACCAGAACTCTCCTGACAGGAAACTGTTTGTAGGTGAGAGCACCAGAACTCACCTGACAGGAATTTGTTTGTAGGTGTGAGCACCAGACCTCACCTGACAGGAAGCTGTTTGTAAGTGTGGGGACCATAACTCACCTGACAGGAAGTTGTTTGTAAGTGTGAGGACAAGAACTCACCTG
This sequence comes from Cepaea nemoralis, assembly GCA_014155875.1. NCBI lineage: Eukaryota > Metazoa > Mollusca > Gastropoda > Stylommatophora > Helicidae > Cepaea > Cepaea nemoralis. The sequence continues at coordinate 576,751 of JACEFZ010014959.1, read as the reverse complement.
ACAGGAAGCTGTTTGTAGGTGAGAGCACCAGAACTCACCTGACAGGAAGTTGTTTGTAGGTGTGAGCACCAGAACTCACCTGACACGAAGCTGTTTGTAGGTGAGAGCACCAAAACTCTCCTGATAGGAAACTCTTTGTAGGTGAGAGCACCAGAACTCTCCTGACAGGAAACTGTTTGTAGCTGAGAGCACCAGAACTCACCTGACAGGAAGCTGTTTGTAGGTGTGAACACCAGAACTCATCTGACAGGAAGCTGTTTGTAGGTGTGAACACCAGAACTCACCTGACAGGAAGCTGTTTGTAAGTGTTAGGACCATAACTCACCTGACAGGAAGTTGTTTGAAGGTAAGAGCACCAGAACTCTCCTGAAAGGAAACTGTTTGTAGGTGAGAGCACCAGAACTCACCTGATAGGAAGTTGTTTGTAGGTGTGAGCACCAGAACTCAAATGACAGGAAGCTTTTTGTAAGTGTGAGGACCAGAACTCACCTGACAGGAAGTTGTTTGTAAGTGTGAGGACCAGAACTCACCTGACAGGAAGCTGTTTGTAGGTGAGAGCACCAGAACTCACCTGACAGGAAGTTGTTTGTAGGTGTGAGCACCAGACCTCACCTGACAGGAAGCTGTTTGTAAGTGTGGGAACCATAACTCACCTGACAGGAAGTTGTTTGTAAGTGTGAGGACCAGAACTCACCTTAGAGGAAGCTGTTTGTAGGTGAGAGCACCAGAACTCTCCTGACAGGAAACTGTTTGTAGGTGAGAGCACCAGAACTCTCCTGACAGGAAACTGTTTGTAGCTGAGAGCACCAGAACTCACCTGACAGGAAGCTGTTTGTAGGTGTGAACACCAGAACTCACCTGACAGGAAGCTGTTTGTAGGTGTGAACACCAGAACTCACCTGACAGGAAGCTGTTTGTAAGTGTGAGGACCATAACTCACCTGACAGGAAGTTGTTTGTAAGTGTAAGGACCAGAACTCACCTGACAGGAAACTGTTTGAAGGTGAGAGCACCAGAACTCTCCTGAAAGGAAACTGTTTGTAGGTGAGAGTACCAGAACTCACCTGACAGGAAGTTGTTTGTAGGTGTGAGCACCAGAACTTACCTGACAGGAAGCTGTTTGTAAGTGTGAGGACCATAACTCACCTGACAGGAAGTTGTTTGTAAGTGTGAGGACCAGAACTCACCTGACAGGAAGCTGTTTGTAGGTGAGAGCACCAGAACTCACCTGACAGGAAGTTGTTTGTAGGTGTGAGCACCAGAACTCACCTGACAGGAAGCTGTTTGTAGGTGAGAGCACCAAAACTCTCATGACAGGAAACTGTTTGTAGGTGAGAGCACCAGAACTCTCCTGACAGGAAACTGTTTGTAGGTGAGAGCACCAGAACTCACCTGACAGGAAGTTGTTTGTAGGTGTGAGCACCAGAACTCACCTGACAGGAAGCTGTTTGTAAGTGTGAGGACCATAACTCACCTGATAGGAAGTTGTTTGTAAGTGTGAGGACCAGAACTCACCTGACAGGAAGCTGTTTGTAGGTGAGAGCACCAGAACTCTCCTGACAGGAAACTGTTTGTAGGTGAGAGCACCAGAACTCACCTGACAGGAAGTTGTTTGTAGGTGTGAGCACCAGAACTCACCTGACAGGAAGCTGTTTGTAAGTGTGAGGACCATAACTCACCTGACAGGAAGTTGTTTGTAAGAGTGAGGACCAGAACTCACCTGACAGGAAGCTGTTTGTAGGTGAGAGCACCAGAACTCTCCGGACAAGAAACTGTTTGTAGGTGAGAGCACCAGAACTCACCTGACAGGAAGTTGTTTGTAGGTGTGAGCACCAGAACTCACCTGACAGGAAGATGTTTGTAGGTGAGCGCACCAAAACTCTCCTGAAAGGAAACTGTTTGTAGGTGAGAGCACCAGAACTCTCCTGACAGGAAACTGTTTGTAGGTGAGAGCACCAGAACTCACCTGACAGGAAGCTGTTTGTAGGTGTGAGCACCAGAACTCACCTGACAGGAAGCTGTTTGTAAGTGTGAGGACCATAACTCACCTGACAGGAAGTTGTTAGTAAGTGTGAGGACCAGAACTCACCTGACAGGAAGCTGTTTGTAGGTGAGAGCACCAGAACTCTCCTGAAAGGAAACTGTTTGTAGATGAGAGCACCAGAACTCACCTGACAGGAAGTTGTTTGTAGGTGTGAGCACCAGAACTCACCTGACAGGAAGCTGTTTGTAGGTGAGAGCACCAAAGCTCTCCTGACAGGAAACTGTTTGTAGGTGAGAGCACCAGAACTGTCCTGACAAGAAACTGTTTGTAGGTGAGAGCACCAGAACTCACCTGACAGGAAGCTGTTTGTAGGTGTGAACACCAGAACTCACTTGACAGGAAGCTGTTTGTAGGTGTGAACACCAGAACTCACCTGACAGGAAGCTGTTTGTAAGTGTGAGGACCATAACTCACCTGACAGGAAGTTGTTTGTAAGTGTGAGGACCAGAACTCACCTGACAGGAAGCTGTTTGTAGGTGAGAGCACCAGAACTCTCCTGACAGGAAACTGTTTGTAGGTGAGAGCACCAGAACTCACCTGACAGGAAGTTGTTTGTAGGTGTGAGCACCAGAACTCACCTGACATGAAGCTGTTTGTAGGTGAGAGCACCAAAACTCACCTGAAAGGAAGCTGTTTGTAGGTGTGAGCACCAGAACTCACCTGACAGGAAGCTGTTTGTAAGTGTGAGGACCATAACTCACCTGACAGGAAGTTGTTTGTAAGTGTGAACACCAGAACTTACCTGACAGGAAGCTGTTTGTAAGTGTGAGGACCATAACTCACCTGACAGAAAGTTGTTTGTAAGTGTGAGGACCAGAACTCACCTGACAGGAAGCTGTTTGTAGGTGAGAGCACCAGAACTCTCCTGACAGGAAACTGTTTGTAGGTGAGAGCACCAGAACTCACCTGACAGGAAAATGTTTGTAGGTGTGAGCACCAGAACTCACCTGACAGGAAGCTGTTTGTAGGTGAGAGCACCAAAACTCTCCTGACAGGAAACTGTTTGTAGGTGAGAGCACCAGAACTCTCCTGACAGGAAACTGTTTGAAGGTGAGAGCACCAGAACTCTCCTGAAAGGAAACTCTTTGTAGGTGAGAGCACCAGAACTCACCTGACAGGAAGTTGTTTGTAGGTGTGAGCACCAGAACTCACCTGACAGGAAACTGTTTGTAAGTGTGAGAACCATAACTCACCTGACAGGAAGTTGTTTGTAAGTGTGAGGACCAGAACTCACCTGACAGGAAGCTGTTTGTAGGTGAGAGCACCAGAACTCTCCTGACAGGAAACTGTTTGTAGATGAGAGCACCAGAACTCACCTGACAGGAAGTTGTTTGTAGGTGTGAGCACCAGAACTCACCTTAACGGAAGCTGTTTGTAGGTGAGAGCACCACAACTCTCCTGACAGGAAACTGTTTGTAGGTGAGAGCACCAGAACTCTCCTGACAGGAAACTGTTTGTAGGTGAGAGCACCAGAACTCACCTGACAGGAAGTTGTTTGTAGGTGTGAGCACCAGAACTCACCTGACAGGAAGCTGTTTGTAAGTGTGAAGACCATAACTCACCTGATAGGAAGTTGTTTGTAAGTGTGAGGACCAGAACTCACCTGACAGGAAGCTGTTTGTAGGTGAGAGCACGAGAACTCTCCTGACAGGAAACTGTTTGTAGGTGAGAGCACCAGAACTCACCTGACAGGAAGTTGTTTGTAGGTGTGAGCACCAGAACTCACCTGACAGGAAGCTGTTTGTAAGTGTGAGGACCATAACTCACCTGACAGGAAGTTGTTTGTAAGAGTGAGGACCAGAACTCACCTGACACGAAGCTGTTTATAGTTGAGAGCACCAGAACTCTCCTGACAGGAAACTGTTTGTAGGTGAGAGCACCAGAACTCACCTGACAGGAAGTTGTTTGTAGGTGTGAGCACCAGAACTCACCTGACAGGAAGATTTTTGTAGGTGAGAGCACCAAAACTCTCCTGACAGGAAACTGTTTCTAGGTGAGAGCACCAGAACTCTCCTGACAGGAAACTGTAGGTGAGAGCACCAGAACTCACCTGACAGGAAGCTGTTTGTAGGTGTGAGCACAAGAACTCACCTGACAGGAAGCTGTTTGTAAGTGTGAGGACCATAACTCACCTGACAGGAAGTTGTTTGTAAATGTGAGGACCAGAACTCACCTGACAGGAAGCTGTTTGTAGGTGAGAGCACCAGAACTCTCCTGACAGGAAACTGTTTGTAGGTGAGAGCACCAGAACTCACCTGACAATAAACTGTTTGTAGGTGTGAGCACCAGAACTCACCTGACAGGAAGCTGTTTGTAGGTGAGAGCACCAAAACTCTCCTGACAGGAAACTGTTTGTAGGTGAGAGCACCAGAACTCTCCTGACAAGAAACTGTTTGTAGGTGAGAGCACCAGAACTCACCTGACAGGAAGCTGTTTGTAGGTGTGAACACCAGAACTTACCTGACAGGAAGCTGTTTGTAGGTGTGAACACCAGAACTTACCTGAGAGGAAGCTGTTTGTAAGTGTGAGGACCATAACTCACCTGACAGGAAGTTGTTTGTAAGTGTGAGGACCAGAACTCACCTGACAGGAAGCTGTTTGTAGGTGAGAGCACCAGAACTCTCCTGACAGGAAACTGTTTGTTGGTGAGAGCACCAGAACTCACCTGACAGGAAAATGTTTGTAGGTGTGAGCACCAGAACTCAACTGACAGGAAGCTGTTTGTAGGTGAGAGCACCAAAACTCTCCTGACAGGAAACTGTTTGTAGGTGAGAGCACCAGAACTCTCCTGACAGGAAACTGTTTGTAGGTGAGAGCACCAGAACTCACCTGACAGGAAGCTGTTTGTAGGTGTGAACACCAGAACTCACCTGACAGGAAGCTGTTTGTAGGTGTGAACACCAGAACTCACCTGACAGGAAGCTGTTTGTAAGTGTGAGGACCATAACTCACCTGAAAGGAAGTTGTTTGTAAGTGTGAGGACCAGAACTCACCTGACAGGAAGCTGTTTGTAGGTGAGAGCACCAGAACTCTCCTGACAGGAAACTGTTTGTAGGTGAGAGCACCAGAACTCACCTGACAGGAAGTTGTTTGTAGGTGTTAGCACCAGAACTCACCTGACAGGAAGCTGTTTGTAGGTGAGAGCACCAAAACTCTCCTGACAGGAAACTGTTTGTAGGTGAGAGCACCAGAACTCTCCTGACATGAAACTGTTTGTAGGTGAGAGCACCAGAACTCACCTGACAGGAAGCTGTTTGTAGGTGTGAACACCAGAACTCACCTGACATGAAGCTGTTTGTAAGTGTGAGGACCAGAACTCACCTGACAGGAAGCTGCTTGTAGGTGAGAGCACCAGAACTCTCCTGACAGGAAACTGTTTGTAGGTGAGAGCACCAGAACTCACCTGACAGGAAGTTGTTTGTAGGTGTGAGCACCAGAACTCACCTGACAGGAAGCTGTTTGTAGGTGTGAACACCAGAACTCACCTGACAGGAAGCTGTTTGTAAGTGTGAGGACCAGAACTCACCTGAGAGGAAGCTGCTTGTAGGTGAGAGCACCAGAACTCTCCTGACAGGAAACTGTTTGTAGGTGTGAACACCAGAACTCACCTGACAGGAAGCTGTTTGTAGATGTCAGCACCAGAACTCACCTGACAGGAAGCTGTTTGTAGATGTGAGCACCAGAACTTACCTGACAGGAAGCTGTTTGTAGGTGTCAGCACCATAACTTACCTGACAGGAAGCTGTTTGTAGGTGTCAGCACCAGAACTCACCTGACAGGAAGCTGTTTGTAAGTGTGAGGACCAGAACTCACCTGACAGGAAGTTGTTTGTAAGTGTGAGGACCAGAACTCACCTGACAGGAAGCTGTTTGTAGGTGAGAGCACCAAAACTCTCCTGACAGGAAACTGTTTGTAGGTGAGAGCACCAGAACTCTCCTGACAGGAAACTGTTTGTAGGTGAGATCACCAGAACTCACCTGACAGGAAGCTGTTTGTAGTTGTGAACACCAGAACTCACCTGACAGGAAGCTGTTTGTAGGTGTGAACACCAGAACTCACCTGACAGGAAGCTGTTTGTAAGTGTGAGGACCATAACTCACCTGAAAGGAAGTTGTTTGTAAGTGTGAGGACCAGAACTCACCTGACAAGAAGCTGTTTGTAGGTGAGAGCACCAGAACTCTCCTGACAGGAAACTGTTTGTAGGTGAGAGCACCAGAACTCACCTGACAGGAAGTTGTTTGTAGGTGTGAGCACCAGAACTCACCTGACAGGAAGCTGTTTGTAGGTGAGAGCACCAAAACTCTCCTGACAGGAAACTGTTTGTAGGTGAGAGCACCAGAACTCTCCTGACATGAAACTGTTTGTAGGTGAGAGCACCAGAACTCACCTGACAGGAAGCTGTTTGTAGGTGTGAACACCAGAACTCACCTGACAGGAAGCTGTTTGTAAGTGTGAGGACCATAACTCACCTGACAGGAAGTTGTTTGTAGGTGTGAGCACCAGAACTCACCTGACAGGAAGCTGTTTGTAGGTGAGAGCACCAAAACTCTCCTGACAGGAAACTGTTTGTATGTGTGAGGATTATAACTCACCTGACAGGAAGTTGTTTTTAAGTGTGAGGACCAGAACTCACCTGACAGGAAACTGTTTGTAGGTGAGAGCACCAGAACTCACCTGACAGGAAGCTTTTTGTAGGTGAGAGCACCAAAACTCTCCTGACAGGAAACTGTTTGAAGGTGAGAGCACCAGAACTCACCTGACAGGAAGCTGTTTGTAGATGTCAGCACCAGAACTCACCTGACAGGAAGCTGTTTGTAGGTGTCATCACCAGAACTTACCTGACAGGAAGCTGTTTGTAGGTGTCAGCACCAAAACTCACCAGACAGGAAGCTGTTTGTAGATGTGAGCACCAGAACTCACCTGACAGGAAGCTGTTTGCAACTCTAGGGTCAAGGTCTGAATTATACCGGCTGCGTCTGGTACAGCCCAGCTGAAACTTGTCAATGAGGTAAGGTCCCAGGATCATTGGTAGCCAATCGCAGTAGGTTAATTTTTGGATAATTGCTCCGAGCATTTTCCTGACTTCCTGAGATGGAAACGTAACATAGTTGTGTTGTGATCTGCCATGACTTAGCCAATCACAGCAATAACTAAATAAATACACTGCCAGACACAGAAATGAAACACATATTCAGCATATAATAATTATAACAACAACAAACATAACGTTTAACGGGGCCACAGTCATTTAGTTTCCGAGACACGGTACTTCTTCCTCTTCTTCTTTCGTTCGCTTGAAATATGTCTATAACTGCAATGTTGTAGTCACGGTACTATTTATATGTCTATAACTGCAATGTTGTAGACACGGTACTGTTTATATGTCTATAACTGCAATGAAGTAGTCACGGTACTATTTATATGTCTATAACTGCAATGTTGTAGACACGGTACTGTTTATATGTCTATAACTACAATGTTGTAGACACGGTACTGTTTATATGTCTATAACTGCAATGTAGTAGTCACGGTACTATTTATATGTCTATAACTGCAATGTTGTAGACACGGTACTGTTTATGTGTCTATAACTGCAATGTTGTAGACACGGTACTGTTTATATGTCTATAACTGCAATGTTGTAGACACGGTACTGTTTATATGTCTATAACTACAATGTAGTAGTCACGGTACTATTTATATGTCTATAACTGCAATGTTGTAGACACGGTACTGTTTATGTGTCTATAACTGCAATGTTGTAGACACGGTACTCTTTATAAGCCAAATTTATTCCATGTTCAAATTTCGTGAAATTTCGAAATGCTTCTTCTTCTCAGTGTAAGTATGTTTCTGTAACATTCTCGGTCCATTATATTCTAAAAATGTTTCTGTAACATTCTCGATCCACGATATTCTAATAATGTTTCTGTAACATTCTCGGTGCACGATATTCTAATAATGTTTCTGTAACATTCTCGGTGCACGATATTCTAATAATGTTTCTGTAACATTCTCGGTGCACGATATTCTAATAATGTTTCTGTAACATTCTCGATCCACGATATTCTAATAATGTTTCTATAACATTCTCGGTGCACGATATTCTAATAATGTTTCTGTACCATTCTCGATCCACGATATTCTAATAATGTTTCTGTAACATTCTCGGTCCACGATATTCTAAGAATGTTTCTGAAACATTCTCGATCCACGATATTCTAATAATGTTTCTGTAACATTTTCGGTCCCGATATTCTAATAATGTTTCTGTAACATTCTCGGTCCACGATATTCTAAGAATGTTTCTGTAACATTCTCGGTCCACGATATTCTAAGAATGTTTCTGTAACATTTTCGGTCCCGATATTCTAAAAATGTTTCTGTAACATTCTCGATCCACGATATTCTAAGAATCTTTCTGTAACATTCTCGGGCCATGATATTCTAAGAATGTTTCTGTAACATTCTCGTTGCACGATATTCTAAGAATGCGATATGGCCCATGGCTAACATCTTTATGTTGCCACCGAAAAGATATCTATGGCTGACATTCTTATGTGGCCGCAGGAATAATGGCCCATGGCTGACATCTGTATGTGGCCGTAGGAATAATGGCCCATGGCTGACATCTGTATGTGGCCGTAGGAATAATGGCCCATGGCTGACATCTGTATGTGGCCGCAGGAATAATGGCCCATGGCTGACATCTGTATGTGGCCGTAGGAATAATGGCCCATGGCTGACATCTGTATGTGGCCGTAGGAATAATGGCCCATGGCTGACATCTGTATGTGGCCGCAGGAATAATGGCCCATGGCTGACATCTGTATGTGGCCGTAGGAATAATGGCCCATGGCTGACATCTGTATGTGGCCGCAGGAATAATGGCCCATGGCTGACATCTGTATGTGGCCGTAGGAATAATGGCCCATGGCTGACATCTGTATGTGGCCGTAGGAATAATGGCCCATGGCTGACATCTGTATGTGGCCGTAGGAATAATGGCCCATGGCTGACATCTGTATGTGGCCGTAGGAATAATGGCCCATGGCTGACATCTGTATGTGGCCGTAGGAATAATGGCCCATGGCTGACATCTGTATGTGGCCGCAGGAATAATGGCCCATGGCTGACATCTGTATGTGGCCGTAGGAATAATGGCCCATGGCTGACATCTGTATGTGGCCGTAGGAATAATGGCCCATGGCTGACATCTGTATGTGGCCGCAGGAATAATGGCCCATGGCTGACATCTGTATGTGGCCGTAGGAATAATGGCCCATGGCTGACATCTGTATGTGGCCGTAGGAATAATGGCCCATGGCTGACATCTGTATGTGGCCGTAGGAATAATGGCCCATGGCTGACATCTGTATGTGGCCGTAGGAATAATGGCCCATGGCTGACATCTGTATGTGGCCGCAGGAATAATGGCCCATGGCTGACATCTGTATGTGGCCGTAGGAATAATGGCCCATGGCTGACATCTGTATGTGGCCGTAGGAATAATGGCCCATGGCTGACATCTGTATGTGGCCGCAGGAAAGATGTGTCTTCTTATCAACTTTGCTGGACCGTGATTGGTGGTGTTGTGCCACAGGTTCTTAACCGTTGAATACCTGGCTAGCCTGCCTGTAACTTCCGGTGAACAGTCACCATAGTTGTAGATACCGTCCCAAGATATTCAAAGTATGTGACATATTTAACCTCGTCATTGTTGTAGATACCGTCCCAAGATATTCAAAGTCTGTAACATTTTCAATCTCGTCATTGTTGATCCAAATCCTTTGTGGGCACGTAGTCTTGTCCGTGGACATTGCGTGTTGCTCAGTACTGAAAAACAATAGATGTTGAAGAGTGATGTGTCTCTTGATAGACAAGATCCGATCCTGTAATCCAGTGGGGCTGTTTAAGAGGAGAATCGTTTCATCTGCATATCTAAGTTCTGGAACTGGATTTCCACAAATTACGAGTGGATCAAAATTGTCTCTAGTCTCATAATTTTTTATGTTTCTCATTATATTGTCTGCATATATGTTAACTAGATGTGAAGAGAAAAGGAAGCCCTATCTCACTGCTTTTTACTGCACAAACCAGCTTGATGTTTCATCGGCTACTCTGACATCTGATTGTTGGTCATGATATAATGATTTGATTGAGATATTCTGAACACCCCGTATCACTCATAATGTTCTACAATTTATGATACTGAACACAGTCAACGAAGATAATCATATTGTATGAAGCAAGTGTTCACATCTGTCTTGTACGCTCTGCGTTTCTCAAAGATGGTTCTCATGTTAAAGATGTCAAATCAGGGTCAGCTAAACACATAGCAAAAGCATTTGCAGAGAGCGGGAATTCAACATCCAAACTGATGTGTGCTATATACTAGTCACAGTATGGATGTCACAACGCTAATATGTGCTATATCACAACGCTGATGTGTGCTATGTCACAGCGCTGATGTGTGCTATTAATAAATAGCACTATGTAGATGTCAAAATGTCAATATCGATGTGTGCTATATACAAGTCACTATATTGATGTCACAACATTGATGTTCATTATACTGATGTCAATATATAGATGTCATAACACTGATGTATAGTATATACAACTCTTATTATGGATGTCACAACACTGTTGTGTGCTATACAGATGTCATTGTATAGATGCCATAAAACTGATGTGCACTATATGATGTGACAATATGCGTGTCGTAATACTGATGTGTGCTAGACACTAGGATGTCACGATAAAACTGGTATGTAAATATAATCAACCAAATGGGCTTATCCAAAATAGTACAGGCAATTTCGCACCAACATTAAAGAGCACATGCAGGGATGGATTGAATACTTTAAAGATCTTCTGAATAAATCAGTTCCAAATTACCCTTCTGATATCCAGCCGGCAGAAGTGGAGCTGGATATCAACTGTGAAAAGATCTAAAGAAGAAATTAGAAAAGCTAACAAACTACTAAAAGATAGAAAGGCTGCTGGTCCAGATGGTATCCCAGCAGTACATCCTATATGAAGAGATAAGACCAAACCAAAGTTGCACACAACAACTAGACAAGACACAGGGTAGACAAGATGAGAGAAGACCAAACAAAGGTGCACACACCAACTAGACAAGAGAAGACACGGGATAGACACGGTTGGAGATCTTGCGAAGAGTACACGGCCTATGGTCACCGCTGCTGTATGCTTTACCTGGAAAATCTGTTCTTTCAAAGCGCTGGACGATTCTTGAATAAACTTTGCAATTCTTTCAGGAGACGAGGGCTGTCCTCTTTTCTTAAGGATACCAGCTACAAGAAGTCGAACTATGTGATTGTGGTGAAGATGGAAGAGCAGATGGATTGATCCTAACCCTGGCTGTTCGTTCACTCGCATATCGCCTGATGTAAGAGAACATAGGAATGTTTGAATCGACCACGACAACTGTGTAACAAACATTTACAACATGCACTGTCTCATCCACCCACCCACACACACACACACACACACACACACACACACACATACCGCACACACTAGCACTCTAATAACACCGCACATTCTGACACCTACACACAAACAGAACATAATATCACACGCTCTGACAGCCACACATATAGCACTGACACACCCACATATGCAGCGCTCACACACCCACACATGAAGCACTCACACACCCACACATGCAGCGCTCACACACCCACACATGCAGCACTCACACACCCACACATGCAGCCCACACATACACCCACACATGCAGCGCTCACACACCCACACATGCAGCCCACACATACACCCACACATGCAGCCCACACACACACCCACACATGCAGCGCTCAGCCACCCACACATGAAGCACACACACCCACACATGCAGCACTTACACACCCACACATGCAGCACTCACACACCCACACATGAAGCACACACACACCCACACATGAAGCACACATACACCCACACATGAAGCACACACACACCCACACATGCAGCGCTCACACACCCATACATGAAGCACACACACACACACCCACACATGAAGCACACACACACCCGCACATGAAGCACACACACACCCACACATGAAGCACACACACACCCACACATGAAGCACACACACACCCACACATACAGCGCTCACACACCCACACATGAAGCACACACACACCCACACATGCAGCACTTACACACCCACACATGCAGCACTCACACACCCACACATGCAGCACTCACACACCCACACATGCAGCCCACACATACACCCACACATGCAGCCCACACACACACCCACACATTCAGCGCTCACACACCCACACATGCAGCACTGACACACCCACATATGCAGCGCTCACACACCAACACATGAAGCACACACACACACCCACACATACAGCGCTCACACACCCACACATGAAGCACACACACACCCACACATGCAGCACTTACACACCCACACATGCAGCACTCACACACCCACACATGCAGCACTCACACACCCACACATGCAGCCCACACATACACCCACACATGCAGCCCACACACACACCCACACATGCAGCACTGACACACCCACACATGCAGCACTGACACACCCACATATGCAGCGCTCACACACCCACACATGAAGCACACCCACACCCACACATGCAGCGCTCACACACCCACACATGAAGCACACACACACCCACACATGCAGCACTTACACACCCACATATGAAGCACACACACACCCACACATGCAGCACTCACACACCCACACATGCAGCACTTACACACCCACACATGAAGCACACACACACCCACACATGCAGCACTGACACACCCACACATGAAGCACACACACACCCACACATGCAGCGCTCACACACCCACACATGAAGCACACACACACCCACACATGCAGCACTTACACACCCATACATGCAGCACTCACACACTCACACATGAAGCCCACACATACATCCACACATGCAGCACTCACACACCCACACATGCAGCACTCACACACCCACGCATGCAGCACTCACACACCCAGAAATGCAGCACTCACACACCCACACATGCAGCCCACACACACCCACACATGCAGCACTCACACACCCACACATGCAGCACTCACACACCCACACATGCAGCGCTCACACACCCACACATGCAGCGCTCACACACCCACACATGCAGCGCACACACACCCACACATGCAGCGCTCACACACCCACACATGCAGCGCTCACACACCCACACATGCAGCGCTCACACACCCACACATGCAGCGCTCACACACCCACACATACACCCACACATGCAGCCCACACACACACCCACACATGTAGCACTCACACACCCACACATGCAGCGCTCACACACCCACACATGCAGCGCTCACACACCCACACATGCAGCCCACACATACACCCACACATGCAGCGCTCACACACCCACACATGCAGCACTCACACACCCACACATGCAGCACTCACACACCCACACATGCAGCACTCACACACCCACACATGCAGCACTCACACAACCACACATGCAGCCCACACATACACCCACACATGCAGCACTCACACACCCACACATGCAGCGCTCACACACCTACACATGCAGCACTATCACACCCACACATGCAGCACTCACACACCCACACATGCAGCACTCACACACCCACACATGCAGCCCACACATACACCCAAACATGCAGCAATCACACACCCACACATGCAGCACTGACACACTCACACATGCAGCACTCACACACCCACACATGCAGCACTCACACACCCACACATGCAGCACTCACACACCCACACATGCAGCACTCACACACCCACACATGCAGCACTCACACACCCACACATGCAGCACTCACACACCCACACATGCAGCGCTCACACACCCACACATAAAGCACACACACACCCACACATGCAGCACTTACACACCCACACATGAAGCACACACACACCAACACATGCAGCACTCACACACCCACACATGCAGCACTTACACACCCACACATAAAGCACAACCGCACCCACATATGCAGCGCTCACACACCCACACATGAAGCACTCACACACCCACACATGCAGCGCTCACACACCCACACATGCAGCACACACACACCCACACATGCAGCACTCACACACCCATACATGCAGCCCACACATACACCCACACATGCAGCGCTCACACACCCACACATGCAGCTCACACATACACCCACACATGCAGCCCACACACACACCCACACATGCAGCGCTCACACACCCACACATGAAGCACACACACACCCACACATGCAGCACTTACACACCCACACATGCACCACTCACACACCCACACATGAAGCACACACACCCACACATGAAGCACACACACAAACACACATGAAGCACACACACACCCACACATGCAGCACTCACACACCCACACATACACCCACACATGCAGCCCACACACACACCCACACATGCAGCACTCACACACCCACACATGCAGCCCACACATACACCTACACATGCAGCACTCACATACACCCACACATGCAGCACTTACACACCCACACATGCAGCACTCACACACCCACACATGCAGCACTCACACACCCACACATGCAGCACACACACCCACACATGCAGCACTTACACACCCACACATGAAGCACACACACACCCACACATGCAGCATTGACACACCCACACATGAAGCACACACCCACACATGCAGCGCTCACACACCCACACATGAAGCACCTACACACCCACACATGCAGCACTTACACACCCATACATACAGCACTCACACACCCACACATGAAGCCCACACATACACCCACACATGCAGCACTCACACACCCACACATGCACCACTCACACACCCACGCATGCAGCACTCACACACCCACAAATGCAGCACTCACACACCCACACATGCAGCCCACACACACCCACACATGAAGCACTCACACACCCACACATGCAGCACTCACACACCCACACATGCAGCGCTCACACACCCACACATGCAGCGCTCACACACCCACACATGCAGCGCTCACACACCGACACATGCAGCGCTCACACACCCACACATACACCCACACATGCAGCCCACACACACACCCACACATGCAGCACTCACACACCCACACATGCAGCGCTCACACACCCACACATGCAGCACTCACACACCCACACATGCAGCACTCACACACCCACACATGCAGCACTCACATACCCACACATGCAGCACTCACACACCCAAATATGCAGCACTCACATACCCACACATGCAGCACTCACACACCCACACATGCAGCACTCACACACCCACACATGCAGCACTCACATACCCACACATGCAGCACTCACACACCCACACATGCAGCACTCACATACCCACACATGCAGCACTCACACACCCACACATGCAGCAATCACATACCCACACATGCAGCACTCACACACCCACACAGGCAGCACTCACATACCCACACATGCAGCACTCACATACCCACACATGCAGCACTCACACACCCACACATGCAGCACTCACATACCCACACATGCAGCCCACACACACACCGACACATGCAGCAATCACATACCCACACATGCAGCCCACACACACACCCACACATGCAGGAATTACATACCCACACATGCAGCCCACACACACACACACACACATGCAGCCCACACATACACCCACACATGCAGCAATCACATACCCACACATGCAGCCCACACATACACCCACACATGCAGCAATCACATACCCACACATGCAGTCCACACACACACCCACACATGCAGCCCACACATGCAGCACTCACACACCCACACATGCAGCACTCACACACCCACACATGCAGAACTCACACACTCACACATGCAGCCCACACATACACCCACACATGCAGCACTCACACACCCACACATGCAGCGCTCACACACCCACACATGCAGCACTCACACACCCACAAATGCAGCGCTCACACACCCACACATGCAGCGCTCACACACCCACACATGCAGCGCTCACACACCCACACATGCAGCGCTCACACACCCATACATGCAGCGCTCACACACCCACACATGCAGCGCTCACACACCCACACATGCAGCACTCACACACCCACACATGCAGCGCTCACACACCCACACATGCAGCGCTCACACACCCACACATGCAGCTCTCACACACCCACACATGCAGCCCACACATACACCCACACATGCAGCGCTCACACCCCCACACATGCAGCGATCACACACCCACACATGCAGCGCTCACACACCCACACATACACCCAAACATGCAGCCCACACAAACACCCACACATGCAGCACTCACACACCAACACATGCAGCTCTCACACACCCACACATGCAGCGCTCACACACCCATACATACACCTAAACATGCAGCCCACACATACACCCACACATGCAGCCCAAACATACACCCACACATGCAGCGCTCACACACCCACACATGCAGCGCTCACACACCTACACATGCAGCCCACACATACACCCACACATGCAGCACTCACACACCCACACATGCAGCACTCACACACCCACACATGCAGCACTCACACACCCACACATACACAAATACATGCAGCCCACACATGCAGCACTCACACACTCACACATACACCCACACATGCAGCACTCACACACCCACACATACACCCACACATGCAGCGCCCACACACCCACACATACACCCACACATGCAGCACTCACACACCCACACATGCAGCACTCACACACCCACACATACACCCACACATGCAGCACTCACACACCCACACATGCAGCACTCACACACCCACACATGCAGCGCTCACACACCCACACATGCAGCGCTCACACACCCACACATGCAGCACTCACACATCCACACATGCAGCGCTGACACACCCACACATGCAGCACTCACACACCCACACATGCAGCACTCACACACCCACACATGCAGCACTCACATACCCACACATGCAGCCCACACATACACCCACACATGCAGCAATCACACACCCACACATGCAGCACTCACATACCCACACATGCAGCACTCACATACACCCACACATGCAGCACTCACACACCCACACATGCAGCACTCACACACCAACACATGCAGCACTTACACACCCACACATGCAGCACTCACACACCCACACATGCAGCACTCACACACCCACACATGCAGCACCCACACACCCACACATGCAGCACTCACACACCCACACATGCAGCACTCACACACCCACACATGCAGCACTCACATACCCACACATGCAGCACTCACACACCCACACATACACCCACACATGCAGCCCACACACACATCCACACATGCAGCACACACACACCCACACATGCAGATCACACATACACCTACACATGCAGCACTCACATACACCCACACATGCAGCACTTACACACCCACACATGCAGCATTCACACACCCACACATGCAGCACTCACACACCCACACATGCAGCCCACACATAGACCCACACATGCAGCACTCATACACCCACACATGCAGCACTCACACACCCACACATGCAGCACTCACACACCCACACATGCAGCACTCACACACCCACACATGCAGCCCACACACACACACCCACACATGCAGCACTCATACACCCACACATGCAGCACTCACACACCCACACATGCAGCACTCACATACCCACACATGCAGTCCACACATACACCCACACATGCAGCACTCACACACCCACACATGCAGCACTCACACACCCACACATGGAGCACTCACATACCCACACATGCAGCACTCACACACCCACAAATGCAGCACTCACACACCCACACATGCAGCACTCACATACACCCACACATGCAGCGCTGACACACCCACACATGCAGCACTCACACACCCACACATGCAGCACTCACACACCCACACATGCAGCACTCACACATCCACACATGCAGCGCTGACACACCCACACATGCAGCACTCACACACCCACACATGCAGCACTCACACACCCACACATGCAGCACTCACATACCCACACATGCAGCCCACACATACACCCACACATGCAGCAATCACACACCCACACATGCAGCACTCACATACCCACACATGCAGCACTCACATACACCCACACATGCAGCACTCACACACCCACACATGCAGCACTCACACACCAACACATGCAGCACTTACACACCCACACATGCAGCACTCACACACCCACACATGCAGCACTCACACACCCACACATGCAGCACCCACACACCCACACATGCAGCACTCACACACCCACACATGCAGCACTCACACACCCACACATGCAGCACTCACATACCCACACATGCAGCACTCACACACCCACACATACACCCACACATGCAGCCCACACACACACCCACACATGCAGCACACACACACCCACACATGCAGATCACACATACACCTACACATGCAGCACTCACATACACCCACACATGCAGCACTTACACACCCACACATGCAGCATTCACACACCCACACATGCAGCACTCACACACCCACACATGCAGCCCACACATAGACCCACACATGCAGCACTCATACACCCACACATGCAGCACTCACACACCCACACATGCAGCACTCACACACCCACACATGCAGCACTCACACACCCACACATGCAGCCCACACACACACACCCACACATGCAGCACTCACACACCCACACATGCAGCACTCACACACCCACACATGCAGCACTCACATACCCACACATGCAGTCCACACATACACCCACACATGCAGCACTCACACACCCACACATGCAGCACTCACACACCCACACATGGAGCACTCACATACCCACACATGCAGCACTCACACACCCACAAATGCAGCACTCACACACCCACACATGCAGCACTCACATACACCCACACATGCAGCGCTGACATACCCACACATGCAGCACTCACATACACCCACACATGCAGCACTCACACACCCACGCATGCAGCACTCACACACCCACACATGCAGCACTCACACACCCACACATGCAGCACTCACATACCCACACATGCAGCACTCACACACCCACACATACACCCACACATGCAGCCCACACACACACCCACACATGCAGCACTCACACACCCACACATGCAGCCCACACATACACCTACACATGCAGCACTCACATACACCCACACATGCAGCACTTACACACCCACACATGCAGCACTCACACACCCACACATGCAGCACTCACACACCCACACATGCAGCCCACACATACACCCACACATGCAGCACTCATACACCCACACATGCAGCACTCACACACCCACACATGCAGCACTCACACACCAACACATGCAGCGCTCACACACCCACACATGCAGCACTCACACACCCACACATGCAGCACTCACACACCCACACATGCAGCGCTCACACACCCACACATGCAGCACTCACACACCCACACATGCAGCACTCACACACCCACACATGCAGCACTCACACACCCACAAATGCAGCACTCACACACCCACACATGCAGCACTCACACACCCACACATGCAGCGCTGACACATCCAACTGTACAAGTGCGTACCTGCCAACTGACAATACGATTCTGCAGTGTTGGAGGACACACAGCTCTCGGGACCCAGGTGTGGGTGCGAGGGAAGTCGCTCTCGCCCGTGCACCAGGTGGGTGTTGAGAAATACACCTGTGGTTGTGTGCAGGAGAGAAAGTGGTCAAAGTGGGAAGTGTTGTGTGGTTGTATCTGTGTCATGTTGTGTAGTTGTATCTGTGTCATTTTGTTTGGTTGTATCTAGGTCATTTTGTGTCATTTTGTGTAGATTTATCTGTGTAGCGTTATGTAGCTTTCTCTGTGTCATGTTGTATAGCTTTATCTGTGACTTGTGTAGCTCTATCTGTGCCATGTTGTGTAGCTTTATGTGCGTCATTTTGTGTAGCTTTATGTGCGTCATGTTGTGTAGCTTTATATGTGTCATGTTGTGTAGCTTTATCTGTGACATGTTGTGTCGCGTTATCTGTGTCACATCATGTGTAGCTTTATCTGTGTCATGCTGTGTAGCTTTGTCTCTGTCATATTGTGTCACGTTATCTGTGTAGCGATGTGTAGCTTTATCTGTGTCGTGTTGTGTAGCTTTATCTGTGTTGTGTTGTGTAGCTTTATCTGTGTTGTGTCGAAAAACTTTATCAATGTAGCGTTGTGTAGCTTTACCTTTGTGGCGTTGTGCAGCTTTATCAATGTAGCGTTTGCATCTTTATTTTTGTAGCTTTGTGTAGCTTTATCTGTGTCATGTTGTGTAGCTTTATCTGTGTCGTGTTGCGTAGCTTTATCTGTGTTGTGTTGTGTAGCTTTATCTGTGTTGTGTAGTAAAAGTTTATCAATGTAGCGTTGTGTAGTTTTACCTTTGTGGCGTTGTGCAGCTTTATCAATGTAGCGTTTGCATCTTTATTTTTGTAGCTTTGTGTAGCTTTATCTGGCTCATGCTGTGTTGCTTTATCTGGTGTCATGTTGTGTAGCTTTATCTGTGTCATAGTGTGTAGCTTTATCTGTGATGAGTTTTTGAGCTTTTTGTGTAGCATTGTGCAGCTTTACCTTAAGTAGCGTTGTGTACCTTTATCTGTGTGGTTGACTAGCTTTATCTGTGTTATATTTTGTAGCTTTATCTGTGTCGTGCTGTGTATCTTTATCTGTGTCATGTTGTGTAGGATTTATCTGTGCCATGTTGTGTGGCTTTATCTGTATCATGTTGTGTTGCTTTATCTGTTTTCATGTTGTGTAGCTTAATCTGTATCATGTTGTGTAGCTTAATCTGTGTCATGTTGTGTAGCTTTATCTGATTCATGTTGTGTAGTTTTATCTGTGTCATGTTGTGTAGCTTTATCTGTGTCATAGTGTGTAGCTTTATCTGTGTCATGTTGTGTAGTTTTATCTGTGTCATGTTGTGTAGCTTTATCTGTGTCATAGTGTGTAGCTTTATCTGTGATGAGTTTTTGAGCTTTTTGTGTAGCATTGTGCAGCTTTATCTTATGTAGCGTTGTGTACCTTTATCTGTGTGGTTGAGTAGCTTTATCTGTGTCATGTTGTGTAGGATTTATCTGTGTCATGCTGTGTAGGATTTATCTGTGTCATGCTGTGTAGGATTTATCTGTGTCATGTTGTGTAGCTTTATCTGTGTCATGTTGTGTAGGATTTATCTGTGTCATGTTGTGTAGCTTTATCTGTGTCATGTTGTGTAGCTTTATCTGAGTCACGTGATGTAGCTTTATCTGTGTCATGTTGTGTAGCTTTATCTGTGTCGTGTTGTGTAGCTTTATCTGTGTCGCGTTGTGTAGCTTTATCTGTGTCATGTTGTGTAGCTTTATCTGAGTCACGTGATGTAGCTTTATCTGTGTCATGTTGTGTAGCTTTATCTGTGTCGTGTTGTGTAGCTTTATCTGTGTCGTGTTGTGTAGCTTTATCTGTGTCGCGTTGTGTAGCTTTATCTGTGTCATGTTGTGTAGCTTTATCTGTGTCATGTTGTGTAGCTTTATCTGTGTCATGTTGTGTAGCTTTATCTGTGTCATGTTGTGTAGCTTTATCTGTGTCATGTTGTGTAGCTTTATCTGTGTCATGTTGTGAGCTTTATCTGCGACATGTTGTATAGGAGTGTTTCCCTACGTGGGACCCACGCCCCACAGGGGTGCAATTCGATTGTTAAGGGGGGCAATTCGAAAATGGAAGAAATCGGCTGGATATAACAAAACGGGGAGACTTGAGAGTGAAGTTAAAGCTAAATTGGAACCTGACATAAAAATCTCTTTGTAGCAGGCATCAAGCGCAAGGATCTCACTAATTTAAACAATAAATAATTACTAATAATTAAAATAATATAGAAAAATCTTTCATTAAAATTATTTTGTACTTGAGTTTCAGTTCTCCATTATATGTTTTGAAAATTTACTTACTGTGTTTGCTCAATACTTTCCTAGTGATTTCTTCCTAAAACCTATCATTCAAGTTTCTTTAGTGAGCATATCAATTTTTGAATATTAAAAATAATGTATATGTTGGGTAGGGGGGAGGGGAGGGGGCACGGGACGGAAAAGGGGGGGGGGGCATAAGAATTTTAGAAAGACTTAGGTGAGGCATCGCCCAAAAAAGGTTGGGAAACACTGTTGTATAGCTTTATCTGTGTCATGTTGTGTAGCTTTATCTGTGTCATGTTGTGTAGCTTTTTCTGTGCCATGTTGTGTAGCTTTATCTATCGAATGTTGTGTAGCTTTACCTGTGTAGCATTGTGTAGCTTTATCTGTGTCATGTTGTATAGCTTTATCTGTGTCATGTTGTGTAGCTTTATCTATCGAATGTCGTGTAGTTTTCTCTGTGTCATTCCCCGTCCCTGCGACTAGGATAAACATATACTAAACAGCTGATATGTCACGCCGTGTCCCTGAAACGAAGACTCAAACTAAATATCTGATATGTTAGCTTACACAGACAGCTGCCCCGAATCTAAAATAGAAATTGTTCAATGTAAACGAAAAGAACGGGTGACCAATCGTGTGGGCAAACTCTTTTAGGGATATTAATTGGACAGAAGAGACACCTAGGCTTATACCTGTTCCATTTTCTGATCGAATCCACGTGTAAGTGTCCAGGTCAGATCCATAGACCGCTGACCCGTCAATGAATGAGGTCAGAGCGTTGATCTGTTCCCTGGGATCTGGGGAGAATACAACGTTTGATTGATTGATTGATTGATTGATTTAGGAACCGACATCACAGCATTCGGGGCATTCTCATAAGCGCTCCTCCCCATCCTCAGCAGCCAGCGAAGATATCCAACACCAATAGTTCCAGTAGCGATCTGATTATATGTCCGTCTCGCCTTAACTCTGAGCTTCGTGCGTCGGCCAGATCCCCTCTTCACTCCTCGCTGCCTCATTCTTGCCAGACTATGGTGATCAATTTGATCATCCGAGGTGTACACGTGCTCCCACAAGGCCGCAACCACGTCTACCTTGTCATGCATGAATACTCCACCAAGTTTTGCCGAGCCAGCCAATCTGTCTGCCTGTTCATTCCCCAGCACACCGACATGCCATGGAGAAAAGATCCAGGTTTTGCTTGCCACCCGTGACCTCCGAAGCGAAGCAAGCCACTCTGCATGAAGCCTGCCTGTCCTCACCCTCCTCAGCATGCTTTCTGAGTCAGTTACAATCACGATGTGTGTATGTATCGTGTTCTCCATCCAGCGGAAAGATGCACTAATCACTTCCACCTCCATTCTTAAGCTAGATGTCGTGGTATCATATGCCAAGCTCTCCTGCACCACACGTCGACCATTAGCTTTTGCTAAGAATCCCCAGGCACTTCTCCTACCTCTCAACACCGAACCATCTGTGTAGATAATCACATCACCCAGGAGAGCATTATCCTGAATTATTTGCTGGATTTCCACTTCCGTGGCCCCTGCTGGCCACTTCCTGCACTCCCGGCTCAATGTGATTATAACTCTGCACAAGTCTGACTGCTCCGCTGGCACTCTGACCCACTCCTCTCCTCGCTTAATGTTCTCCAGGATGCACACCTGTCTGATCGTATCCTCCGCTTGAGCCATCCATGATTTCCCTCTTATCAGTCGCTGACCCTTAACTGCGTTCAGCGCCTCATGCAACGGGTGATCTGTGTCAGCAACAACTCTGAGGTATGCCTTCGCCTGCATCACCTTGAGCCTACCAGCAACAGTCGGCAGACCAAGGATGTAACGCATACACACTACTGGGGTGTCTCTGGTGCATCCCAGAATGACCCGCATAGCTTCGTTCTGTATACACTCTAATTTAACCAGCTGACTCTTTGAGACAGTGAGCAGTCCTAGTCCATAATCAATCACTGAGAGGATCAAGTGCTGGTATAGTGTGAAAGTATTCCCTGCTTTGTGTCCAATGCAGTCATAGTTTTAAGTGCATTGAGTCCCTTTGGAAATCTTGTCATAACCGTCTCTATATGGTCCTTGAAGGACAGGCTCCTGTCAAATGTGATTCCCAGATACTTCAGTTTGTTCTCTCTGTTGACGCCTCTACCATCTATCGTGAGGCTTGGGACATCAGCTCTCACAATCCTGTTGTCCAGAGAGCACCACAAAACAGCTGCCTTTTCCGGGTGGATAACAGCACTCATTTCTGTGCACCAGTCAATCACTTTGTTTACTGTCACCTGTAGCTCCTGGGCTGTTTGATCCCTATCTCTCCCCTGCCTGTATGCAAGAATATCATCTGTAAATGTTAGTATCCTTCCAACCCCTGGTGCTTCCAAGTTTGCAATCTTGCTTGTATACACGTTAAAGAGCACCGGTGAGACTGCAGATCCCTGTGGCAGTCCCGGGGTTAAAATATATGGCTCTGAGGTCCATGCACCCAGACGGAGAGCAACCCGACGAGAATGCAGGACGGCTGATATCCAGTTCACCAACCAAGGATTGACCCCCTTCGCCATCAGTGCGGTCATCAAAATATCATAGCGAACTCTATTGTACGCATCCTCGAGATCAAGCGCTACCGCCATCGTTTCCTGCCTACTCTGGAACCCCTCATAAACATCAAAGGCAAAAGTGGCTGCATTTGACCAGGTATATTTTCCTGGCTTCTAGCTCCACAGGCCTCTTGGAAGAAGCTTCCCCCTTTCCAAAAACGCTTGCAGCTTGACAGCGACTATCTTCTCTAAGACCTTTCCAAATCTATTTTGAAGGGTGATGATCCTAAAGCCGCTAAGCTTTGAATGATCATTGAATAGTTTTGGGAGAGGGATGAGATAGCTGTGTACCCAATCCTGCGGTACTGATGCTGTCCTAATGCTCTGATTAAAGCAGTCGGTCATCTCCTTCAGGTCTACATCGCTCAAAACCTAACACCATCGAGCCCTGGTGCCGTGTCTTTTGCCTTTTTCAAAATATGGTTAACATCTTCAACCCGTAAGATGTCTTCATTATGCATATTCTCTATGGTGCCAGGTAACTCCTCTCTAACTGCATCCCTGGTATCCGCCTCTCTAACTGCATCCCTGGTATCCGCCTCTCTAACTGCATCCCTGGTATCCGCCTCTCTAACTGCATCCCTGGTATCCGCCTCTCTAACTGCATCCCTGGTATCCGCCTCTCTAACTGCATCCCTGGTATCCGCATGCACGTCACCACGACCAGCGCTAGAACAAACCAACATAGCAGTTTTGTTTTTCAGATTTAGTCTACTCTCGAAGAGAAAGTTCTTGGTACAGGTAACATGACTGTTTGTTGAAGTTGCTTCTTCTGCTTTGTTTTTTTTTTTTTTTTTTAAATCCTTCAATGAATCTTAGGCTATCAACCAACTTATGGGAAGTTCTCCTGTCTTTCGCTATCTTTTCCAGCCCCACCCCTACTACCCCCACCTCCAATATATTTCTCGCTTTATGACATGATCTCCCGAAAATATTGCTTCCGTTTTGTTGTTTTTGTGTTTTATCTGTTGGCTCCATGCCCCAGGGCAAGTCATGCACAGTTAAACTTTTGCACTCGCTGGCTTTAAACTCGAGCGTAGTCCATACACTACTTCTAGTAGTGCTGGGCAGAATTATGCGTGTGAATTAGCTTTCCCTATTAAGTGTCCCCTCGCCATCAGGCGAACCCACTCCGAATTCAGAGGTACTTGTAATTTACGTCTCCAAGTCAAGGACGATAGGCCACATTTTAGTCCAACTGTCCGGTGTAGGGGTTGAACCCCTTACTTCGGGATAATACACCGAATGTTTAAGAACACGCGTTCGTATCCATTCGGCCATGCTGACCTAGTTAAACCATAAACTACTATCGCTGCAATGTCTATAATTCTCTCCATCAGTTCTGAATTCGTCATTCTGCCATACCATGTTAGTCCTTCTATTCTGCTCAAGCACTCGTTTATGAACGTTTATTGTGTGCCCGTAATTGTTTTAGTGGTTCTTGATGTTTCTGATCCACACAGCAGTACTGATTTCATGATGTTTTTCTATAAACGATTAATGTCAAGGAATTCTGTAAATAATTCAATTAAAGGTTTTCTATAAACGATTCAAAGTATCTCTATAAATGGTTCATTCAAAGGATTTTATAAATGACTGACTCCAAGGATTTCCATAAATATTTAATTCCCAGAACTTCTATAAAAAATTCATTCCAAGGATTTCTATAAATGGTTCATTCCAAGGATTTATAGACATGATTGATTCCAAGAATTTCTATAAATGATACCCCAAGGATTTCTATATAGGATTATGTCCATGCTGCTTCAACTGTCAAGAACCCACTACCCAATATAATAGGGCGAGACAGGCAGCGCCATGATTACAGGCACCTGATCACCGCATGGCAATAACCATCATTACATGATTACAGGCACCTGATCACCGCATGGCAATAACCATCATTACATGATTATAGGCACCTGATCATAGCATGGCAATAACCATCATTACATGATTACAGGCACCTGATCATAGCATGGCAATAACCATCATTACATGATTACATGCACCTGATCATAGTATGGCAATAACCATTATTACATGATTACAGACACCTGATCACCGCATGGCAATAACCATCATTACATGATTACAGGCACCTGATCACCGCATGGCAATAACCATCATTACATGATTATAGGCACCTGATCATAGCATGGCAATAACCATCATTACATGATTACATGCACCTGATCATAGCATGGCAATAACCATTATTACATTATTACAGGCACCTGATCACCGCATGGCAATAACCATCATTACATGATTACATGCACCTGATCATAGCATGGCAATAACCATTATTACATGATTACAGACACCTGATCACCGCATGGCAATAACCATCATTACATGATTACAGGCACCTGATCATAGCATGGCAATAACCATCATTACATGATTACACGCACCTGATCATAGCATGGCAATAACCATCATTACATGATTACAGGCACCTGATCATAGCAATGCAATAACCATTATTACATGATTACAGGCACATGATCACCGCATGGCAATAACCATCATTACATAATTACAGGCACCTGATCACAGCATGGCAATAACCATCATTACATGATTATAGGCACATGATCACAGCATGACAATAACCATCATTACATGATTACAGGCACATGATCACAGCATGGCAATAACCATCATTACATGATTACAGGCACATAATCACATCATGACAATAATCATCATTACATGATTACAGGCACATGATCACAGCATGGCAATAACCATCATTACATGATTACAGGCACATGATCACATCATGACAATAACCATCAATACATGATTATAGGCACATGATCACCGCATGTCAATAACCATCATTACATGATTACAGGCACATGATCACATCATGACAATAATCATCATTACATGATTACAGGCACATGATCACATCATGACAATAATCATCATTACATGATTACAGTCACATGATCACAGCATGTGACTAACCGTCATTACATGATTACAGGCACATGATCACATCATGACAATAACCATCAATACATGATTATAGGCACATGATCACATCATGACAATAATCATCATTACATGATTACAGGCACATGATCACAGCATGACAATAACCGTCATTACAGACAATTAAAATTGTGCGTGTCACGTGACAGAAGCACTTCTACATGTGTTTCTGAATAGTGCCAGTTTTATACTGTCAGATATCACATCCAATGACACTTTGTAAGTATTAAATTCTGACACATCATATCTACATATCCCTGACACAGCATTTCTACATATTCTTAAACAACATATATACATTTCCCTAACACAACATATCCAGATATTCCTGATACAACATGTGTACACATCCCTGAAGCAACATTGATTCATATCCCTACATATCTAAATATTCCTGACACAACATAATTACATATCTATGGCACAACTAACATTTCTACATTTTTGAATGCATCATGCACTGTTGATGAATGAAAGATGAGTGATTGGAAGGGCCTAATGTAAGACGGGCCTACGCGCCCAATTTGTTACCCTTTGAAAATAAAGATCAATTCAGTTCAATTCAATTCATATCTCTAACACAAAATATGTACATATCCCTGACACAAAATATCTACATATCCCTGACACAACATATCTACATATCGCTGACACAACATTTCTACATATCCCTGACGCAACACTTCTACATATCCCTGGCCATATGTGCATATCCCTGACACAACATATCTACATATCCCTGATATAAAACATCTATATTAGGTGCAACCAATATTTCTACACATCTGGCGCAACCAACATTTCTAAATATCGCCGATACAACATATCTACATATACCTGACACAACATATCTATATATCCCTAACACCACATATTTACATATCCCTTACACCACCTATGTACATACCCCTGACACAATATATGCATATATCCCTGACACACCATATCTACATATCCATGACACAACATATATATATAGTTATATATATATATATATATATATATATATATATATATATATATATATATATATATATATATATATATATATATATATATATATATATATATATATCCCTGACAAAACATGTCTGTCTATATTAGGGCACCTAAACATTTCTACATATCCCTGACACAAAATATCTATATTAGGCGCACCCAACATTTCTACACATCGCTGCTACAACATTTCTACACACCATGACACAACATATTCATATATCCCTGGCGCCACCAACATTTCTACATAACCCTGATACAACATATCTTCTTATCGCTAATACAACATTTCCACATATCCCTGACACAACATATCTACATATCCCTGACACACAATATCAGTATATCCCTGACACAACATATCAACATATCCCAGACACAACATATCCACGTATCCCTGACAAGGCGAATATATACATCCCTGACAGGACCTGAATATCACGACCCATGAAACATCCTTACCACTTCCAGACGGAATTATTATCTTATATTTATTTTCGCTAACATAACTTTGAGGCTAGAATGAACGCCAGATTGTTGTTAAATCAACAGTAACAATGTAAGAACACTGACAGTAAAACAACAGCACCGGTGTAAAATTGTAAGAACACTGACAGTGTAACAACAGCACCGGTGTAACATTGTAAGAACATTGACAGTGTAACAACAGCACTGGTGCAACATTGTAAGAACATTGACAGTGTAACAACAGCACCGGTGTAACAGTGTAAGAATACTGACAGTAAAATAACAGCACCGGTGTAACATTGTAAGAATACTGACAGTGTAACAACAGCATCGGTGTAACATTATAAGAACACTGACAGTGTAACAACAGCACCGGTGTAAAATTGTAAGGACACTGACAGTGTAACAACAGCACCGGTGTAACATTATAAGAACATTGACAGTGTAACAACAGCACCGGTGTAAAATTGTAAGGACACTGACAGTGTAACAACAGCAGCGGTGTAACATTGTAAGAACATTGACAGTGTAACAACAGCACTGGTGCAACATTGTAAGAACATTGACAGTGTAACAACAGCACCGGTGTAACAGTGTAAGAATACTGACAGTAAAATAACAGCACCGGTGTAACATTGTAAGAATACTGACAGTGTAACAACAGCATCGGTGTAACAGTGTAAGAACACTGTTAGTGTAACGACAGCACCGGTGTAACATTATAAGAACATTGACAGTGTAACAACAGCACCGGTGTAAAATTGTAAGTACACTGACAGTGTAACAACAGCACCGGTGTAACATTGTAAGAACATTGACAGTGTAACAACTGCACTGGTGCAACATTGTAAGAACATTGACAGTGTAACAACAGCACCGGTGTAACAGTGTAAGAATACTTACAGTAAAATAACAGCACCGGTGTAACATTGTAAGACCACTGACAGTGTAACAACAGCATCGGTGTAACAGTGTAAGAGCATTGACAGTGTAACAACAGCACTGGTGTAACATTATCAGAACATTGACAGTGTAACAACAGCACTGGTGTAAAATTGTGAGAGCATTGACAGTGTAACAACAGCACCGGTGTAACATTTTAAGAACACTGACAGTGTAACAACAGCACCGATGTAACATTGTAAACACATTGACAGTGTAAAAACAGCACCGGTGTAACATTGTAAGAACATTGACAGTGTAACAACAGCACCGGTGTAACATTATCAGAACATTGACAGTGTAACAACAGTACCGGTGTAACACTGTAAAAACACTGACAGTGTAACAACAGCATCGATGTAACGTTATCAGAACATTGACAGTGTAACAACAGCACACGTGTAACATTGTAAGAACATTGACAGTGTAACAACAGCACCGGTGTAACATTGTGAAAACATTGACAGTGTAACAACAGCCCCGGTGTAACATTGTGAAAACATTGACAGTGTAACAACAGCCCCGGTGTAACATTGTGAAAACATTGACAGTGTAACAACAGCATCGGTGTAACAGTGTAAGAGCATTGACAGTGTAACAACAGCATTGGTGTAACATTATCAGAACATTGACAGTGTAAAAACAGCACTGATGTAACATTTTAATAACATTGAGAGTATAACAACAGCACCGGTGTAAAATTGTAAGAGCATTGACAGTGTAACAACAGCACCAGTGTAACGTTATAAGAACATTGACAGTATAACAACAGCACCGGTGTAACGTTACCAGAACATTGACAGTGTAACAACAGCACCGGTGTAACATTGTGAAAACATTGGCAGTGTAACAACAGCACCGGTGTAACATTATCAGACCATTGACAGTGTAACAACAGCACCGGTGTAACATTGTAAGAACATTGATAGTGTAACAACAGCACCGGTGTAACATTGTAAGAACATTGACAGTGTAAAAACAGCACCGGTGTAACATTGTGAAAACACTGACAGTGTAACAACAGCACCGGTGTAATATCAACGCCCATGTTGGCAGAGACACGCACAGATAATGTTGCCATCATTGTCCACAGCGGGACTGGATCTGAAAAACTCCATGCAGTCCTCAAACACCGGGTCGCCGGGCGGGATATCGATGGGGAAGCAATCTCTGTACGGAGTCAAATATAAGGATAGAGTAGAATAATAAATGTATACAGTAGAATACTATATGAATAGTGTATAATAATATATGGATGGAGTAGAACAATACAAGGATATAATATAATAATATATGGATGGAGTAGAATAATACAAAGAGATAGTAGAATAATACATGGATCTCATATCATCTCATCATGTTCCTCTTGTATCTTGTGGTTTCGAGGTGAAGTATAAACAGCGTGAGAGTGCCCGCTTATTGGGCTTCATGTATCGATATTCCCATGGACTCTGTTATTCCCTGCGACCATCATTTACGTGGTCGGCCTCATCCTCTGCTTCCCTCTAAGTCTGTACATCATTGCTTGATGTGGTATACTGTTAGTTGATAACCTACTTGCATGGCCAAACCATTTGACTTGCTGCCTTCTAATAAAATCTTAGTTCAGCTACAACATAATACAGCATAAATATATGGATAGTGTAGAATAATACATGGATGGAGTAGAATAATACATGGATGGAGTAGAATAATACATGGATGGAGTAGACTAATACATGGATGGAGTAGAATAATACATGGATAGAGTAGAATAATATATGGATAGTGTAGAATAATACATAAACATAGTAGAATAATATATGGATGGAGTAGACTAATACATGGATGGAGTAGACTAATACATGGATGGAGTAGAATAATACATGGATGGAGTAGACTAATACATGGATGGAGTAGACTAATACATGGATAGAGTAGAATAATATATGGATAGTGTAGAATAATACATAAACATAGTAGAATAATATATGGATGGAGTAGAATAATACATGGATGGAGTAGACTAATACATGGATGGAGTAGAATAATACATGGATGGAGTAGACTAATACATGGATGGAGTAGAATAATACATGGATGGAGTAGACTAATACATGGATGGAGTAGAATAATACATGGATGGAGTAGAATAATACATGGATGGAGTAGAATAATACATGGATGGAGTAGACTAATACATGGATGGAGTAGAATAATACATGGATGGAGTAGAATAATACATGGATGGAGTAGAATAATACATGGATGGAGTAGACTAATACATGGATGGAGTAGAATAATACATGGATGGAGTAGACTAATACATGGATGGAGTAGAATAATACATGGATGGAGTAGACTAATACATGGATGGAGTAGAATAATACATGGATGGAGTAGACTAATACATGGATGGAGTAGAATAATACATGGATGGAGTAGACTAATACATGGATGGAGTAGACTAATACATGGATGGAGTAGAATAATACATGGATGGAGTAGAATAATACATGGATGGAGTAGACTAATACATGGATGGAGTAGAATAATACATGGATGGAGTAGACTAATACATGGATGGAGTAGAATAATACATGGATGGAGTAGAATAATACATGGATGGAGTAGACTAATACATGGATAGAGTAGACAAATACATGGATGGAGTAGACAAATACATGGATGGAGTAGACTAATACATGGATGGAGTAGACTAATACATGGATGGAGTAGAATAATACATGGATGGAGTAGACTAATACATGGATGGAGTAGAATAATACATGGATGGAGTAGACTAATACATGGATGGAGTAGAATAATACATGGATGGAGTAGAATAATACATGGATGGAGTAGACTAATACATGGATAGAGTAGACAAATACATGGATGGAGTAGACAAATACATGGATGGAGTAGACTAATACATGGATGGAGTAGACTAATACATGGATGGAGTAGAATAATACATGAATGGAGTAGAATAATACATGGATGGAGTAGAATAATACATGGATGGAGTAGAATAATACATGGATGGAGTAGACTAATACATGGATGGAGTAGAATAATACATGGATGGAGTAGACTAATACATGGATGGAGTAGAATAATACATGGATGGAGTAGAATAATACATGGATGGAGTAGAATAATACATGGATGGAGTAGAATAATACATGGATGGAGTAGAATAATACATGGATGGAGTAGAATAATACATGGATGGAGTAGAATAATACATGGATGGAGTAGACTAATACATGAATGGAGTAGAATAATACATGGATGGAGTAGACTAATACATGGATGGAGTAGAATAATACATGGATGGAGTAGACTAATACATGGATGGAGTAGAATAATACATGGATGGAGTAGACTAATACATGGATAGAGTAGACAAATACATGGATGGAGTAGACAAATACATGGATGGAGTAGACTAATACATGGATGGAGTAGAATAATACATGAATGGAGTAGAATAATACATGGATGGAGTAGAATAATACATGGATGGAGTAGAATAATACATGGATGGAGTAGACTAATACATGAATGGAGTAGAATAATACATGGATGGAGTAGAATAATACATAGATGGAGTAGAATAATACATGGATGGAGTAGACTAATACATGGATGGAGTAGACTAATACATGGATGGAGTAGAATAATACATGGATGGAGTAGAATAATACATGGATGGAGTAGAATAATACATGGATGGAGTAGACTAATACATGGATGGAGTAGAATAATACATGGATGGAGTAGAATAATACATAGATGGAGTAGACTAATACATGGATGGAGTAGACTAATACATGGATGGAGTAGAATAATACATAGATGGAGTAGACTAATACATGGATGGAGTAGACTAATTACATGGATGGCGTAGAATAATACATAGATGGAGTAGACTAATACATGGATGGAGTAGACTAATACATGGATGGAGTAGAATAATACATAGATGGAGTAGACTAATACATGGATGGAGTAGAATAATACATGGATGGAGTAGAATAATACATGGATGGAGTAGACTAATACATGGATGGAGTAGAATAATACATAGATGGAGTAGACTAATACATGGATGGAGTAGACTAATACATGAATGGAGTAGAATAATACATAGATGGAGTAGAATAATACATGGATGGAGTAGACTAATACATGGATGGAGTAGAATAATACATAGATGGAGTAGACTAATACATGGATGGAGTAGACTAATACATGGATGGAGTAGAATAATACATAGATGGAGTAGAATAATACATGGATGGAGTAGAATAATACATGGATGGAGTAGACTAATACATGGATGGAGTAGAATAATACATAGATGGAGTAGACTAATACATGGATGGAGTAGAATAATACATAGATGGAGTAGACTAATACATGGATGGAGTAGAATAATACATGGATGGAGTAGAATAATACATGGATGGAGTAGACTAATACATGGATGGAGTAGACTAATACATGGATGGAGTAGAATAATACATAGATGGAGTAGACTAATACATGGATGGAGTAGAATAATACATGGATGGAGTAGACTAATACATGGATGGAGTAGAATAATACATAGATGGAGTAGACTAATACATGGATGGAGTATACTAATACATGGATGGAGTAGAATAATACATGGATGGAGAAGACTAATACATGGATGGAGTAGACTAATACATGGATGGAGTAGAATAATACATAGATGGAGTAGAATAATACATGGATGGAGTAGAATAATACATGGATGGAGTAGAATAATACATGGATGGAGTAGAATAATACATAGATGGAGTAGAATAATACATGGATGGAGTAGAATAATACATGGATGGAGTAGAATAATACATGGATGGAGTAGAATAATACATGAATGGAGTAGAATAATACATAGATGGAGTAGAATAATACATGGATGGAGTAGAATAATACATGAATGGAGTAGAATAATACATGGATGGAGTAGAATAATACATGAATGGAGTAGAATAATACATGGATGGAGTAGAATAATACATGGATGGAGTAGAATAATACATGGATGGAGTAGAATAATACATAGATGGAGTAGAATAATACATGGATGGAGTAGAATAATACATGAATGGAGTAGAATAATACATAGATGGAGTAGAATAATACATGGATGGAGTAGAATAATACATGGATGGAGTAGAATAATACATGGATGGAGTAGAATAATACATGGATGGAGTAGAATAATACATAGATGGAGTAGAATAATTCAGGGATATAGTAGAATAATACATTGATGGAGTAGAATAAAAAATGGATGGATTAGAATAATACAAAATCAAATCAAATCTAATCAACTTTATTTTAAAATGGTCACAAATTGGGCAAGCAGGCCCGCCTTACATTCAGCCCTTCCAATCACTCATCTTTCGTCCATCAAAAGCATTATACATTCACAAAGGAAGAAAAAAAAACATTGTGAAATGAATGTTGTAAACATAAACAAGACAAATTACCATGTTATGAGACCCATCCCCCACCTACCCACACATCACCCCACCCACAAATCACCCCACCCACACCCAGAGACACATACATACCGCACCAACCGACCTAACCCCCTCCCGCACATCCCCCACCCACACACACTGCCCTCACCTGTTCTCCCAACCCAAACACACTCGCCACCCACACAAACACCCCCCACCAACCCACACATCCCACGCCCACCCACATACACATCCTAACCCACACACCCATCCCCCACCCACACATCCTCTCCCCACCCACACCGCCAACAACCCATCCCCAAACCACACCTCCATCGATCACATATTCCCCACCCACGCAGACACATCCTCCACCAACCCACACATCGCACATCCACTCACACATCCCCAAATTATACACACACATCCCCACCAATAGACATCTCCCTACCCACACACACACACACACACACACACACACACACATACATACACACACACATATCTCCCTAACCACCTATACATCCCCAATCCACTCACACACACTCCACCACCTATATATACATCATCCACCCACCCACACATGTTCTAACCGACATCCAACCATACAATATTCCCAACCCACAAACCACACACACATATACTTCACCCACACATCCCAGACCCACATACCACCATACATCCCCCACCTACACACCACACATATCCCCCACCCACACATACCACACAATATCCCCACCCACAACCACACCCTCACCCACCCACCCCGCACATACCCCCACCCACACACCACTCAAATTGCCCACCCACACAAACATCCCCCACCCACACACATATCCCCAACCAACACACAACACACCTCTCCCCAACCACACACATATTTCCCACCCATCCACCAACACACACTGACTCACTCACCCACATATCCTCCACTACGCACCCACACACCCCCAACCACCCACCCCAACCAAAAATCGCTCGATCACACATATCCCCATCCACATATCCTCCACCGACTAACGCATCCCGCCCCGACACATACAAATCCCTCACCCACCTACACATCCCTAAGCCACTCACAAACCCCCACCCACACATTCCCCATCCACGCACACATCCCCAACCACACACCCCCACCACCCACACATACTTCCCCAAACCACCACACATCCCCTACTCACCCACACATATCCCGCACCCATAACACACATCCCCCACCCACACACTATCCCCCACCCGCACACATCCTCACCCACCCACCACAAACATATCCCCCACCCACACACCATGCACACATCCCCCACCCACACACCATGCACACATCCCCCAACAACACACCACACACATATCCCAAACCCACATACCATACACTTCTCCCCACCCGCCCTTACATCCCCAATTCACACACACACACACATCCCCTACCCACACAACCCCGTCACCCACACATACTTCGCCCAAACGATCCGCACATCTCCACTCACCCACCCATAACCCACTCATAAAAAACATCCCCCGCACCCATCCCACACACACATCTTCCACCCATACACACACACCCCCACACACATTCCCACACCCCTACTTACACCCCCACACATCCATCCACACATCCCACCAACACCCACAAATCTCACCACCCACTAACACCCACACACCCCGACTCATCCAAACGCATAGCCCCACCCTCACACCCATACATCCACCACACACATCCTCACATTCACACACATCCTCCACACACACACTCACACATCCTCACATCTAGACACATACATAATGCCTCACGTGAACATTGAAGCTAGTACAAGGATAGAATAGAATAAAACATGGATATATTAGAATAATACAAGGATATAGTAGAAAAATGCATGGGTAGATTAGAATAACACAAGGATAGAGTAGAACAATACATGAATAGAGTAGAAAAATACATGGATAAATTAGAATAATGCTTGGATGGAGTAAAATAATACATGGATAGATTAGAATAATACAAGGATAGAGTAGAATAATACATGGCTAGATTATAAAAATACAAGGATAGAGTAGAATAATACATGAATAGAGTAGAAAAATACATGGTTAAATTAAAATACTACTTGGATGGAGTAAAATAATACAGGGATTGAGTAGAATAATACCTGGTTGGAGTAGAATAAAACATTGATACAGTAGAATAATACATGGATAGGGTAGAATAATACTTAGATAGAGTAGAATAATATATAGATGGATCACATTAAAACGAGGATAGAGTAGAATAATAAATGCATTGAGTAGAATAATACAGGGACAGGGTAGAATAATACATGGATTTAATAGTATAATACGTGGTTAGAGTAGAATAATGCAGGGATGCGGTAGAATAATACAGGGATATAATAATATAGTAATAATAATTAATAATTATTAAATAAGCTATAAATATTAATTAAATTAATGAAATTATTAATATAAATATTTATATAATAAATAAATGATTAAATATTAAATAATAATAATAATAATAATAATAATAATAATAATAATAATAATAATAATAATAATAATAATAATAATAATAATATACTGTCCACTTTATGTTCTATACTGCCTACTGTATATTCTATACTGCCCACTACATATTATATAGTGCCCACTATATATTCTCAACTGCCCACTGTATATTCTATACTGCCACTATATATTCTATACTGCTCACTGTATATTCTATACTGCCCACTGTATATTATATACTGCCCACTATATATACTATACTGCCCACTATATATTCTATACTGCCCACTATATATTCATATTCTATACTGCCCACTATATATTCTATACTGCTCACTGTATATTCTATACTGCCCACTGTATATTATATACTGCCCACTATATATACTATACTGCCCACTATATATTCTATACTGCCCACTATATATTCATATTCTATACTGCCCACTATATATTCTATACTGCCCACTATATATTCTATACTGCCCACTATATATTCTATACTGCCCACTATATATTCTATACTGCCCACTATATATTCTATACTGCCCACTATATATTCTATTCTGCCCACTATATATTATATACTACCCACTATATATTCTATACTGCCCATTATATATTCTATACTGCCCACTATATATTCTA
Source organism: Cepaea nemoralis (assembly GCA_014155875.1). Taxonomy (NCBI): domain Eukaryota; kingdom Metazoa; phylum Mollusca; class Gastropoda; order Stylommatophora; family Helicidae; genus Cepaea; species Cepaea nemoralis. Next base: position 538,060 of record JACEFZ010014959.1, on the reverse strand, counting down.
TACTGCCCACTATATATTCTATACTTCCCACTATATATTCTATACTGCTCACTGTATATGCTATACTGCCCACTATATGTTCTATACTGCCCACTATATATTCTATACTGCCCACTATATATTCATATTCTATACTGCCCACTATATATTCTATACTGCCCACTATATATTCATATTATATACTGCCCACTATATATTATATACTGCCCACTATATATTCATATTCTATACTGCCCACTATATATTATATACTGGCCACTATATATTCATATTCTATACTGTCCGCTGTATATTCTATACTGTCCACTATATATTCATATTCTATACTGTCCGCTGTATATTCTATACTGTCCACTATATATTCATATTCTATACTGCCCACTATATATTATATACTGCCCACTATATATTCATATTATATACTGCCCACTATATATTCTATACTGCTCACTGTATATTCTATACTGCCCACTATATATTATATACTGCTCACTATATATTCTATACTGCCCACTATATATTCTATACTGCCCATTATATATTCTATACTGCCCACTATATATTATATACTGCCCACTATATATTCTTATTCTTTACTGCCCACTATATATTCTATACTGCCCACTATATATTATATACTGCCCACTATATATTCTATACTGTCCACTATATATTCATATTCTATACTGCCCACTATATATTCTATACTGCCCACTATATATTCTATACTGCCCACTATATATTATATACTGCTCACTGTATATTCTATACTGCCCACTATATATTCTATACTGCCCACTATATATTCTATACTGTCCATTATATATTCATATTCTATACTGCCCACTATATATTCTATACTGCCCACTATATATTCATATTATATACTGCCCACTATATATTATATAATGCCCACTATATATTCATATTCTATACTGCCCACTATATATTATATACTGGCCACTATATATTCATATTCTATACTGCCCGCTGTATATTCTATACTGTCCACTATATATTCATATTCTATACTGCCCACTATATATTATATACTGCCCACTATATATTCATATTCTATACTGCCCACTATATATTCATATTCTATACTGCCAACTGTATATGTTATACTTCCCAATGTATATTCTATACTTCCCACTGTATATTCCATACTGCCCACTGTATATTCTATTATGTCCACTGTATAGTCTATACTGCCCACTGTATATTCTATACTGCATACTATATATTATAAACTGCCCACTGTATATTCCGTACTTCCAACTGTATATTCTATACTGTCCACTATATATTATATACTAATCACTGTATATTCTAAACTGCCCACTGTATATTCTATACTATCCACTATATATTTTATACTGTCCACAATATATTATATAATGCCCATTGTATGTTCTATATTGTCCACTATATATTATATAATGCCCACTATATATTATATAATGCCCACTATATATTCTATACTGCCCACTATATATTCATACTGCCCACTATATATTCTATACTGCCCACTATGGTGTTTGTCTATCAAGAATGATGATGACCATTCATTTCATCCAGTGGAGTTGAAGAATGACTTACGCTATGGTTTGGATTAAAGTGAGGAAGAGGCGCAATTCGTCGACCTCACTCTCTCACTTCAGTCCATCTGAGTCCAGTGGCAAGACAAGTTAAGACGACTGGAGACGAATACAGGTGCAGTGGATGACCAGGGCGCTCTTCGTATTGTGTCGTTCTCATTACGTTCCACAACGCTTTGCAGGTAAACACCGTCTTGTCAATGATTTCTTTTGCGCAGTCTGCCGAAACATGTCTTCACATGCTGGGTAGGCATACCCTAGTTCAGCGATTGGTTTGACGCCGAATCGGTTATTCTCGCCTGGTTTAGCCGGCCTATCACAGCTGTTGTCCCGGGGGGGGGGGGGGGGGGGGGGGGCATGTGGCATGCTGACAGCTACTAGGAGCCCACTGTATATTCTATACTGTCTACTATATATTCTGCTAACAAATGTTCTCTCAGTGCCTGTTATATTTCTATGTACTCGCATGTAAGCCTTGGTCTGGGTAGCTTGTTGATAGAAGTGCGAATTTAAACGTTATTGTTGCCATAGTGGTATATCTTTTGTACACTCCATGACAGGGGTAATAACTTCAGAAATCCACTAATAAACGGCGCTGTTTGTGGCATTAATCGACTCACTACTAGAAAGGGGAAATAACTTCAGAAATCCGCCAATATAAACGATGTTGTGTATGGCATTCCTCTACTCACTTCAAGAAAGGGGGAAATCATTTCAGAAATCCACAATTATACTGTGTATTTATGACGTATTATACAACTGTGACATATTATTTCAGAAATCTACAATTATACTATGTATTTATGACGTATTATATAACTGTGTATTTATGACGTATTATATAACTGTGTATTTATGACGTATTATATAACTGTGTATTTATTTATGGCGTATTATTTAACTGTGTATTTATGACGTATTATATAACTGTGTATTTATGACGTATTATATAACTGTGTATTTATGACGTATTATATAACTGTGTATTTATGACGTATTATATAACTGTGTATTTATGACGTATTATATAACTGTGTATTTATTTATGGCGTATTATTTAACTGTGTATTTATGACGTATTATATAACTGTGTATTTACGACGTATTATATAACTGTGTATTTATGACGTATTATATAACTGTGTATTTATGGCGTATTATATAACTGTGTATTTATGACGTATTATATAACTGTGTATTTATGACGTATTATATAACTGTGTATTTATGACGTATTATATAACTGTGTATTTATGACGTATTATATAACTGTGTATTTATGACGTATTATATAACTGTGTATTTATTTATGACGTATTATATAACTGTGTATTTATTTATGGCGTATTATATAACTGTGTATTTATTTATGACGTATTATATAACTGTGTATTTATGACGTATTATATAACTGTGTATTTATGACGTATTATATAACTGTGTATTTATGACGTATTATATAACTGTGTATTTATGACGTATTATATAACTGTGTATTTATGACGTATTATATAACTGTGTATTTATGACGTATTATATAACTGTGTATTTATGACGTATTATATAACTGTGTATTTATGACGTATTATATAACTGTGTATTTATTTATGACGTATTATATAACTGTGTATTTATGACGTATTATATAACTGTGTATTTATGACGTATTATATAACTGTGTATTTATGACGTATTATATAACTGTGTATTTATGACGTATTATATAACTGTGTATTATGACGTATTATATAACTGTGTATTTGTGACGTATTATATAACTGTGTATTTATGGCGTATTATATAACTGTGTATTTATTTATGACGTATTATATAACTGTGTATTTATCTATGACGTATTATATAACTGTGTATTTATGACGTATTATATAACTGTGTATTTATGACGTATTATATAACTGTGTATTTATGACGTATTATATATTTGTGTATTTATGACGTATTATATAACTGTGTATTTATGACGTATTATATAACTGTGTATTTATTTATGACGTATTATATAACTGTGTATTTATTTATGACGTATTATATAACTGTGTATTTATGACGTATTATATAACTGTGTATTTATGGCGTATTATATAACTGTGTATTTATTTATGACGTATTATATAACTGTGTATTTATTTATGACGTATTATATAACTGTGTATTTATTTATGACGTATTATATAACTGTGTATTTATGACGTATTATATAACTGTGTATTTATGGCGTATTATATAACTGTGTATTTATTTATGACGTATTATATAACTGTGTATTTATGGCGTATTATATAACTGTATTTATGGCGTATTATATAACTGTGTATTAATGGCGTATTATATAACTGTGTATTTATTTATGACTTATTATATAACTGTGTATTTATGACGTATTATATAACTGTGTATTTATGACGTATTATATAACTGTGTATTTATGACGTATTATATAACTGTGTATTTATGACGTATTATATAACTGTGTATTTATGACGTATTATATAACTGTGTATTTATGACGTATTATATAACTGTGTATTTATGACGTATTATATAACTGTGTATTTATGGCGTATTATATAACTGTGTATTTATTTATGACGTATATATAACTGTGTATTTATGACGTATTATATAACTGTGTATTTATTTATGACGTATTAATATAACTGTGTATTTATTTATGACGTATTATATAACTGTGTATTTATGACGTATTATATAACTGTGTATTTATTTATGACGTATTATATAACTGTGTATTTATGACGTATTATATAACTGTGTATTTATGACGTATTATATAACTGTGTATTATGGCGTATTATATAACTGTGTATTTATTTATGACGTATTATATAACTGTGTATTTATTTATGACGTATTATATAACTGTGTATTTATTTATGACGTATTATATAACTGTGTATTTATTTATGACGTATTTATAACTGTGTATTATTTATGACGTATTATATAACTGTGTATTTTTTATGGCGTATTATTTAACTGTGTATTTATGACGTATTATATAACTGTGTATTTATGACGTATTATATAACTGTGTATTTATGACGTATTATATAACTGTGTATATTATGACGTATTATATAACTGTGTATTTCAATGACGTATTATATAACGTGTATTTATTTATGCGTATTATATTAACTGTGTATTTATGACGTATTATATAACTGACTGTATTTACATAACTGTATTTATATTATAACTGGTATTTATGACGTATTATATAATGTGTATTTATGACGTATTCCTATATAACTGTGTATTTATGACGTCTATTATATAACTGTGTATTTATGATCGTATTAGTATAAACTGTGTAATTTATGTACGTATTCATATAACTGTGTATGTATGGACGTATTATTAATATACTGTGTATTTATTGACGTCTTATCATAACTGTGTATTTATTTATGACGTATTAATATAACTGGTATTTATTTATGGACGTCTTATATCACTGGTGTATTTTCATTTATGACGTATTACTATAACTGTGTATTTTATTATGACGTTATTATATAACACTGTGTATTTTATGTATCGGCATTATATAACTGATGTATTAATGACGTATTATATTATATAACTGTGTTTAATTTATGACGTATTATATAACTGTGTATTTATTGACGCTATTATATAACTGCTGGTATTTTTATGACGTAATTGTTTATATAACTTGTCTTTATGACGTATTATATAACTGTATATTTCCTGACGTATTATATAACTGTGTATTTATTTATGACGTATTATATAACTGTGTATTTATGACGTATTATATAACTGTGTATTTATGGCGTATTATATACTGTGTATTTATGACGTATTATATAACTGTGTATTTATTTATGACGTATTATATAACTGTGTATTTATTTATGACGTATTATATAACTGTGTATTTATTTATGACGTATTATATAACTGTGTATTTATGACGTATTATATAACTGTGTATTTATGACGTATTATATAACTGTGTATTTATGGCGTATTATATAACTGTGTATTTATGGCGTATTATATAACTGTGTATTTATGGCGTATTATATAACTGTGTATTTATGACGTATTATATAACTGTGTATTTATGACGTATTATATAACTGTGTATTTATGACGTATTATATACTGTGTATTTATGACGTATTATATAACTGTGTTTATTTATGACGTATTATATAACTGTGTAGCGTATTTATTTATGACGTATTATATAACTGTGTATTTATGACGTATTATATAACTGTGTATTTATGACGTATTATATAACTGTGTATTTATGACGTATTATATAACTGTGTATTTATGGCGTATTATATAACTGTGTATTTATGACGTATTATATAACTGTGTATTTATGACGTATTATATAACTGTGTATTTATGACGTATTATATAACTGTGTATTTATGACGTATTATATAACTGTGTATTTATGACGTATTATATAACTGTGTATTTATGACGTATTATATAACTGTGTATTTATGGCGTATTATATAACTGTGTATTTATTTATGACGTATTATATAACTGTGTATTTATGACGTATTATATAACTGTGTATTCATGACGTATTATATAACTGTGTATTTATGACGTATTATATAACTGTGTATTTACTGACGTATTATATAACTGTGTATTTATGACGTATTATATAACACTGTGTATTTATGACGTATTACTATAACTGTGTATTTATGACGTATTATATAACTGTGTATTTATGACGTATTATATCACTGTGTATTTATGACAGTATTATATAACAAAAGCACACTGTAGTCTTGTATGACGTATTATATATACTGTGTATTTATTTATGGACGTCATATATATTACTGTGTATGTATTTATGGACGTTTATTCATATAACTGGTATTTATGACGTATTATATAACTGTGTATTTATGCGTATTATATAACTGTGTATTTATGACGTATATATAACTGTGTATTTATGACGTATTATATAACTGTGTATTTATGACGTATATATAACCTGTGTATTAATGCGTTATATAAACTGTGTATATTATGACGTATTATATAACTGTGTATTTATTTATGAAGTATTATATAACTGTGTATTTATGACGTATTATATAACTGTGTATTTATGGACGCTATTATATAACTGTGTATTTATGGACGTATTATATAATCTGTGTATTTATGACGTATTATATAACTGTGTATTTTATGACGTATTATATAACTGTGTATTTATGACGTATTATATAACTGTGTATTTATTTATGACGTATTATATAACTAGTGTATTTATGACGTATTATATAACTGTGTATTTATGGCGTATTATATAACTGTGTATTTATGACGTATTATATAACCTGTGTATTTATGACGATTATATAACGGTGTATTTATTTATGACGTAAATTATATAACTGGTGTATTTATTTATGACGTATTATATTAACTGTGTCATTTATGACGTATTATATAAACTGTGTAATTTATGACGTAGTATATTAACCTGTGTATTATGACATATGTATATTAACTCGGGTATTTATGGCGTATTAAGATAACTGTGTATTTATTTATCGGCGTAGTATATAACTGTGTATTTATTTATGGCGTATTATATAACTGTGTATGTTAATGGCGTATTAATATAACTGTGTATTTGATTATGAAAGTATTATATAACCTGTGTATTTATGACGGCAGTATTATAGAACTGTAGTATTTATGAGCGTTTATATATCTAGTGTATTTATGAACGTATTATATAACTGTTGTATTTATGACGTATTATATAACTGTTGTATTTATGGCGTATTATATAACTGTGTATTTATGGCGTATTATATAACTGTGTATTTATGACGTATTATATAACTGTGTATTTATGACGTATTATATAACTGTGTATTTATGACGTATTATATAACTGTGTATTTATGACCGTATTATAGTAACTGTGTATTTATGACGTATTATTAACTGTGTATTTAGACGTATTATCATAACTGTGTAGTTATTATGACGTATTATATAACTGTGTATTTATTTATGACGTATTATATAACTGTGTATTTATTTATGACGTATTATATAACTGGTGTATTTATGGCGTATTATATAACTGTGTATTTATGGCGTATTATATAACTGTGTATTTATTTATGACGTATTATATAACTGTGTATTTATGACGTATTACATAACTGTGTATTTATTTATGACGTATTATATAACTGTGTATTATGACGTATTATATACTGTGTAGTTATGACGTATTATATAACTGTGTTATTTATGACGTATTATAGTAACTGTGTATTTATGACGTATTATATAACTGTGTATTTATGACGTATTATATAACTGTGTATTTATGACGTATTATATAACTGTGTATTTATGACGTATTATATAACTGTGTATTTATGACGTATTATATAACTGTGTATTTATGACGTATTATATAACTGTGTATTTATGACGTATTATATAACTGTGTATTTATTTATGACGTATTATATAACTGTGTATTTATGACGTATTATATAACTGTGTATTTATGGCGTATTATATAACTGTGTATTTATTTATGACGTATTATATAACTGTGTATTTATGACGTATTATATAACTGTGTATTTATGACGTATTATATAACTGTGTATTTATTTATGGCGTATTATTTAACTGTGTATTTATGACGTATTATATAACTGTGTATTTATGACGTATTATATAACTGTGTATTTATGACGTATTATATAACTGTGTATTTATTTATGACGTATTATATAACTGTGTATTTATGACGTATTATATAACTGTGTATTTATGACGTATTATATAACTGCGTATTTATGACGTATTATATAACTGTGTATTTATGGCGTATTATATAACTGTGCATTTATGACGTATTATATAACTGTGTATTTATGACGTATTATATAACTGTGTATTTATGACGTATTATATAACTGTGTATTTATTTATGACGTATTATATAACTGTGTATTTATGACGTATTATATAACTGTGTATTTATGACGTATTATATAACTGTGTATTTATGACGTATTATATAACTGTGTATTTATGACGTATTATATAACTGTGTATTTATGACGTATTATATAACTGTGTATTTATGACGTATTATATAACTGTGTATTTATGACGTATTATATAACTGTATTTATGACGTATTATATAACTGTGTATTTATGACGTATTATATAACTGTGTATTTATTTATGACGTATTATATAACTGTGTATTTATGACGTATTATATAACTGTGTATTTATGACGTATTATATAACTGCGTATTTATGACGTATTATATAATTGTGTATTTATGACGTATTATATAACTGTGTATTTATGACGTATTATATAACTGTGTATTTATTTATGACGTATTATATAACTGTGTATTTATGACGTATTATATAACTGTGTATTTATGACGTATTATATAACTGCGTATTTATGACGTATTATATAACTGTGTATTTATGGCGTATTATATAACTGTGCATTTATGACGTATTATATAACTGTGTATTTATGACGTATTATATAACTGTGTATTTATGACGTATTATATAACTGTGTACTTATTTATGACGTATTATATAACTGTGTATTTATGACGTATTATATAACTGTGTATTTATGACGTATTATATAACTGTGTATTTATGACGTATTATATAACTGTGTATTTATGACGTATTATATAACTGTGTATTTATGACGTATTATATAACTGTGTATTTATGACGTATTATATAACTGTGTATTTATGACGTATTATATAACTGTATTTATGACGTATTATATAACTGTGTATTTATGACGTATTATATAACTGTGTATTTATTTATGACGTATTATATAACTGTGTATTTATGACGTATTATATAACTGTATTTATGACGTATTATATAACTGTGTATTTATGACGTATTATATAACTGTGTATTTATGACGTATTATATAACTGTGTATTTATTTATGACGTATTATATAACTGTGTATTTATGACGTATTATATAACTGTGTATTTATGACGTATTATATAACTGTGACATATAATTATTTTTGGTTTTGATCGCAATCGTTGAACTTAAGTGTAGTCCACACACGTGCTAGTTTTTCTAATGCAGTGGGCTGATGTTTACGTGGGGATTTTTTTTTTTTTTTTGCATATCCTTTAAAGGACATCGCTTTCAACACCAGCATCTTTCAGCTGTATGTTGATTTCTTGGCAAGATTACGCTCAGTAGTTTGCCATTGCTTTCTGAGCGGCCGCCTCACATACCCCGTAAGTTACCGATGCGATTCGAACCACTGCTGATTCTCACCGTCATCACGTTACCTACGAGAGTATACGAGATTACGGAGAAAAGTCGCTAACCTCTAAGCCACGAAGCCGGCACGTGTGGATTAGTTTCCTCTATTACCAGTGACCCTCGCCATCAGGGGAACCCACTCCGACGTCTGAGGTACTTGTATGTACGCCTGCAAAGAAGTCAGCATTTTAATCCAACAGACCGGTGTAGGGGTTGGACTCATTACCATGTCATCAGCACACTGGAAGTTTAAGTGCAAGTGATCTGATCCATTCGACCACGCTGATCTCATTGTTACAGTACAAGTAAGCAAACAAACAAACACATCAGCGAAGCTTACGGTAGACGCTCTTTCGGTGGTACTCCACAACATTTGATAGAGGCGTTCCTCCCTGTCGACATTTTCAGAAATATTTTACATTTCAATATTGGCAAACATTCTCATTATACAAGTTGCATTTATACATAGACCACAACTCTTATTATACAAGTTGCATTTATACATAGACCACAACTCTTATTATACAAGTTGCATTTATACATAGACCACAACTCTTATTATACAAGTTGCATTTATACATAGACCACAACTCTTATTATACAAGTTGCATTTATACATAGACCACAACTTTTATTATACAAGTTGCATTTATACATAGACCACAACTCTTATTATACAAGTTGCATTTATTCATAGACCACAACTCTTATTATACAAGTTGCATTTATACATAGACCACTACTCTTATTATACAAGTTGCATTTATACATAGACGTCAATTCTAATTATAAACATATATATATATATAGACGAGAATTCTAATTATACAATTTACATTTCATCATGGAAGAGAAGTATAGTTAAGCAATAATGGATGATAAGTACAGTGGTACCTCGGGTTACGAACTTAATTCGTTTCATAACTCGGTTCGTAACCTGAAACGTTCGTAACCCGTAACATTGAAATCACTGAAACAGAGACAATCCGTTTTACGATGAAAGGATCGTTATTTTTTTTAAATTAACATCCGGTCGTTTATCTGATAAAACTCAAAGAATACGTGTACTTCACATCTTATATATAAATTAGGATGTGTGTGGATATGTATGTCTGTATGTCTGTATGTCCTTTATACGTTCGCGAACGGCCCATCCGATTGAGATGAAATTTTCTACACGCCTTCCTTTCATTCCAGCGCTGCCAACTGTCGTATTTTTTTTTCTTCTTCCTCCTCCTCCCTTCTCCCATTCCCAAAATACGTACGTAAATATATGATGATGATGATGAAAGAATCCCCGAACCAAAACGCTAGGGAAAGGGAAGAAAATGAAGTGACTACACAGAATCGTCACACGGCAATCATCATCATCATAAAGTGCCGTGCCGGCTGGCGTAGGCGTTCAACTCTGCTGCTGATATATATGCCTCCATGCCACGGCAATATCAATAACAATTCATCTTTTTATGTGTAAGGAAGTTATCTACAGTCGTGTAGAAGGGAAGAACAATCAATGGAAGGACCGAAATCACAGAACCTAGACGAGTATGAATTCGGAATGGCGACCTCCCTCCTCCTTTCTTCTCCTCCTGCCTCTACCTCCTCCCTTCCTCCTCCCTCTACCTCCTCCCTCCACCCTCCTCCTCTTCCTCCTCCCTAAACCTCCTCCCCCTCCTCCCTCCTCCTTCTCCCTCTTCCTCTCCCCTCCTCCTCCATCCTCCTACTCCCTCCTCCTCCCTCTACCTCCTCCCTCTCCCTCCTCCTTCTCCCCCTCCCTTCTCCCTCCTCCTCCCTCTCCTCCTCCCTTCTCCTCATCCCTCCTACTCCCTTCTCCTCCTCCCTCCTCCTCCTCCTCCCTAATCCCTTTTCCTCCCTCTACCTCCTCCCTCTACCTCCTCCCTCCTCCACCTTCCTCTTCCTCCACCTCCCTCCTCATCATTCCTCCTCCTCCTCCTTTTCCCTCCTCCTTCTACCTCTTCATCCCTCCTCCTTCTCCCTCCACCTCCTCCCTCTCCATCCTCCTCCTCCCCACCTGCGTTCTCCTCCTCTCCTCCTCCCTCCTCCTCCCTCTTCTCCCTCCTCCCCTCCCTCTTCCTCCTCCTCCTTCACCCTCCTCCCTCCTCCTTCACTCCTTCCTCCCCTCCTTCCTCCTCTATCCTTCTTCCTCCTCCCATTCCTCGCCCGCCTCTTCCTTCCTCTTCGCCTCCCCTCCTTCTCCTCTCCCCCTCCCTCCTCCCCCTGCATGCCCTCCCCTCCCTCCTCCTTCTTTCCTCCCTCCTCCTTCCCCCTCCTCCTCCCTCTCCTCCTCATCCCTCCTCCTCCATTCTCCTCCTCCCTCCTCCTCCCTTCACATTCCTCCTTCTCCTCTTCTCCCCTCCTCCCTCCTCCTCTACCTACTCCCTCCTCCTCCCTTCACATTCCTCCTCTCCCTCTTCCTCCTCCTCCCCCTCATCCTCCTTACCTCACTTCTCCTCCCTCCTCCTTCTCTCCTTTTCCTCCTCCTCCTCCTCCTCCTCCTCCTCCCTCTTCCTCCCTCTTCCTGCCTCCCTCCTCCTACTCTCTCCTCCTCCTCCCTCCTCCTCCTCCCTCCTCCTCCTGCGTTCTCCTCCTCCCTCCTTCTCCCTCTTCCTCCTCCCTCCTCCTCCACCCTACTCCTCCCTCCTCTTCCTAATCCCTCCTCCTCCCTCCTATTCCTCCCTATTCCCCTGTCTCCTCCTTCCCTCCTCTCCCTCCTCCACCTCCCTCTTCCTCCTCCCTCCTCCATTTACCCAAGACAGACAGACAGACAGATAGTCGGGAACGGGATCTTATATGACTACTTATATGATTTAAATGAGATGCTCTCCACCATGGGCTTGGCCGGGTCAGACAGACAGACAGACAGATAGATAGACAGACAGACAGACAGACAGTCGGGAACGGGAACTTATATGACTACTTATATGAATTAAATGAGATGCTCCCCACCAGGAGTTGGACGATGCCGGGCCGGGTCAGACAGACAGACAGATAGATAGTCGGGAACGGGAACTTATATGACTACTTATATGAATTAAATGAGATGCTCCCCATCAGGGTCTGGGCGAAGCCGGGCCGGGTCAGACAGACAGACAGATAGACAGACAGACAGACAGATTGTCGGTAACGGGAACGAGAACTTATATGACTACTTATATGAATTAAATGAGATGCTCCCCACCAGGGTCTGGGCGAAGCCGGGCCGGGTCAGCTAGTCTTATATATAAAAAAGACTGTATGTATGTATGTATGTCCTTTATGCGTTCGCGAACGGTCCATCCGATTGAGATGAAATTTTCTACACGTCTTCCTCTCATTCCCGCGCTGCCAACTGTCATATTTTTTTAGTGTAAAATCGGCTACTTACTTAATATTATTTAATATTTCATTTTTCATTATAATTTCTATATAGCAAGGGGACTTAACTCTAGAAAAGTTATTTCAAGGGGCATAACTTTTAATAACATTGCTATATACCTTATAGTCATATTGTTGCATCGTTTTCAAAGATTTATAAACTCTTTGTCTATAGTTATATACAGGCATATGAGTTATAATAAATAATGATATAATCTTTAAGGCATTTTCAAAGTTTTCATAAAAATAATGCATAATGCATAACATTGTAACTCATCTTTTTATGCTTAAAGAAGTTATCTACAGTCATGTAGGTGATTAAAAACAGTTTTCATTAAAAATAATGGATGGTGTGTGGAAGGACATTCTTTTAAGTTACTTTTTTGTTGTTGTATGAATTTAATGAGACGCTCCCCGCCAGGAGCTGGGCGAAGCCACGCCGGGTCAGATAGATAGACAGACAGACAGACAGATAGTCGGGAACGGGAGCTTATATGACTACGTATATGAATTAAATGAGATGCTCCCCACCTTTTCGCTGCAGTTATCTACAGGCATATGCGTTATAATCCTCCTCCTCCTCCTCTCCCCTCCTCCTCCTCCCTCTTCCACCTCCCCTCCCTCCTCCTCGCCCTCCTCCCTCCTCCTCCTCTCCTCCTCCTCCTCCTCCTTCTTCCTCCTCCTAATCACTCCTCTTCCTTCCTCCTCCGCCCTCCTCCTTCCTTCTCCTCCCTCTTCCCTCCTCCTCCCTCCTCTCTCCTTCTTCTCCCTCCTCCTCCCCCTCCCTCCTCCCTTCTCCCTCCTCCTCATCACTCCTCCTCCCTCCCCCTCCTCCTCTCTCCTCCCTCTACCTCCTCCCTCCACATCCCTCCTCCTCCCTCCTCATCCTCTCTCCTCCTCCTCCTCCCCCTCCTTCTCCTCCTCCTTCTCCCTCTTCCTCCTCCTCCCTCCTCCTCCCTCTTCCTCCTCCTCCTACAGACAGACAGACAGACAGACTGACTGACTGATAGACAGACAGACAAATAGACAGACATAAAGATAGACAGACAGACAAATAGACAGACAGATAGACAGACAGACAGACAGTCGGGAACGGGAGCTTATATGACTACTTATATGAATTAAATGAGATGCTCCCCAACAGGGGCTGGGCGAAGTCGGGTCGGGTCAGACAGACAGACAGACAGACAGACAGACAGACATATAGTCGGGACGGGAACTTATATGACTACTTATTTGAATTAAACGAGATGCTCACCATCAGGGTCTGGGCGAAGCCGGGCCGGGTCAGACAGACAGACAGACAGGCAGACAGACAGACAGACAGACAGACAGACAGACAGACAGACAGACAGACAGATAGATAGATAGATAGATAGATAGATAGATAGATAGATAGATAGATAGATAGATAGATAGATAGATAGATAGATAGATAGATAGATAGATAGATAGATAGATAGATAGATAGATAGATAGATAGATAGATAGATAGATAGATAGATAGATAGATAGATAGATAGATAGATAGTCGGGAACGGGAACGGGAGCTTATATGACTACTTATATGAATTAAATGAGATGATCCCCACCAGGGTCTGGACGAAGCCGGGCCGGGTCAGCTAGTATTAAATAAAGAGAAAGAAAACAACTAAATAAATTAAATGTAAAATAAAACAATTTAAAAAAAAAGATTTAGTCTATATTTCTTACCAAGAAAATAATTATTGGAAATTTGTCACTTTGTTTGCTATTCTGAATCATTAGTTTCATGAGTTTCTTGTCGCTGCTTCCTGGTAGCCGACCGAAAATCTTTCTGCACCAAGAAACTATAAAGGAAAATTTGTCGCTTCCTTTGCTGGAGAATCTTTCTGAAGTGGGCCATCGAGTTATCATTAATCAAATTTACTACCCTGTTAGCAAACACGTTTGTTTGGATGATGATTGTTCACCATGAAGTCTTCGACATCTGCCCACTTGCTGCAAATTTCTTAAATCCTGGCTGTTAAAACCGTCACTGACTTCTCATCAGCGGACGACTGCTCCTCCTTTAATGACTTTAGCTGTTCATTCTGAAGATCCACAAGCTCATCTGAAGTGAGCTCTCCACTGGAGTCCTCAATCAGTTTCTCCAAGTCGTTGCCATCGACTTTCAGACCCATATTTTTGTGCGCAAGGATGCCCAAACGATGGTACACACGATGCCCAAACTTTCTTCCAGGCAGATGTTGAAGTGGTCTTTCAAGTAATCTCTCAGAGTCAATTCGGTGTCATTAGTGACCTGAAAACACATTGAGAAGAGCTCCTTTGTGTACAATTTCTTGAAGTTGGAGATTACTTGCTGGTCCATGAGTTGAAGAGAGGAGTGGTGTTGGGAGGCAGACATTTGACTTTGATGAAGTTATACTCCATGTTCAAGTCCTCCTCCAGACCCGGTAGGTGGGCATGAGCATTGTTCTTGCGCAGCAGACATCGAAGGGACAGGTTGTTTTCTTCTAGGTACTTCACACTTGGGGAAAACACTTTAGTCAGCCATTCCACAATGATGGCTCTCCTCATCCATGCCTTAGCATTAGACTTCCTCATCACAGGCAGTTTACTTTTTTGGAAATTGTTGCGTTTAATGACGAGAGGATTTTCTGAGTGGTAGATCAACATTGGCGTAATCTTGCAGTCACCACTGACATTAGCACAGAACAGCATAGTTAGCCTGTCTTTCATTGGTTTGTGCCCTGGCAGTGTTTTCTCCTCATGAGTGATAAAGGTCCTCTTTGGCATTTTCTTCCAGAAGAGGCCCGTTTCATCGCAATTAAAGACTTGCTGTGGAACGTAGTCTTCCTCTTTGATGATCTTATCAAATTTCATCTTGAAAGCTTCTGCTACTTTCTCGTTAGAACTTGCAGCCTCTCCGTGCGTAATTACACTATGAATGCCACTTCTTTTTTTTCTTTTTTTAACTTTTCAAACCAGCCTCTGCTGGCTTTAAAATCGTGAGTCTCAGCACTTGTACCAAGAAATTTCGACAATAAATCACTGTGCAACAGCTTCGCCTTTTCACATATTATTGCCTCACTGTCACTGTCTCCTACAAGTTGCTTTTCATTGATCCAGATCAAGAGAAGATTTTCAACTTTCTCTAACATTTGAGGTCTTTGCTTCTGCAGCTTAGTTACGCCTTTAGCCATATCGACTGATTTGAGTAACTCTTTGTTCTTTATGATGGTGGAGATAGTTGAGTTGATTTTGCCATGCTGTACTCATTAGCAATGTCATACACACGAACGCCATTTTCATGTTTCATAATTATTTCCTTCTTTACCTTTAATGTTATACGTTTCTGCTTCCTAGCAGCACCACTACCGTTCTTCGAACTCATAATTGATGGGGTTAGCAAGGAAAATAATGAAAGACATACACTGAACACAGTGCCACTGCTAATAAATCGTTTACTGCTGTGTAGTAAGGCCAACGAAAGCGAGGCTTTGCACGCGTGAAAACTTAAGCTACTAGGCTAGCGCTAAGCGATGTTAGTAATGCGTGGCCTTCGTTTGTACTGTACGCGATCGTTTGTCTCCAACGTCAAACCCTTCTCTCTCTCTCTCTCTCTCTCTCTCTCTCTCTCTCTCTCTCTCTCTCTCTCTCTCTCTCTCTCTCTCCTCTCTCCAGAAAAGGGCAGTGCGTTTAATTAATGGTGAAAAGCTTACAGACAATTCTAACCTACATAAACGTCTGTGATTACTGCCACTCCACAAACGCCTACTTTTTAATAAGACCAAACTAATTCACAAAATCCTATATGAAAATGCTCCAAGCTACCGTTGGCCATTGTTTAAATATAACGCAAGACATAGCGAACGAATAAATATACTTCATGTCCCTAAACCTAGGATAGGCTTATATAAAAGAAGCATAGCATACTCTGCCTCTCAGTTGTGAAACAATCTTCCACAAGAAATCAAAGACACCACCAATCATTATACATACATTCGAAACCTGTTTGAACACTACCTTAGTACAGACTACATTCCCCCATAAACAAAAACACAAAAAGACAATAATAATGGTAACTTATCACAAACGACAACTAGCCAAAAAAAGCATTCCCATATGTATGGCACGTTACACCCTCCTTGGGTATTTATAATGCCCATGTTAAACACTGCCTCAGTGAGTCATTTGTTATTAATTATTTTATATGCGTTTTAATGCTATTGTTCTTTTGTTGTCAAAATTTGCTTCATAAGTGATGTTGAATGAAAGAATGTATGAGAGGAAATAGAGAAGAAGGGCAGTATGTCAGACGGGCTTGCGTGCCCAATTCTTAACCCTTTGAAAATAAAGACTCTCTCTCTCTCTCTCTCTCTCTCTCTCTCTCTCTCTCTCTCTCTCTCTCTCTCTCTCTCTCTCTCGCCTTCGTTCGTAACCCGAGGCACTGTTCGTTACCCGAGACAAAAATGTTCAAAGTTGTTGTTCGTAAACCGAATTGTTCGTGACCTGAGCGTTCGTAACCCGAGGTACCACTGAACTGTTAAACAATGTACATTTGAACATGGCCGAGAAGTATAGATAAACAATTTATATTTCACCATGGAAGAGAAGTATAGTTAAACAATTTACATATCAACATGGATGATAATTCTTCATAAACTGCGAAAAATATCGAGTATCTCCAGGAAGATCAACTTGAATATTTTCAAATTAACTGTGCAATTTAAATGATAATTATAAAGGTTGCAGCTCTGTGGCATAAATGGCAGTTATCAAGTTAGTAGCTGTGTAGAATACATACAATTATACAGTTTGCAACTGTGCAGTTTAGCGAAAATGGCAGTGTTAGCGTAGAACGCTGACATGGAAGTTATAGTGTCCGCCTCATATATACTGACAGGGAAGTTAGAGTGTCCGCCTCACATATACTGACAGGGAAGTTAGAGTGTCCGCCTCATATATACTGACAGGGAAGTTAGAGTGTCCGCCTCACATATACTGACAGGGAAGTTAGAGTGTCCGCCTCATATATACTGACAGGGAAGTTAGAGTGTCCGCCTCATATATACTGACAGGGAAGTTAGAGTGTCCGCCTGATATATACTGACAGGGAAGTTAAGGGTGTCCGCCTGATATATACTGACAGAGAAATTAGAGTGTCCACCTCATATATACTGACAGAGAAGTTAGAGTGTCCGCCTCATATATACTGACAGGGAAGTTAGAGTGTCCGCCTGATATATACTGACAGGGAAGTTAAGAGTGTCCGCCTGATATATACTGACAGAGAAGTTAGAGTGTCCGCCTGATATATACTGACAGAGAAGTTAGAGTGTCCGCCTCATTTATACTGACAGGGAAGTTAGAGTGTCCGCCTCATATATACTGACAGGGAAGTTAGAGTGTCCGCCTCATATGTACTGACAGGGAAGTTAGAGTGCCCACCTGATATATACTGACAGAGAAGTTAGAGTGTCCACCTCATATATACTGACAGGGAAGTTAGAGTGTCCATCTCATATATACTGACAGGGAAGTTAGAGTGTCCACCTCATATATACTGACAGAGAAGTTAGAGTGTCCACCTCATATATACTGACAGAGAAGTTAGAGTGTCCACCTCATATATACTGACAGGGAAGTTAGAGTGTCCGCCTCATATATACTGACAGGGAAGTTAGAGTGTCCGCCTGATATATACTGACAGGGAAGTTAGAGTGTCCGCTTTACATATACTGAAAGGGAAGTTTAGAGTGTCCACCTCACATATACTGACGTGGAAGTTAGAGTGTCCACCTCACATATACTGACATTAATGTTAGAGTGTCCGCTTTACACATACTCACAGGGAAGTTAGAGTGCTTTGAAAGATAATAAATAAATCGCACTGTATGTGTTCCAGTGTCGCCATGGCAGTTTTCAAGAGACTAAGATTATATGTTGAACTTGTTCTGCAGTATGCACCTGACGAGATATACCAGGCGATATATTGTGGAGTATATTCGTTATATTGTGTGTGTCTTAATGATTCAAACTCACAACAGCAAAACATTGTTTCGAATGATTGTTATCTTGTACAGAGTAAAGTTATATTTATTAAGCATGGCATTATAAAGTCGGGCGAGTATCTCATGCCGTACATGTATAGAGTAAAGTAATACTTATAAAGCATGGCATTATAAAGTCGGGCGAGTATCTCATGCCGTACATGTATGAGTAAAGTAATACTTATAAAGCATGGCATTATAAAGTCGGGCGAGTATCTCATGCCGTACATGTATAGAGTAAAGTAATACTTATAAAGCATGGCATTATAAAGTCGGGCGAGTATCTCATGCCGTACATGTATAGAGTAAAGTTATATTTATTAAGCATGGCATTATAAAGTCGGGCGAGTATCTCATGCCGTACATGTATAGAGTAAAGTTATATTTATTAAGCATGGCATTATAAAGTCGGGCGAGTATCTCATGCCGTACATGTATGAGTAAAGTAATACTTATAAAGCATGGCATTATAAAGTCGGGCGAGTATCTCATGCCGTACATGTATGAGTAAAGTTATATTTATTAAGCATGGCATTATAAAGTCGGGCGAGTATCTCATGCCGTACATGTATGAGTAAAGTAATACTTATAAAGCATGGCATTATAAAGTCGGGCGAGTATCTCATGCCGTACATGTATGAGTAAAGTTATATTTATTAAGCATGGCATTATAAAGTCGGGCGAGTATCTCATGCCGTACATGTATAGAGTAAAGTTATACTTATAAAGCATAGAATTGTGAAGTCGAGTATCTCATGCCGTAACTAACATGTCTAGCAGCTCACCTGACAACTCGGGAGCGCGTGTGATGTCATGGTCGATGAACTGGCCCATCTGTCAAGTAAAACAAGTAAGCGACATCACAGCAACCCACAATTACATTAGCAACATCTGATTGTTACATCACAGCAACCCACAATTACATTAGCAACATCTGATTGTTACATCACAGCAACCCACAATTACATTAGCAACATCTGATTGTTACATCACAGCAACCCACAATTACATTAGCAACATCTGATTGTTACATCACAGCAACCCACAATTACATTAGCAACATCTGATTATGACATCACAGCAACCCACAACATTAGCAACATCTGATTGTGACATCACAGCAACCCACAATTACATTAGCAACATCTGATTGTTCGACACGCTAGATGTTAAACTATGCACAGCTGAGCCCATAAATCACGCAAACCATCCTTTCTGCTAGATGAATGTAGTCTGATGTCAAATGTATCCCTTCAGATATGTAAATACAATCCTAGTTCAACCCTTCAGGTGGACGATGTCTAGTTCATCACTTCAGGTAGATGATGTCTAGTTCATCTCTTCAGGTAGATGATGTCTAGTTCATCCCTTCAGGTAGATAATGTTTAGTTCATTCCTTCAGGTAGATGATGTCTAGTTCATCCCTTCAGGTAGATGATGTCTAGTTCATCACTTCAGGTAGATGATGTCTAGTTCATTCCTTCAGGTAGATGATGTCTAGTTCATCCCTTCAGGTAGATGATGTCTAGATCATCAATTCAGGTAGAAGATGTCTAGTTCATCACTTTAGGTAAATAATGTCTAGTTCATCACTTCAGGTAGGTGTTGTCTAGTTCATCCCTTCAGGTACATGATGTCTAGTTCATCCCTTCAGGTAGATGATGTCTAGTTCATCACTTCAGGTAGAAGATGTCTAGTTCATCACTTTAGGTAAATGATGTCTAGTTTATCACTTCAGGTAAATGATGTCTAGTTCATCACTTCAGGTAGATGATGTCTAGTTCATCCCTACAGTTAGATGATGCCTAATTCATCCCTTCAGGTAAATAATGTCTAGTTCATCCCTTCAGGTAGATGATTTCTAGTTCAACCTTTCAGGTAGATGATGTCTAGTTCATCCCTTCAGGTAGATGATGTCTAGTTCATCCCTTCAGGTAGATAATGTCTAGTTCATCCCTTCAGGTAGATGATGTCTAGTTCAACCTTTCAGGTAGATGATGTCTAGTTCATCACTTCAGGTAGATGATGTCTAGTTCATCCCTTCAGGTAGATGATGTCTAGTTCATCCCTTCAGGTAGATAATGTCTAGTTCATCCCTTCAGGTAGATGATATCTAGTTCAACCTTTCAGGTAGATGATGTCTAGTTCATCACTTCAGGAAGATGATGTCTAGTGCATCCCTTCAGGTAGAAGATGTCTAGTTCAACCCTTCAGGTAGATGATGTATAGTTCAACACTTTAGGTAGATGATGTCTAGTTCATCCCTTCAGGTAGATGATGTCTAGCTCATCCCTTCAGGTAGATGATGTCTAGTTCATCCCTTTAGGTAGATAATGTCTAGTTCACCCCTTCAGGTAGATGAGTCTAGTTCATCCCTTCAGGTAGATGATGTCTAGTTCATCCCTTCAGGTAGATGATGTCTAGTTCAACCCTTCAGGTAGATGATGTCTAGTCCATCCCTTCAGGTAGATGATGTATAGCTCATCCCTTCAGGTAGATGATGTCTAGTTCATCCCTTCAGGTAGATGACGTCTAGTTCATTCCTTCAGGTAGATGATGTCTAGTTCATTCCTTCAGGTAGATTATGTCTCGTTTATCACTTCAGGTAGATGAATGTAAACCTGATGTCTAATGTATGTATCCCTTCAGGTAGATGAATGCAGTCCTAGTTTGATCCCTTTAGGTAGATTAATGCAGTCCTAGTTTGATCCCTTCAGGTAGATTATGTCTCGTTTATCACTTCAGGTAGATGAATGTAAACCTGATGTCTAATGTATGTATCCCTTCAGGTAGATGAATGTAAACCTGATGATTAATGTATGTATCCCTTCAGGTAGCTGAATGCAGTCCTAGTTTGATCCCTTCGGGTAGATGATTGCAATCCTAGTGTGATCCCTTCGGGTAGATTAATACAGTCCTAGTCGGATCACTTCAGGTAAATGAATACATCCTAGTTTTATCCCGTCAGGTAGATGAATACGGTCCCAGGGAACACAATCACCACCTGTGTTAACATGAACACACAAACATCAAACCCGTGGTAACATGAATACACAAACATCACACCTGTGTAAACATGGACACACAAACATCACACCTGTGTTAACATGAACACACTAACATCACACTTGTGTTAACATAAACATACAAACATCACACCTGTGTTAACATTAACACACAAACATCACACCTGTGTTAACATTAACACACAAACATCACACCTGTGTTAACATGAACACACAAAATCCCACTTGTGTTAACATGAACACACAAAATCCCACTTGTGTTAACATGAACACACAAACATCGCACCTGTGTTAACATGGACACACAAACATCACAGCTGTGTTAACATGAACACACAAAATCCCACTTGTGTTAACATGAACACACAAAATCACACCTGTGGTGACATGGACACACAAACATCACATCTGTTTTAACATGAACACACAAACATCACACATATGATGTAGGGTCAGCTCTGACCTGCATGACCAGCATGGTGTTGTTGTCGATGGGCTGTCTGGTCGGGGTGTAGCTTCCAGCTGACCATCCTCGGGGAAGGTAACAGTTGGCCGGTCACACTGTAAACACGTGGCAAGTTCTCACCTGGCAACGACAGATGTTTATTGCGAATAGACTTGTCAGATCGGCCACCAGTTGCCCATCTACAGGTAGATTCACAAGTTCATGCTTCCCTCTCTTACCCTCATACAGTTACATTCACAAGTTAATGTTTCCCTCTCCTACCCTCCTTAAAGTAGATAAACATGTCACATCTTCACGACTTGCCCTCCCAAGGAAGATTCAAATGGCAGGTGTACACAACATTCCCTCACATGCCTACCAGCAGGTAGAATCACATGTCATGTGTCCACTCTTGCCCTTCTCAGGTAGATTCACATGTCATGTGTCCACTCTTTTCCACACCCACGTAGATTCACATGTCATGTGTCCAATCTTGTCCACACCCACGTAGATTCACATGTCGTGTGCCCACTCTTGCCCAAACCAAGGTAGATTCACAAGTTATGTTCTACTCTTGTCCAAACCAAGGTAGATCAGATGTCATGTGTTCACTCTTGCCCAAACGAAGGTAGATTTACATGCCATGTTCCACTCTTGCCCAAACCAAGGTAGATTCACATGTCATGTGTCCACTCTTGCCCACACCCACGTAGATTCACATGTTATGTGTCCACACTTGCCCACCTCTGGTAGATTCACATGTCATGTGTCCACTCTCTGTCCACCTCTAGTAGATTCACACGGCATGCGTCCACTCATGCCCACACCAAGGTAGATTCACAAGTCATGTGTCCACTCTTGCCCACCTCCAGTAAATTCGCATGTCATGTGTCCACTCTTGCCCACACCAAGGTGGATTGACATGTCATGTGTCCAATCTTGCCAACTCCAAGGTAGACTCACATGTTATCTGTCTACTCTTGACCACCCCCGGTTGATTCACATGTCATGTGTCCACTCTTGCCCACAACAAGGCAGATTCACATGGCATGTGTCCACTATTACCCACCTCCAAGTAGATTCACATGTCATGTTTCCACTCTTGCCCAGCCCCATGTAGATTCACATGTCATGTGTCCACTCTTGCCCAGCCCCAGGTAGATTCACATGTCCTTTGTCCACTCCTGCCCACCTCCAGGTAGATTCACATGTCATGTGTCCACTCTTTCCCACCTCCAGGTAGATTCACATGCCATGTGTCCATTCTTGCCCACCCTCGGTAGATGCACATTCATGTGTCCACTCTTGCCCACCTCCAGTAGATTCACATGTCATGTTACACTCTTGCCCAAACCAAGGTAGATTCACATGTCATGTGTCCACTCTTGCCCAAAAAAGGTAGATTCACATGGCATGTTCCACTCTTGCCCAAACCAAGTTAGATTTGCATGTCATGTGTCCACTCTTGCCCAAACCAAGGTAGATTCACTTTGCATGTTCCACTCTTGCCCAAACCAAGGTAGATTCATATGTCATGTGTGCACTCTTGTGAAAATACTCGTAGATTCACATGTCATGTGTCCACTCTTGTCCCCGCCCACGTAGATTCACATGGCATGTGTCCACTCCTGCAAAATCCCACATAGATTCACATGTCGTGTGCTCACCCTTGCCCAAACCAAGGTAAATTCACATGGCATGTTCATCTCTTGCCCAAACCAAGGTAGATTCACATGTCATGTGTCCACTCATGCCAACACCCACGTAGATTCACATGTAATGTGTCCACTCTTTCCCAAACCAAGGTAGATTCACTTTGCATGTTTCACTCTTGCCCAAATCAAGGTAGATTCACATGACATGTGTCCACTCTAGCCCAAACCAAGGTACATTCACATGGTATGTTCCACTCTTGCCCAAGCCAAGGTAGATTCACGTGGAATGTGTCCACTCTTACCCAAACCCACGTAGATTCACGTCATGTTTCCTCTCTTGCCCACACCCACGTAGATTTACATGTCGTGTGCCCACTCTTGCCCAAACCAAGGTAGATTCACATGGCATGTTCCACTATTGCCCAAACCAAGGTAGATTCACATGTCATGTGTCAACTCTTGCCCACACAAACATAAATTAACATGTCATGTGTCAACTCTTGCCCACACCCACGTAGATTCACATGCCATGTGTCCACTCTTGCCCACACCCACGAAGATTCACATGTCGTGTGCCCACTATTGCCCAAACCAAGGTAGATTTGCATGTCATGTTTCTTTCTTGCCCAAACCAAGGTAGATTTACATTTTATGTGTCCATTCTTGCCCAAACCAAGGTAGATTTACATGGCATGTTCCACTCTTGCCGAAATCAAGGTAGATTCACATGTCATGTTCCACTATTACCCAAACCAAGGTAGATTCACATGTCATGTGTCTACTCGTGCCCGTACCAAGGTAGATTCACATGTCATATTCCACTCTTGCCTAAACGAAGGTAGATTCACATGTCATGTGTCCACTCTTGCCCACCTCTAGTAGATTCACGTGCCATGTGTCCACTTTTGCCCACACCAAGGTATCTTCATATGTCATGTGTCCACTGTTGCTCACACCAAGGTAGAGTTACATGTCATGTGTCCACTCTTGCTCACCTCCAGTACATTCACATGTCATGTGTCCACTCTTGCCCACACCAAGGTAGATTCACATGTCATGTGTCCACTCTTGTCAACCTCCAGGTATATTCACATGTCATGTGTCCGTCCAATCTTGCCCAGCCCCAGGTAGATTCACCTGTCATGTGTCCACTCTTGCCAGAACCCACGTAGATTCACATGTCATGTGTCCACTCTTGCCCACACCCATGTAGATTCACATGTAATGGGGACACAACTGTCCCCCACCATGTAGATGTAGATGACAGGTGCCCATAAGTTGTTCATCCCCAGATAGATTTTTCAACCAATTTCAACCAGGCACAACCCACGAGTCCACCATTGTCCCCCCCCCCCCCGCACCACCTTATAACTGCCGCTGACCGACAGTAAAGCAGGTGATATCAGCAGTTAGTTGCCACAACAGTAAACCAGGTAATGTCAGCAGTTAGTTGCCACAACAGTAAACCAGGTAATGTCAGCAGTTAGTTGCCACAACAGTAAACCAGGTAATGTCAGTAGTTAGTTGCCACAACAGTAAACCAGGTAATGTCAGCAGTTAGTTGTCACAACAGTAAACCAGGTAATATCAGCAGTTATTTGCCACAACAGTAAACCAGGTAATGTCAGCAGTTAGTTGCCACAACAGTGAACCAGGTAATGTCAGCAGTTAGTTGCCACAACAGTAAACCAGGTAATGTCAGCAGTTAGTTGTCACAACAGTAAACCAGGTAATGTCAGCAGTTAGTTGTCACAACAGTAAACCAGGTAATGTCAGCAGTTAGTTGCCACAACAGTAAACCAGGTAATGTCAGCAGTTAGTTGCCACAACAGTAAACCAGGTAATGTCAGCAGTTAGTTGCCACAACAGTAAACCAGGTAATGTCAGCAGTTAGTTGTCACAACAGTAAACCAGGTAATGTCAGCAGTTAGTTGCCACAACGGTAAACCAGGTAATGTCAGCAGTTAGTTGCCACAACAACCGTATAGTTATGGTGTGGTATGGATATGGTCAAATATAATTACCACCTGCATATATGCTCCAGTATAATTGTGATATATGCCTGGTACAGCAGAATTGTGATCTACTCCATTGTCTGTACGGCAGATGTGATCTATGTCTGGTACAGCAGAATTGTGATCTAAGCTATGCGCATTATTCTTGGATGTACAAGAGATACAGCATGCAGGGCGATGCGCTACCTTCTTGATTTTCCAACCATTGAAGAGAGAATGCAAGTTTGCAGGGCACGCGCCTACCTCAGAATTAACGCAAACACACAACATCCACTGCATAGTGAAATTAGGAAGGTGAAGGGCAGCAGGTTAAAAAGAGGACGGTCGTGGATGGGTCAAGCCGAAGACATTCTTCAACAGGTGTGTTCACTGGAGGACTTAGAAACTTGCGAGGAGTGGGTGCAAGTGCCAACAGACTTCTGCACATCCTTTTCAGTTTGCATCCAACTAGATAGAAAATGCAGACAAGGAAATCCGGCTGCTGTGGAGGCTGAAGTACAAGCGTTGATTTTCGAGAATTCGCTAGACAGTGACGCGGTCATCTACACAGATGGGTCGGTCGTCCGACATGTGAGAAGCTCATGGGCCTTTACAGAATGTCAGACGGGCCTGCGTGCCCAATTCTTAACCCTTTGAAAATAAAGACTTATTATTATTATTATTATTATTATTATTATTATTATTATTATTATTATTATTACAGCTCGGGCCGGAGGGAGAATTGTGAAGGAGGACTCTGGTGCTTTCACTGAAACCACAAGTAGCCTGACCATGGAAGTCATGGCAGTAAGTAAAGCAATAACATGGCTCGAGACACAGACATTCACTAGGGCTTGTTTCCTTAGCGACTCAATGAACATGATCAAGAGGATAGAGGAGGGGTCGATCCGAAGAGAATGGTTGCTGCCTCTGGAGCGGTCTCGGCTGGCAAAGATTAGTTTCATCTTCGTGCCAGGTCATGCGGGAGTACAAGGAAATGAGCGGGCTGACAAGCTCGCAGGTGAGGCTACTGTGGAGGGCGGACGCGCCATGGACCAGGCTGACATTCTGAATGCTCTACGAGAAGTGAGACTTTTGCAAGAACCAAGTGATGACTGTGAATCTACAACAATGGCCAGACTGCGAGAGCAGCAAATTAAAAGAGGGGTGGCCAAACAAGAACACTACGCAGGAAGCCAAAGAAGATTGATAAACCAACACAGAACTGGCGTCGTTAGCCGCTACACGCTGCGGGATTTGCTGAGGAGGGGATCCGAGCACTTATGGACTGAATGGTCCGATGTGCAACGAGGATGATCTGTCGACTAACTAACTAACTAGAATTGTGATCTAATCCATTGTCTGTACGGCAGATGTGATCTATGTCTGGTACAGCGGAATTGTGATCTACTCCATTGTCTGTACGGCAGATGTGATCTATGTCTGGTACAACAGAATTGTGATCTACTCCATTGTCTGTACGGCAGATGTGATCTATGTCTGGTACAGCAGAATTGTGATCTACTCCATTGTCTGTACGGCAGATGTGATCTATGTCTGGTACAGCAGAATTGTGATCTACTCCATTGTCTGTACGGCAGATGTGATCTATGTCTGGTACAGCAGAATTGTGATCTATGTCTGGTACAGCAGAATTGTGATCTATGTCTGGTACAGTAGAATTGTCGTCTATATCTGGTACAGTAGAATTGTGATCTATGTCTGGTACAGTAGAATTGTGATCTATGTCTAGTACAGTAGAATTGTGATCTATGTCTAGTACAGTAGAATTGTGATCTATGTCTGGTACAGTAGAACTGTGATCTATGTCAGGTACAGTAGAACTGTGATCTATTTCAGGTACAGCAGAACTGTGATCTATGTCAGGTACAGCAGAACTGTGATCTATGTCAGGTACAGCAGAATTGTGATCTATGTCTAGTACAGTAGAATTGTGATCTATGTCTAGTACAGTAGAATTGTGATCTATGTCTAGTACAGCAGAATTGTGAACTATGTCAGGTACAGTAGAATTGTGATCTATGTCTGGTACAGTAGAATTGTGATCTATGTCTGGTACAGTAGAATTGTGGTCTATGTCAGGTACAGCAGAATTGTGAACTATGTCTGGTACAGTAGAACTGTGATCTATGTCTGGTACAGCAGAACTGTGATCTATATCTGGTACAGCAGAACTGTGAACTATGTCTGGTACAGCAGAATTGTGAACTATGTCTGGTACAGTAGAATTGTGGTCTATGTCTGGTACAGTAGAATTGTGGTCTATGTCTGGTACAGTAGAATTGTGGTCTATGTCTGGTACAGCAGAATTGTGAACTATGTCTGGTACAGCAGAACTGTGATCTATGTCAGGTACAGCAGAATTGTGAACTATGTCAGGTACAGCAGAACTGTGATCTACGTCTGGTACAGCAGAACTGTGATCTATGTCTGGTACAGCAGAATTGTGATCTATGTCTAGTACAGTAGAATTGTGATCTATGTCTGGTACAGTAGAACTGTGGTCTATGTCTGGTACAGTATAATTGTGAACTATGTCTGGTACAGCAGAACTGTGATCTATATCTGGTACAGTAGAACTGTGATCTATGTCAGGTACAGCAGAACTGTGATCTATATCAGGTACAGCAGAACTGTGATCTATATCTGGTACAGCAGAACTGTGATCTATGTCAGGTACAGCAGAACTGTGATCTATGTCTGGTACAGCAGAACTGTGATCTATATCTGGTACAGTAGAACTGTGATCTGTGTCTGGTACAGCAGAACTGTGATCTATGTCTGGTACAGTAGAACTGTGATCTATGTCAGGTACAGCAGAACTGTGAACTATGTCTGGTACAGCAGAATTGTGATCTATGTCAGGTACAGCAGAACTGTGAACTATGTCTGGTACAGCAGAATTGTGATCTATGTCTGGTACAGCAGAATTGTGAACTATGTCTTGTACAGCAGAATTGTGATCTATGTCTGGTACAGCAGAATTGTGATCTATATCTGGTACAGCAGAATTGTGAACTATATCTGGTACAGAAGAATTGTGATCTATGTCTGGTACATCAGAATTGTGAACTATATCTGGTACAGAAGAATTGTGAACTATGTCTGGTACAGCAGAATTGTGATCTATATCTGGTACAGCAGAATTGTGATCTATATCTGTTACAGCAGAATTGTGATCTATATCTGGTACAGCAGAATTGTGAACTATATCTGGTACAGCAGAATTGTGAACTATATCTGGTACAGCAGAATTGTGAACTATATCTGGTACAGCAGAATTGTGATCTATGTCTGGTACAGCAGAATTGTGAACTATATCTGGAACAGCAGAATTGTGATCTATGTCTGGTACAGCAGAATTGTGAACTATATCTGGTACAGCAGAACTGTGATCTATGTCTGGTACAGCAGAATTGTGATCTATATCTGGTACAGCAGAATTGTGATCTATGTATGGTACAGAAGAATTGTGAACTATGTCTGGTACAGCAGAATTGTGATCTATATCTGGTACAGCAGAATTGTGATCTATATCTGGTACAGTAGAACTGTGATCTATGTCTGGTACAGCAGAATTGTCGTCTATATCTGGTACAGTAGAATTGTGATCTATGTCTGGTACAGCAGAATTGTGAACTATATCTGGTACAGCAGAATTGTGAACTATGTCTGGTACAGCAGAACTGTGATCTATATCTGGTACAGCAGAATTGTGATCTATATCTGGTACAGCAGAATTGAGAACTATATCTGGTACAGCAGAAATGTGATCTATATCTGGTACAGCAGAATTGTGATCTATGTCTGGTAAAGCAGAATTGTGAACTATATCTGGTACAGCGGAATTGTGCTCTATGTCAGTTACAGCAGAATTGTGAACTATGTCTGGTACAGCAGAATTGTGAACTATGTCTTGTACAGTAGAACTGTGATCTATATCTGGTACAGCAGAATTATGATCTATGTCTGGTACAGCAGAACTGTGATCTATGTCTGGTACAGTAGAATTGTGATCTATGTCTGGTACAGTAGAAGTATAATCTATGTCTGGTACAGCAGAACTGTGATCTACATCTGGTACAGTTGAACTGTGATCTATGTCTGGTACAGTAGAATTGTGATATATGTCTGGTACAGTAGAATTATAATATATGTCTGGTACAGTAGAATTGTTGTCTATGTCTGGTATAGTAGAACTGTGATCTATGTCTGTTATAGTAGAACTTTGATCTATGTCTGGTACAGTAGAACTGTGATCTATGTCTGGTACAGTAGAATTGTGATCTATGTATGGTACAGTAGAATTGTGATCTATGTCTGGTACAGTAGAATTATAATCTATGTCTGGTACAGTAGAATTGTGATTTATGTCTGGTTCAGTAGAATTGTGATCTATGTCTGGTACAGTAGAATTATAATCTATGTCTGGTACGGTAGAATTGTCGTCTATGTCTAGTACAGTAGAATTGTCGTCTATATCTGGTACAGTAGAATTGTGATCTATGTCTTGTACAGTAGAATTGTGATCTATGTCTGGTACAGTAGAACTGTGATCTATGTCTGGTACAGTAGAATTGTGATCTATGTATGGTACAGTAGAATTGTGATCTATGTCTGGTACAGTAGAATTATAATCTATGTCTGGTACAGTAGAATTGTGATCTATGTCTGGTTCAGTAGAATTGTGATCTATGTCTGGTACAGTAGAATTGTGATCTATGTCTGGTACAGTAGAATTATAATCTATGTCTGGTACAGTAGAATTGTCGTCTATGTCTAGTACAGTAGAATTGTCGTCTATGTCTAGTACAGTAGAATTGTGATCTATGTCTTGTACAGTAGAATTATAATCTATGTTTGGTACAGTAGAATTGTCGTCTATGTCTGGTACAGTAGAATTGTCGTCTATGTCTGGTACAGTAGAATTGTGGTCTATGTCTGGTACAGTAGAATTGTGGTCTATGTCTGGTACAGTAGAATTGTGATCTATGTCTGGTACAGTAGAATTATAATCTATGTCTGGTACAGTAGAATTGTCGTCTATGTCTGGTACAGTAGAATTGTCGTCTATGTCTAGTACAGTAGAATTGTCGTCTATATCTGGTACAGTAGAATTTTGATCTATGTCTTGTACAGTAGAATTGTGATCTATGTCTGGTACAGTAGAACTGTGATCTATGTCTGGTACAGTAGAATTGTGATCTATGTATGGTACAGTAGAATTGTGATCTATGTCTGGTACAGTAGAATTATAATCTATGTCTGGTACAGTAGAATTGTGATCTATGTCTGGTTCAGTAGAATTGTGATCTATGTCTGGTACAGTAGAATTGTGATCTATGTCTGGTACAGTAGAATTATAATCTATGTCTGGTACAGTAGAATTGTCGTCTATGTCTAGTACAGTAGAATTGTCGTCTATGTCTAGTACAGTAGAATTGTCGTCTATGTCTAGTACACTAGAATTGTGATCTATGTCTTGTACAGTAGAATTATAATCTATGTTTGGTACAGTAGAATTGTCGTCTATGTCTGGTACAGTAGAATTGTCGTCTATGTCTGGTACAGTAGAATTGTGGTCTATGTCTGGTACAGTAGAATTGTGGTCTATGTCTGGTACAGTAGAATTGTGATCTATGTCTTGTACAGTAGAATTATAATCTATGTCTGGTACAGTAGAATTGTCGTCTATGTCTGGTACAGTAGAATTGTCGTCTATGTCTGGTACAGTAGAATTGTGATCTATGTCTTGTACAGTAGAATTTGTATCTATGTCTGGTACAGTAGAAATGTCGTCTATTTCTGGTACAGCAGAATTGTGATCTATTTCTGTTACAGTAGAATTGGTCGGCTCTGTCGCGATGGTGTTTTGTGCGCAGTTCGTGATCCCTCATACCGGCGTTTGAAACATAGTTACGCTCGATGTGTTAGCAGACCGCGTTGGGTTAATTTTTACGAAATGGCATGTGTGCCGGTCTCTCAGAAAGCAATGGCAAACTACTTCACGTAAACTTGCCAAGAGATCACAACAGCAGAAAATGCTGTTGTTATCTGCAACGTTCTGAAAAGAATATGCAGCTAACTAACAGTAGAATTATGATCTTATGTCTAGTACAACATAATTGTGATTTGTGTCTGGTACAATAGATGTGATCTATATATGGTACAGTAGAATAGTGATCTATCTCTGGTACAGTAGTTGTGATCTACATCCGGTCCTATAGAATTGTGATCTGTGTCTCGTACAGTAGATATGATTTACATTCGGAACAGTAGCATTGTGATGTTCATTCAGCAAAGTAAGATTGTGATCTATACCCGATACAGTAGAATTGCGATCGATGTTTGGTACAGTAGATGTGATTTATATCTGGTACGATAGATGTGATTCATATCTGGTACAGTAGACGTGACTTATATCTGGTACAGAGGAATTGTGACCTACATTCAGCACACTAGAAATGTGTCGTGTTTCCGGTGCATTTGTAAGTTGATCTGCATGTGGTATAGCAAACATTGTCTACATACGATACACCAGAAATGTGATCTACATGTGGTATAGCAAACACTGTCTACATACGATACATCAGAAATGTGATCTACATGTGGTATAGCAAACACTGTCTACATACGATACATCAGAAATGTGATCTACATGTGGTATAGCAAACACTGTCTACATACGATACATCAGAAATGTGATCTACATGTGGTATAGCAAACATTGTCTACATACGATACATCAGAAATGTGATCTACATGTGGTATAGCAAACACTGTCTACATACGATACATCAGAAATGTGATCTACATGTGGTATAGCAAACACTGTCTACATACGATACATCAGAAATGTGATCTACATGTGGTATAGCAAACACTGTCTACATACGATACATCAGAAATGTGATCTACATGTGGTATAGCAAACACTGTCTACATACGATACACCAGAAATGTGATCTACATGTGGTATAGCAAACACTGTCTACATACGATACATCAGAAATGTGATCTACATGTGGTATAGCAAACACTGTCTACATACGATACATCAGAAATGTGATCTACATGTGGTATAGCAAACATTGTCTACATACGATACATCAGAAATGTGATCTACATGTGGTATAGCAAACATTGTCTACATACGATACATCAGAAATGTGATCTACATGTGGTATAGCAAACACTGTCTACATACGATACATCAGAAATGTGATCTACATGTGGTATAGCAAACACTGTCTACATACGATACATCAGAAATGTGATCTACATGTGGTATAGCAAACACTGTCTACATACGATACATCAGAAATGTGATCTACATGTGGTATAACAAACGCTGTCTACATACGATAATCAGAAATGTGATCTATATTTGGATAAGTTTTGAGATCTACATCTGTTACAGCAGAAATGTGATCTACATCTGTTACAGCAGAATGTGATGTATATCTGGTACAGTATATAATGCCTGTAAACATGTTAATGCAGCCTGGAATGTTGACACGAGAACTTTAACGTGGGCTACTGACCAAACTTGTCCTGGTAGTGAGGCCTCAGGTAGCGCTTGACCGGCCTCCCTGTACTGCCGTAGTTCCTAGGATGGTTGCACCGACCGTCGATCTGCCGATAGCGCAGCTGGTCATAGGTCAGTCTGGAACAATGCTGCAGGTTGGAGAGTGGTAATATGTCGTCTTAAACATCTTCATCAATTCAGGCTTCTGTTGTAGTATTTGACGTGCTCATAGGTGATGTGATTATTGTGTGATATTGTTGTAGTTATGTCGTGTGATGTTATTGTAGTTATGTTGTGTGGCATTGTTGTACTTATATTGTGTGATACTGTTATTGTTATGTTGTGTTATATTGTTGTAGTTATGTTTTGGGATATTGTTGTATTAATGTGATATTGTTGTAGTTCTGTTGTGTGACATATTTGTATTAGTGTGAAATTGTTTTAGTTATGTTGTGTGTGATATTGTTATAGATTTTTTATGTGATATTGTTGTAGTTATGTTGTGTGATATTGTTGTAGTTATGTTAGTTAGTTAGTCAGTCAGTCAGCTAGTCAGTCAGTCAGTCAGTTAGTTAGTTAGTTAGTTAGTTAGTTAGTTAGTTAGTTAGTTAGTTAGTTAGTTAGTTAGTTAGCTAGCTAGCTTGTTAGTTAGTCGAGGTACCAACTTCACGGCA
This sequence comes from Cepaea nemoralis, assembly GCA_014155875.1. NCBI lineage: Eukaryota > Metazoa > Mollusca > Gastropoda > Stylommatophora > Helicidae > Cepaea > Cepaea nemoralis. The sequence continues at coordinate 503,304 of JACEFZ010014959.1, read as the reverse complement.
TTGGGTCGTCCCCATTATGCTCCATTCCTGTGCCAGTGAATATCACACAAAATGCTCCTCACTTTCCAAAGTGAAAAGTGGAATAGACAGGAGTCTCGGCAATCCAACAAGCCCGCACAGGTACATTGTGCGTAATGCCGCCGCCAGAATGCCAACACAAAAGTCATCTACGAAAATTACAGTTCATCGTCGATGGAATCGGCAGTCAACAGAAAGACTTCATTGACCCGGGTTTTCTCACATGGCTCGATCTCTTTCCGCAGGGCGACCCGCCGAAAGCGCCGCACAAAGCACGAGCTCCATAGTTCCAGCGACGACTCCCATGAGTCTCCTGAAAAATGCAGTTCACTGTGCAAACAAAAGCGGACAGATGTAAAAGCATTCCACATGAATTTCACAGCTCACTGAATCGCGCCACGCACTCACTCAGTAGCAGGGCGACGGAACCATATAGTACCAGTCCAACGTGAGGAAAAAGCGAATGCAAATCACAGCCACACGGATAAATACTCCAGAGGCCGTAGCGGTACAATGTCTAACCGCCACGCTGGAGAACGGAAGTGATTGTTGTAGTTATGTTGTGGATATTGTTGTAGTTATGTTGTGTGATATTGTTGTAATGTTTTTGGATATTGTTGTAGATACGTTGTGTGATATTGTTGTGGTTATGTTGTGTGATATTGCTGTGGTTATGTTGTGTGATATTGTTATAGTTCTGTCGTGTGATATTGTTGTAGTTTTGTCTGTGATATTGTTGTACTTATGTTGTGTGATATTGTTGTAGATATACTGTGTGATATTGGTATAGTTATGTTGTTAGTTAGTTAGTTAGTTATCAGTTGGGGTATCTTCGTTGCACTCCGGACATGTCCATAGGTGCTCAGATCCTCCCCCCAGCATATGCATCAGCGTCCGGTGGCTAATAGCGCCAGTTCTGTGTTGGTTGACGAGGCGCTTTGTTTTCCCGATGTACCTCTCGCGTCTGGCTGTGCCGATTCTTACTCCCAGGTCTTTCATCCTGGAAAGCGAATAGTTATGTTGTGTGATATTGAGGTATTTATATTGTGTGATATTGTTATGTTGTGTGATATCTTTGTAGTTATGTTGTGAGATATTGTTGTTGTTATGTTGTGTGATATTGTTGTTGTTATGCTGTGTGATACTGTTGTATTTATATTGTGTGATATTGTTGTAGTTATGTTGTGTGATATTGTTGTTGTTATGTTGTGTGATATTGTTGTTGTTATGTTGTGTGATATCATTGTAGTTATGTTGTGTGATATTGCTGTTGTTATGCTGTGTGATACTGTTGTATTTATATTGTGTGATATTGTTGTAGTTATGTTGTGTGATATTGTAATTGTTATGTTGTGTGATATTGTTGTTGTTATGTTGTGTGATATCGTTGTAGTTATGTTGTGTGATATTGTTGTTGTTATGTTGTGTGATATCGTTGTAGTTATGTTGTGTGATATCGTTGTAGTTATGTTGTGTGATATTGTTGTATTTATATTGTGTGATATTGTTGTTGTTATGATGTGTGATATTGTTGTTATGTTGTGTGATATTGCTGTAGTTATGTTGTGTGATGTTGTAGTTATGTTGTGATATATTGTTGTATTTATGTTGTTTGATATTGTTGTAGTTAAGTCGTGCGATATTGCTGCATTAATGTGATATTGTTGTAGTTACGTTGTGTGATATTGTTCTACTTATGTTGTGCGATATTGCTGTATTAATGTGATATTGTTGTAGTTATGTTGTGTGATATTGTTCTACTTGGAGGGCTGAGTGGTCTCGAGCTATGGTGTCCGCCTCGAGTGCTGGAGGTCCCGGGTTCAGGCCCCGGTGAGGACCAGGATTTATTTAAAAAATCCACCTGGACTTCCAGTAATAAAATTGCCCCTGGTCTCTGGGTAGTGAGATCGGACGCCCGTGTGTATTGCTGCGCACGTAAAAAATCCCTTGGCAGTTGGAAATCGAAAAAGAGTATCCTAACGGCGCTGCCCAGGCAAAATTTCGAGTTAAAAATCTACCCAAGTATTTCAGGATCCTCGCCGATGCAAAGGAGTTCGTGCATTGAGCTAAGTTTCTCCAGACTCAGGTTTGAGTTAGGAGGAAAACGGAGCACTTATGGGTTAAACCGTGTGCGTGATGTTGATCCAACGACTAAACGACTATGCTAAACGATATTGTTCTACATATGTTGTGTGATATTGTTGTAGTCATCTCCTGTGATATTGTTGTAGTTGTGTGATATTGTTATATTTATGTTGGGTCCTTAACCACATGATTACCGCCATCTTTAGATGATTGTCTAACACTCATGAGACCACGGGGAGACACGGACATGGGGTCAGGGACGGACATTTGGTCAGGGACGGACATGGAGAATTATTTGTTCATTTCAGGGCCGAGAATCAGTACATCGTGGGGAATTGTTTGTAGACATACCAACATATACAAAGTGACATGGTCTTCACCAGAATACACAAAGTGATATGGTCTTAATCCAGGATACACAAAGTGACATGACCTTCACCAGGATACACAAAGTGACATGGTCTTAACCAGATTACACAAAGTGACATGATCTTAAACCAGGATACACAAAGTGACATTACCTTCCCCAGGATACACAAAGTGATATGGTCTTAACCAGGATACACAAAGTGACATGGTCTTAACATGGATACACAAAGTGACATGACCGTCACCAGGATACACAAAGTGACATGGTCTTCACCAGGATACACAAAGTGACATGGTCTTAACATGGATACACAAAGTTACATGACCTTCAACAGGATACACAAAGTGACGTGACCTTTACCAGGATACACAAAGTGACACGGTCTAAACCAGGATACACAAGGTGACATGACCTTCACCAGGATAAACAAAGTGACATGGTCTTAACATGGATACACAAAGTGACATGACCTTCACCAGGATACACAAAGTGACATGGTCTTCACCAGGATACACAAAGTGGCATGACCTTCACCAGGATACACAAAGTGACATGGTCTAAACCAGGATACACAAAGTGACATGACCTTCACCATGATATACAAAATGACATGGTCTTAACCAGGATACACAAAGTGACATGACCTTCACCATGATCCACAAAGTGACATGGTCTTCATCAGGATACACAAAGTGACATGGTCTTCACCAGGATACACAAAGTGAGATGACCTTCATCAGGATACACAAAGTGACATGACCTTCACCAGGATACACAAAGTGACATGACCTTCACCAGGATACACAAAGTGATATGGTCTTAACCAGGATACACAAAGTGACATGATCTTCACCAGAATACACAAAGTGACATGACCTTCACCAGAGTACACAAAGTGACATGGCCTTCACCGGGATACACAAAGTGACATGACCTTCAGCAGACCACCAAAAAGAAGATTACAATGACGGTATCTGTATCAACAATAAATGTAGCTCTTCTCTATCAGTAAGAGTTGTCTATAACAATAAATGTAGCTCTTCTCTATCAGTAAGAGTTGTCTATAACAATAAATGTAGCTCTTCTCTATCAGTAAGAGTTGTCTATAACAATAAATGTAGCTCTTCTCTATCAGTAAGAGTTGTCTATAACAATAAATGTAGCTCTTCTCTATCAGTAAGAGTTGTCTATAACAATAAATGTAGCTCTTCTCTATCAGTAAGAGTTGTCTATGTGTTTACGTATGTGCAGATCATCACCGTCTGAAAGGTGAAGTGACATTGAAGCCAGAGATGTACATAGCATCCCATGAACACAGACAGCAATACAATACCAGGGATAGCTGGGACATCAAGAAACTAAGGACAAATGTGGGGTCACAGTGTCTAATCAATACCAGGGATAGCTGGGACATCAAGAAACTAAGGACAAATGTGGGTCACAGTGTCTAATCAATACCAGGGATAGCTGGGACATCAAGAAACTAAGGACAAATGTGGGGTCACAGTGTCTAATCAATACCAGGGATAGCTGGGACATCAAGAAACTAAGGACAAATGTGGGGTCACAGTGTCTAATCAATACCAGGGATAGCTGGGACATCAAGAAACTAAGGACAAATGTGGGGTCACAGTGTCTAATCAATACCAGGGATAGCTGGGACATCAAGAAACTAAGGACAAATGTGGGGTCACGTGTCTAATCAAATACCAGGGATAGCTGGGACATCAAGAACTAAGGACAAATGTGGGGTCACAGTGTCTAATCAATACCAGGGATAGCTGGGACATCAAGAAACTAAGGACAAAATGTGGGGTCACAGGTGTCTAATCATACCAGGGATAGCTGGGACATCAAGAAAACTAAGGACAAATGTGGGGTCACAGTGTCTAATCAATACCAGGGCATAAGCTAGGGACATCAAGAAACTAAGGACAAATGTGGGGTCACAGTGTCTAATCAATACAGGGATAGCTCGGACATCAAGAAACTAAGGACAAATGTGGGGTCACAGTGTCTAATCAATACCAGGGATAGCTGGGACATCAAGAAACTAAGGACAACATGTGGGGTCACAGTGTCTAATCAATACCAGGGATAGCTGGACATCAAGAAAACTAAGGACAAATGTGGGGTCACAGTGTCTAATCAATACCAGGGATAGCTGGGACATTCAAGAACTAAGGACAAATGTGGGGTCACAGTTGTCTAATCAATACCAGGGATAGCTCGGACAATCAAGAAACTAAGGACAAATGTGGGGTCACAGTGTCTAATACAATACAAGGGATAGCTGGCGGACATCAAGAAACTAAGGACAAATGTGGGGTCACAGTGTCTAATCAATACCAGGGATAGTGGGACATCAAGAAACTAAGGACAAATGTGGGGTCACAGTGTCTAATCAATCACAGGGGATAGCTGGGACATCAAGAAACTAAGGACAAATGTGGTGTCACAGTGTCTAATCAATACCAGGGATAGCTCGGACATCAAGAAATAATGACAAATGTGGGGTCACAGTGTCCTAATCAATACCTAGGATAGCTCGGACATCAAGAAACTAAGGACAAATGTGGGGTCCACAGTGTCTAATCAATACCAGGGATAGCTCGGACTGACATCAAGAAACTAAGGACAAATGTGGGGTCACAGTGTCTAATCAATAACCAGGGATAGCTGGGACACAAGATAACTAAGGACAAATGTGGGGTCACAGTGTCCTAATCAATACCAGGGATAGCTGGGACATCAAGAAACTAAGGACAAATGGGGGTCACAGTGTCTAATCAATACCAGGGATAGCTCGGGACATCAAGAAACTAAGGACAAATGTGGGGTCACAGTGTCTAATCAATACCAGGGATAGCTGGGACATCAAGAAACTAAGGACAAATGTGGGGTCACAGTGTCTAATCAATACCAGGGATAGCTGGGACATCAAGAAACTAAGGACAAATGTGGTCACAGTGTCTAATCAATACCCAGGGATAGCTGGGACATCAAGAAACTAAGGACAAATGTGGGGTCAACAGTGTCTAATCAATACCAGGGATAGCTGGGACATCAAGAAACTAAGGACAAATGTGGGGTCACAGTGTCTAATCAATACCAGGGATAGCTCGGACATCAAGAAACTAAGGACAAATGTGGGTCACAGTGTCTAAATCAATACCAGGGATAGCTGGGACATCAAGAAACCTAAGGACAATGTGGGGTCACAGTGTCTAATCAATACCAGGGATAGCTGGGACATCAAGAAACTAGGACAAATGTGGGGTCACAGTGTCCTAATCAATACCAGGATAGCTGGGACATCAAGAAACTAAGGACAAATGTTGGGTACCAGTGTCTAATCAATACCAGGGATAGCTGGGACATCAAGAAACTAAGGACAAATGTGGGGTCACCAGTGTCTAATCAATACCAGGGATAGCTCGGACATCAGAAACTAAGGACAAATGTGGGGTCACAGTGTCTAATCAATACCAGGGATAGCTGGGACATCAATAAACTAAGGACAAATGTGGGGTCACAGTGTCTAATCAATACCAGGGCATAGCTGGGACATCAAGAAACTAAGGACAAATGTGGGGGTCACAGTGTCTAATCAAATACAGGATAGCTGGGGACATCAAGAAACTAAGGACAAATTGTGGGGTCACAGTGTCTAATCAATACCAGGGATAGCTGGGACATCAAGAAACTAAGGACAAATGTGGGGTCACAGTGTCTAATCAATACCAGGGATAGCTGGGACATCAAGAAACTAAGGACAAATGTGGGGTCACAGTGTCTAATCAATACCAGGGATAGCTGGGACATCAAGAAACTAAGGACAAATGTGGGGTCACAGTGTCTAATCAATACCAGGGATAGCTGGGACATCAAGAAACTAAGGACAAATGTGGGGTCACAGTGTCTAATCAATACCAGGGATAGCTGGGACATCAAGAAACTAAGGACAAATGTGGGGTCACAGTGTCTAATCAATACCAGGGATAGCTGGGACATCAAGAAACTAAGGACAAATGTGGGGTCACAGTGTCTAATCAATACCAGGGATAGCTGGGACATCAAGAAACTAAGGACAAATGTGGGGTCACAGTGTCTAATCAATACCAGGGATAGCTGGGACATCAAGAAACTAAGGACAAATGTGGGGTCACAGTGTCTAATCAATACCAGGGATAGCTGGGACATCAAGAAACTAAGGACAAATGTGGGGTCACAGTGTCTAATCAATACCAGGGATAGCTGGGACATCAAGAAACTAAGGACAAATGTGGGGTCACAGTGTCTAATCAATACCAGGGATAGCTGGGACATCAAGAAACTAAGGACAAATGTGGGGTCACAGTGTCTAATCAATACCAGGGATAGCTGGGACATCAAGAAACTAAGGACAAATGTGGGGTCACAGTGTCTAATCAATACCAGGGATAGCTGGGACATCAAGAAACTAAGGACAAATGTGGGGTCACAGTGTCTAATCAATACCAGGGATAGCTGGGACATCAAGAAACTAAGGACAAATGTGGGGTCACAGTGTCTAATCAATACCAGGGATAGCTGGGACATCAAGAAACTAAGGACAAATGTGGGGTCACAGTGTCTAATCAATACCAGGGATAGCTGGGACATCAAGAAACTAAGGACAAATGTGGGGTCACAGTGTCTAATCAATACCAGGGATAGCTGGGACATCAAGAAACTAAGGACAAATGTGGGGTCACAGTGTCTAATCAATACCAGGGATAGCTGGGACATCAAGAAACTAAGGACAAATGTGGGGTCACAGTGTCTAATCAATACCAGGGATAGCTGGGACATCAAGAAACTAAGGACAAATGTGGGGTCACAGTGTCTAATCAATACCAGGGATAGCTCGGGACATCAAGAAACTAAGGACAAATGTGGGGTCACAGTGTCTAATCAATACCAGGGATAGCTGGGACATCAAGAAACTAAGGACAAATGTGGGGTCACAGTGTCTAATCAATACCAGGGATAGCTGGGACATCAAGAAACTAAGGACAAATGTGGGGTCACAGTGTCTAATCAATACCAGGGATAGCTGGGACATCAAGAAACTAAGGACAAATGTGGGGTCACAGTGTCTAATCAATACCAGGGATAGCTGGGACATCAAGAAACTAAGGACAAATGTGGGGTCACAGTGTCTAATCAATACCAGGGATAGCTGGGACATCAAGAAACTAAGGACAAATGTGGGGTCACAGTGTCTAATCAATACCAGGGATAGCTGGGACATCAAGAAACTAAGGACAAATGTGGGGTCACAGTGTCTAATCAATACCAGGGATAGCTGGGACATCAAGAAACTAAGGACAAATGTGGGGTCACAGTGTCTAATCAATACCAGGGATAGCTGGGACATCAAGAAACTAAGGACAAATGTGGGGTCACAGTGTCTAATCAATACCAGGGATAGCTGGGACATCAAGAAACTAAGGACAAATGTGGGGTCACAGTGTCTAATCAATACCAGGGATAGCTGGGACATCAAGAAACTAAGGACAAATGTGGGGTCACAGTGTCTAATCAATACCAGGGATAGCTGGGACATCAAGAAACTAAGGACAAATGTGGGGTCACAGTGTCTAATCAATACCAGGGATAGCTGGGACATCAAGAAACTAAGGACAAATGTGGGGTCACAGTGTCTAATCAATACCAGGGATAGCTGGGACATCAAGAAACTAAGGACAAATGTGGGGTCACAGTGTCTAATCAATACCAGGGATAGCTGGGACATCAAGAAACTAAGGACAAATGTGGGGTCACAGTGTCTAATCAATACCAGGGATAGCTGGGACATCAAGAAACTAAGGACAAATGTGGGGTCACAGTGTCTAATCAATACCAGGGATAGCTGGGACATCAAGAAACTAAGGACAAATGTGGGGTCACAGTGTCTAATCAATACCAGGGATAGCTGGGACATCAAGAAACTAAGGACAAATGTGGGGTCACAGTGTCTAATCAATACCAGGGATAGCTGGGACATCAAGAAACTAAGGACAAATGTGGGGTCACAGTGTCTAATCAATACCAGGGATAGCTGGGACATCAAGAAACTAAGGACAAATGTGGGGTCACAGTGTCTAATCAATACCAGGGATAGCTGGGACATCAAGAAACTAAGGACAAATGTGGGGTCACAGTGTCTAATCAATACCAGGGATAGCTGGGACATCAAGAAACTAAGGACAAATGTGGGGTCACAGTGTCTAATCAATACCAGGGATAGCTGGGACATCAAGAAACTAAGGACAAATGTGGGGTCACAGTGTCTAATCAATACCAGGGATAGCTGGGACATCAAGAAACTAAGGACAAATGTGGGGTCACAGTGTCTAATCAATACCAGGGATAGCTGGGACATCAAGAAACTAAGGACAAATGTGGGGTCACAGTGTCTAATCAATACCAGGGATAGCTGGGACATCAAGAAACTAAGGACAAATGTGGGGTCACAGTGTCTAATCAATACCAGGGATAGCTGGGACATCAAGAAACTAAGGACAAATGTGGGGTCACAGTGTCTAATCAATACCAGGGATAGCTGGGACATCAAGAAACTAAGGACAAATGTGGGGTCACAGTGTCTAATCAATACCAGGGATAGCTGGGACATCAAGAAACTAAGGACAAATGTGGGGTCACAGTGTCTAATCAATACCAGGGATAGCTGGGACATCAAGAAACTAAGGACAAATGTGGGGTCACAGTGTCTAATCAATACCAGGGATAGCTGGGACATCAAGAAACTAAGGACAAATGTGGGGTCACAGTGTCTAATCAATACCAGGGATAGCTGGGACATCAAGAAACTAAGGACAAATGTGGGGTCACAGTGTCTAATCAATACCAGGGATAGCTGGGACATCAAGAAACTAAGGACAAATGTGGGGTCACAGTGTCTAATCAATACCAGGGATAGCTGGGACATCAAGAAACTAAGGACAAATGTGGGGTCACAGTGTCTAATCAATACCAGGGATAGCTGGGACATCAAGAAACTAAGGACAAATGTGGGGTCACAGTGTCTAATCAATACCAGGGATAGCTGGGACATCAAGAAACTAAGGACAAATGTGGGGTCACAGTGTCTAATCAATACCAGGGATAGCTGGGACATCAAGAAACTAAGGACAAATGTGGGGTCACAGTGTCTAATCAATACCAGGGATAGCTGGGACATCAAGAAACTAAGGACAAATGTGGGGTCACAGTGTCTAATCAATACCAGGGATAGCTGGGACATCAAGAAACTAAGGACAAATGTGGGGTCACAGTGTCTAATCAATACCAGGGATAGCTGGGACATCAAGAAACTAAGGACAAATGTGGGGTCACAGTGTCTAATCAATACCAGGGATAGCTGGGACATCAAGAAACTAAGGACAAATGTGGGGTCACAGTGTCTAATCAATACCAGGGATAGCTGGGACATCAAGAAACTAAGGACAAATGTGGGGTCACAGTGTCTAATCAATACCAGGGATAGCTGGGACATCAAGAAACTAAGGACAAATGTGGGGTCACAGTGTCTAATCAATACCAGGGATAGCTGGGACATCAAGAAACTAAGGACAAATGTGGGGTCACAGTGTCTAATCAATACCAGGGATAGCTGGGACATCAAGAAACTAAGGACAAATGTGGGGTCACAGTGTCTAATCAATACCAGGGATAGCTGGGACATCAAGAAACTAAGGACAAATGTGGGGTCACAGTGTCTAATCAATACCAGGGATAGCTGGGACATCAAGAAACTAAGGACAAATGTGGGGTCACAGTGTCTAATCAATACCAGGGATAGCTGGGACATCAAGAAACTAAGGACAAATGTGGGGTCACAGTGTCTAATCAATACCAGGGATAGCTGGGACATCAAGAAACTAAGGACAAATGTGGGGTCACAGTGTCTAATCAATACCAGGGATAGCTGGGACATCAAGAAACTAAGGACAAATGTGGGGTCACAGTGTCTAATCAATACCAGGGATAGCTGGGACATCAAGAAACTAAGGACAAATGTGGGGTCACAGTGTCTAATCAATACCAGGGATAGCTGGGACATCAAGAAACTAAGGACAAATGTGGGGTCACAGTGTCTAATCAATACCAGGGATAGCTGGGACATCAAGAAACTAAGGACAAATGTGGGGTCACAGTGTCTAATCAATACCAGGGATAGCTGGGACATCAAGAAACTAAGGACAAATGTGGGGTCACAGTGTCTAATCAATACCAGGGATAGCTGGGACATCAAGAAACTAAGGACAAATGTGGGGTCACAGTGTCTAATCAATACCAGGGATAGCTGGGACATCAAGAAACTAAGGACAAATGTGGGGTCACAGTGTCTAATCAATACCAGGGATAGCTCGGGACATCAAGAAACTAAGGACAAATGTGGGGTCACAGTGTCTAATCAATACCAGGGATAGCTGGGACATCAAGAAACTAAGGACAAATGTGGGGTCACAGTGTCTAATCAATACCAGGGATAGCTGGGACATCAAGAAACTAAGGACAAATGTGGGGTCACAGTGTCTAATCAATACCAGGGATAGCTGGGACATCAAGAAACTAAGGACAAATGTGGGGTCACAGTGTCTAATCAATACCAGGGATAGCTGGGACATCAAGAAACTAAGGACAAATGTGGGGTCACAGTGTCTAATCAATACCAGGGATAGCTGGGACATCAAGAAACTAAGGACAAATGTGGGGTCACAGTGTCTAATCAATACCAGGGATAGCTGGGACATCAAGAAACTAAGGACAAATGTGGGGTCACAGTGTCTAATCAATACCAGGGATAGCTGGGACATCAAGAAACTAAGGACAAATGTGGGGTCACAGTGTCTAATCAATACCAGGGATAGCTGGGACATCAAGAAACTAAGGACAAATGTGGGGTCACAGTGTCTAATCAATACCAGGGATAGCTGGGACATCAAGAAACTAAGGACAAATGTGGGGTCACAGTGTCTAATCAATACCAGGGATAGCTGGGACATCAAGAAACTAAGGACAAATGTGGGGTCACAGTGTCTAATCAATACCAGGGATAGCTGGGACATCAAGAAACTAAGGACAAATGTGGGGTCACAGTGTCTAATCAATACCAGGGATAGCTCGGGACATCAAGAAACTAAGGACAAATGTGGGGTCACAGTGTCTAATCAATACCAGGGATAGCTGGGACATCAAGAAACTAAGGACAAATGTGGGGTCACAGTGTCTAATCAATACCAGGGATAGCTGGGACATCAAGAAACTAAGGACAAATGTGGGGTCACAGTGTCTAATCAATACCAGGGATAGCTGGGACATCAAGAAACTAAGGACAAATGTGGGGTCACAGTGTCTAATCAATACCAGGGATAGCTGGGACATCAAGAAACTAAGGACAAATGTGGGGTCACAGTGTCTAATCAATACCAGGGATAGCTGGGACATCAAGAAACTAAGGACAAATGTGGGGTCACAGTGTCTAATCAATACCAGGGATAGCTGGGACATCAAGAAACTAAGGACAAATGTGGGGTCACAGTGTCTAATCAATACCAGGGATAGCTGGGACATCAAGAAACTAAGGACAAATGTGGGGTCACAGTGTCTAATCAATACCAGGGATAGCTGGGACATCAAGAAACTAAGGACAAATGTGGGGTCACAGTGTCTAATCAATACCAGGGATAGCTGGGACATCAAGAAACTAAGGACAAATGTGGGGTCACAGTGTCTAATCAATACCAGGGATAGCTGGGACATCAAGAAACTAAGGACAAATGTGGGGTCACAGTGTCTAATCAATACCAGGGATAGCTGGGACATCAAGAAACTAAGGACAAATGTGGGGTCACAGTGTCTAATCAATACCAGGGATAGCTGGGACATCAAGAAACTAAGGACAAATGTGGGGTCACAGTGTCTAATCAATACCAGGGATAGCTGGGACATCAAGAAACTAAGGACAAATGTGGGGTCACAGTGTCTAATCAATACCAGGGATAGCTGGGACATCAAGAAACTAAGGACAAATGTGGGGTCACAGTGTCTAATCAATACCAGGGATAGCTGGGACATCAAGAAACTAAGGACAAATGTGGGGTCACAGTGTCTAATCAATACCAGGGATAGCTGGGACATCAAGAAACTAAGGACAAATGTGGGGTCACAGTGTCTAATCAATACCAGGGATAGCTGGGACATCAAGAAACTAAGGACAAATGTGGGGTCACAGTGTCTAATCAATACCAGGGATAGCTGGGACATCAAGAAACTAAGGACAAATGTGGGGTCACAGTGTCTAATCAATACCAGGGATAGCTGGGACATCAAGAAACTAAGGACAAATGTGGGGTCACAGTGTCTAATCAATACCAGGGATAGCTGGGACATCAAGAAACTAAGGACAAATGTGGGGTCACAGTGTCTAATCAATACCAGGGATAGCTGGGACATCAAGAAACTAAGGACAAATGTGGGGTCACAGTGTCTAATCAATACCAGGGATAGCTGGGACATCAAGAAACTAAGGACAAATGTGGGGTCACAGTGTCTAATCAATACCAGGGATAGCTGGGACATCAAGAAACTAAGGACAAATGTGGGGTCACAGTGTCTAATCAATACCAGGGATAGCTGGGACATCAAGAAACTAAGGACAAATGTGGGGTCACAGTGTCTAATCAATACCAGGGATAGCTGGGACATCAAGAAACTAAGGACAAATGTGGGGTCACAGTGTCTAATCAATACCAGGGATAGCTGGGACATCAAGAAACTAAGGACAAATGTGGGGTCACAGTGTCTAATCAATACCAGGGATAGCTGGGACATCAAGAAACTAAGGACAAATGTGGGGTCACAGTGTCTAATCAATACCAGGGATAGCTGGGACATCAAGAAACTAAGGACAAATGTGGGGTCACAGTGTCTAATCAATACCAGGGATAGCTGGGACATCAAGAAACTAAGGACAAATGTGGGGTCACAGTGTCTAATCAATACCAGGGATAGCTGGGACATCAAGAAACTAAGGACAAATGTGGGGTCACAGTGTCTAATCAATACCAGGGATAGCTGGGACATCAAGAAACTAAGGACAAATGTGGGGTCACAGTGTCTAATCAATACCAGGGATAGCTGGGACATCAAGAAACTAAGGACAAATGTGGGGTCACAGTGTCTAATCAATACCAGGGATAGCTGGGACATCAAGAAACTAAGGACAAATGTGGGGTCACAGTGTCTAATCAATACCAGGGATAGCTGGGACATCAAGAAACTAAGGACAAATGTGGGGTCACAGTGTCTAATCAATACCAGGGATAGCTGGGACATCAAGAAACTAAGGACAAATGTGGGGTCACAGTGTCTAATCAATACCAGGGATAGCTGGGACATCAAGAAACTAAGGACAAATGTGGGGTCACAGTGTCTAATCAATACCAGGGATAGCTGGGACATCAAGAAACTAAGGACAAATGTGGGGTCACAGTGTCTAATCAATACCAGGGATAGCTGGGACATCAAGAAACTAAGGACAAATGTGGGGTCACAGTGTCTAATCAATACCAGGGATAGCTGGGACATCAAGAAACTAAGGACAAATGTGGGGTCACAGTGTCTAATCAATACCAGGGATAGCTGGGACATCAAGAAACTAAGGACAAATGTGGGGTCACAGTGTCTAATCAATACCAGGGATAGCTGGGACATCAAGAAACTAAGGACAAATGTGGGGTCACAGTGTCTAATCAATACCAGGGATAGCTGGGACATCAAGAAACTAAGGACAAATGTGGGGTCACAGTGTCTAATCAATACCAGGGATAGCTGGGACATCAAGAAACTAAGGACAAATGTGGGGTCACAGTGTCTAATCAATACCAGGGATAGCTGGGACATCAAGAAACTAAGGACAAATGTGGGGTCACAGTGTCTAATCAATACCAGGGATAGCTGGGACATCAAGAAACTAAGGACAAATGTGGGGTCACAGTGTCTAATCAATACCAGGGATAGCTGGGACATCAAGAAACTAAGGACAAATGTGGGGTCACAGTGTCTAATCAATACCAGGGATAGCTGGGACATCAAGAAACTAAGGACAAATGTGGGGTCACAGTGTCTAATCAATACCAGGGATAGCTGGGACATCAAGAAACTAAGGACAAATGTGGGGTCACAGTGTCTAATCAATACCAGGGATAGCTGGGACATCAAGAAACTAAGGACAAATGTGGGGTCACAGTGTCTAATCAATACCAGGGATAGCTCGGGACATCAAGAAACTAAGGACAAATGTGGGGTCACAGTGTCTAATCAATACCAGGGATAGCTGGGACATCAAGAAACTAAGGACAAATGTGGGGTCACAGTGTCTAATCAATACCAGGGATAGCTGGGACATCAAGAAACTAAGGACAAATGTGGGGTCACAGTGTCTAATCAATACCAGGGATAGCTGGGACATCAAGAAACTAAGGACAAATGTGGGGTCACAGTGTCTAATCAATACCAGGGATAGCTGGGACATCAAGAAACTAAGGACAAATGTGGGGTCACAGTGTCTAATCAATACCAGGGATAGCTGGGACATCAAGAAACTAAGGACAAATGTGGGGTCACAGTGTCTAATCAATACCAGGGATAGCTGGGACATCAAGAAACTAAGGACAAATGTGGGGTCACAGTGTCTAATCAATACCAGGGATAGCTGGGACATCAAGAAACTAAGGACAAATGTGGGGTCACAGTGTCTAATCAATACCAGGGATAGCTGGGACATCAAGAAACTAAGGACAAATGTGGGGTCACAGTGTCTAATCAATACCAGGGATAGCTGGGACATCAAGAAACTAAGGACAAATGTGGGGTCACAGTGTCTAATCAATACCAGGGATAGCTGGGACATCAAGAAACTAAGGACAAATGTGGGGTCACAGTGTCTAATCAATACCAGGGATAGCTGGGACATCAAGAAACTAAGGACAAATGTGGGGTCACAGTGTCTAATCAATACCAGGGATAGCTGGGACATCAAGAAACTAAGGACAAATGTGGGGTCACAGTGTCTAATCAATACCAGGGATAGCTGGGACATCAAGAAACTAAGGACAAATGTGGGGTCACAGTGTCTAATCAATACCAGGGATAGCTGGGACATCAAGAAACTAAGGACAAATGTGGGGTCACAGTGTCTAATCAATACCAGGGATAGCTGGGACATCAAGAAACTAAGGACAAATGTGGGGTCACAGTGTCTAATCAATACCAGGGATAGCTGGGACATCAAGAAACTAAGGACAAATGTGGGGTCACAGTGTCTAATCAATACCAGGGATAGCTGGGACATCAAGAAACTAAGGACAAATGTGGGGTCACAGTGTCTAATCAATACCAGGGATAGCTGGGACATCAAGAAACTAAGGACAAATGTGGGGTCACAGTGTCTAATCAATACCAGGGATAGCTGGGACATCAAGAAACTAAGGACAAATGTGGGGTCACAGTGTCTAATCAATACCAGGGATAGCTGGGACATCAAGAAACTAAGGACAAATGTGGGGTCACAGTGTCTAATCAATACCAGGGATAGCTGGGACATCAAGAAACTAAGGACAAATGTGGGGTCACAGTGTCTAATCAATACCAGGGATAGCTCGGGACATCAAGAAACTAAGGACAAATGTGGGGTCACAGTGTCTAATCAATACCAGGGATAGCTGGGACATCAAGAAACTAAGGACAAATGTGGGGTCACAGTGTCTAATCAATACCAGGGATAGCTGGGACATCAAGAAACTAAGGACAAATGTGGGGTCACAGTGTCTAATCAATACCAGGGATAGCTGGGACATCAAGAAACTAAGGACAAATGTGGGGTCACAGTGTCTAATCAATACCAGGGATAGCTGGGACATCAAGAAACTAAGGACAAATGTGGGGTCACAGTGTCTAATCAATACCAGGGATAGCTGGGACATCAAGAAACTAAGGACAAATGTGGGGTCACAGTGTCTAATCAATACCAGGGATAGCTGGGACATCAAGAAACTAAGGACAAATGTGGGGTCACAGTGTCTAATCAATACCAGGGATAGCTGGGACATCAAGAAACTAAGGACAAATGTGGGGTCACAGTGTCTAATCAATACCAGGGATAGCTGGGACATCAAGAAACTAAGGACAAATGTGGGGTCACAGTGTCTAATCAATACCAGGGATAGCTGGGACATCAAGAAACTAAGGACAAATGTGGGGTCACAGTGTCTAATCAATACCAGGGATAGCTGGGACATCAAGAAACTAAGGACAAATGTGGGGTCACAGTGTCTAATCAATACCAGGGATAGCTGGGACATCAAGAAACTAAGGACAAATGTGGGGTCACAGTGTCTAATCAATACCAGGGATAGCTGGGACATCAAGAAACTAAGGACAAATGTGGGGTCACAGTGTCTAATCAATACCAGGGATAGCTGGGACATCAAGAAACTAAGGACAAATGTGGGGTCACAGTGTCTAATCAATACCAGGGATAGCTGGGACATCAAGAAACTAAGGACAAATGTGGGGTCACAGTGTCTAATCAATACCAGGGATAGCTGGGACATCAAGAAACTAAGGACAAATGTGGGGTCACAGTGTCTAATCAATACCAGGGATAGCTGGGACATCAAGAAACTAAGGACAAATGTGGGGTCACAGTGTCTAATCAATACCAGGGATAGCTGGGACATCAAGAAACTAAGGACAAATGTGGGGTCACAGTGTCTAATCAATACCAGGGATAGCTGGGACATCAAGAAACTAAGGACAAATGTGGGGTCACAGTGTCTAATCAATACCAGGGATAGCTGGACATCAAGAAACTAAGGACAAATGTGGGGTCACAGTGTCTAATCAATACCAGGGATAGCTGGGACATCAAGAAACTAAGGACAAATGTGGGGTCACAGTGTCTAATCAATACCAGGGATAGCTGGGACATCAAGAAACTAAGGACAAATGTGGGGTCACAGTGTCTAATCAATACCAGGGATAGCTGGGACATCAAGAAACTAAGGACAAATGTGGGGTCACAGTGTCTAATCAATACCAGGGATAGCTGGGACATCAAGAAACTAAGGACAAATGTGGGGTCACAGTGTCTAATCAATACCAGGGATAGCTGGGACATCAAGAAACTAAGGACAAATGTGGGGTCACAGTGTCTAATCAATACCAGGGATAGCTGGGACATCAAGAAACTAAGGACAAATGTGGGGTCACAGTGTCTAATCAATACCAGGGATAGCTGGGACATCAAGAAACTAAGGACAAATGTGGGGTCACAGTGTCTAATCAATACCAGGGATAGCTGGGACATCAAGAAACTAAGGACAAATGTGGGGTCACAGTGTCTAATCAATACCAGGGATAGCTGGGACATCAAGAAACTAAGGACAAATGTGGGGTCACAGTGTCTAATCAATACCAGGGATAGCTGGGACATCAAGAAACTAAGGACAAATGTGGGGTCACAGTGTCTAATCAATACCAGGGATAGCTGGGACATCAAGAAACTAAGGACAAATGTGGGGTCACAGTGTCTAATCAATACCAGGGATAGCTGGGACATCAAGAAACTAAGGACAAATGTGGGGTCACAGTGTCTAATCAATACCAGGGATAGCTGGGACATCAAGAAACTAAGGACAAATGTGGGGTCACAGTGTCTAATCAATACCAGGGATAGCTGGGACATCAAGAAACTAAGGACAAATGTGGGGTCACAGTGTCTAATCAATACCAGGGATAGCTGGGACATCAAGAAACTAAGGACAAATGTGGGGTCACAGTGTCTAATCAATACCAGGGATAGCTGGGACATCAAGAAACTAAGGACAAATGTGGGGTCACAGTGTCTAATCAATACCAGGGATAGCTGGGACATCAAGAAACTAAGGACAAATGTGGGGTCACAGTGTCTAATCAATACCAGGGATAGCTGGGACATCAAGAAACTAAGGACAAATGTGGGGTCACAGTGTCTAATCAATACCAGGGATAGCTGGGACATCAAGAAACTAAGGACAAATGTGGGGTCACAGTGTCTAATCAATACCAGGGATAGCTGGGACATCAAGAAACTAAGGACAAATGTGGGGTCACAGTGTCTAATCAATACCAGGGATAGCTGGGACATCAAGAAACTAAGGACAAATGTGGGGTCACAGTGTCTAATCAATACCAGGGATAGCTGGGACATCAAGAAACTAAGGACAAATGTGGGGTCACAGTGTCTAATCAATACCAGGGATAGCTGGGACATCAAGAAACTAAGGACAAATGTGGGGTCACAGTGTCTAATCAATACCAGGGATAGCTGGGACATCAAGAAACTAAGGACAAATGTGGGGTCACAGTGTCTAATCAATACCAGGGATAGCTGGGACATCAAGAAACTAAGGACAAATGTGGGGTCACAGTGTCTAATCAATACCAGGGATAGCTGGGACATCAAGAAACTAAGGACAAATGTGGGGTCACAGTGTCTAATCAATACCAGGGATAGCTGGGACATCAAGAAACTAAGGACAAATGTGGGGTCACAGTGTCTAATCAATACCAGGGATAGCTGGGACATCAAGAAACTAAGGACAAATGTGGGGTCACAGTGTCTAATCAATACCAGGGATAGCTGGGACATCAAGAAACTAAGGACAAATGTGGGGTCACAGTGTCTAATCAATACCAGGGATAGCTGGGACATCAAGAAACTAAGGACAAATGTGGGGTCACAGTGTCTAATCAATACCAGGGATAGCTGGGACATCAAGAAACTAAGGACAAATGTGGGGTCACAGTGTCTAATCAATACCAGGGATAGCTGGGACATCAAGAAACTAAGGACAAATGTGGGGTCACAGTGTCTAATCAATACCAGGGATAGCTGGGACATCAAGAAACTAAGGACAAATGTGGGGTCACAGTGTCTAATCAATACCAGGGATAGCTGGGACATCAAGAAACTAAGGACAAATGTGGGGTCACAGTGTCTAATCAATACCAGGGATAGCTGGGACATCAAGAAACTAAGGACAAATGTGGGGTCACAGTGTCTAATCAATACCAGGGATAGCTGGGACATCAAGAAACTAAGGACAAATGTGGGGTCACAGTGTCTAATCAATACCAGGGATAGCTGGGACATCAAGAAACTAAGGACAAATGTGGGGTCACAGTGTCTAATCAATACCAGGGATAGCTGGGACATCAAGAAACTAAGGACAAATGTGGGGTCACAGTGTCTAATCAATACCAGGGATAGCTGGGACATCAAGAAACTAAGGACAAATGTGGGGTCACAGTGTCTAATCAATACCAGGGATAGCTGGGACATCAAGAAACTAAGGACAAATGTGGGGTCACAGTGTCTAATCAATACCAGGGATAGCTCGGGACATCAAGAAACTAAGGACAAATGTGGGGTCACAGTGTCTAATCAATACCAGGGATAGCTGGGACATCAAGAAACTAAGGACAAATGTGGGGTCACAGTGTCTAATCAATACCAGGGATAGCTCGGGACATCAAGAAACTAAGGACAAATGTGGGGTCACAGTGTCTAATCAATACCAGGGATAGCTGGGACATCAAGAAACTAAGGACAAATGTGGGGTCACAGTGTCTAATCAATACCAGGGATAGCTGGGACATCAAGAAACTAAGGACAAATGTGGGGTCACAGTGTCTAATCAATACCAGGGATAGCTGGGACATCAAGAAACTAAGGACAAATGTGGGGTCACAGTGTCTAATCAATACCAGGGATAGCTGGGACATCAAGAAACTAAGGACAAATGTGGGGTCACAGTGTCTAATCAATACCAGGGATAGCTGGGACATCAAGAAACTAAGGACAAATGTGGGGTCACAGTGTCTAATCAATACCAGGGATAGCTCGGACATCAAGAAACTAAGGACAAATGTGGGGTCACAGTGTCTAATCAATACCAGGGATAGCTGGGACATCAAGAAACTAAGGACAAATGTGGGGTCACAGTGTCTAATCAATACCAGGGATAGCTGGGACATCAAGAAACTAAGGACAAATGTGGGGTCACAGTGTCTAATCAATACCAGGGATAGCTGGGACATCAAGAAACTAAGGACAAATGTGGGGTCACAGTGTCTAATCAATACCAGGGATAGCTGGGACATCAAGAAACTAAGGACAAATGTGGGGTCACAGTGTCTAATCAATACCAGGGATAGCTGGGACATCAAGAAACTAAGGACAAATGTGGGGTCACAGTGTCTAATCAATACCAGGGATAGCTGGGACATCAAGAAACTAAGGACAAATGTGGGGTCACAGTGTCTAATCAATACCAGGGATAGCTGCGGACATGTCACGAAACTAAGGACAACTGTGGTGTCACAGTGTCTAATCAATACCAGGGATAGCTGGACATCAAGAAACTAAGGACAAATGTGGGGTCACAGTGTCTAATCAATACCGGGGATAGCTCGGACATCAAGGAACCTACGGACAAATGTTCGGGTCACATGTGTCATAATCACTACAGGGATAGCTCGGACATCAGAAACTAAGGACAAATGTGGGGTCACAGTGTCTAATCAATACCAGGGATAGCTCGGACATCAAGAAAACTAAGGACAAATGTGGGGTCACAGTGTCTAATCAACGCCAGGGATAGCTCGGACATCAAGAAACTAAGGACAAATGTGGGGTCACAGTGTCTAATCAAGCCTAGGGATAGCTCGGACATCAAGAAACTAAGGACAAATGTGGGGTCACAGTGTCTAATCAACGACCAGGGATAGCTGGGACATCAAGAAACTAAGGACAAATGTGGGGTCACAGTGTCTAATCATACGCCAGGGATAGCTAGGGACATCAAGAAACTAAGGACAAATGTGGGTCACAGTGTCTAATCAATACCAGGGATAGCTGGACATCAAGAAACTAAGGACAAAATGTGGGGTCACAGTGTCTAATCAATACCAGGGATAGCTGGGACATCAAGAAACTAAGGACAAATGTGGGGTCACAGTGTCTAATCATACGCAGGGATAGCTGGGACATCAAGAAACTAAGGACAAATGTGGGGTCACAGTGTCTAATCAACGACAGGGATAGCTCGGACATCAAGAAACTAAGGACAAATGTGGGGTCACAGTGTCTAATCAATACCAGGGATAGCTCGGACGTCAAGAAACTAAGGACAAATGTGGGGTCACAGTGTCTAATCAATACCAGGGATAGCTCGGACATCAAGAAACTAAGGACAAATGTGAGGTCACAGTGTCTATCATACCAGGTGTCAGAGCCTAACATGGTATAGCTATGCAGCAACATCGTTACGACACCCGGCGGACAAGAATTGTCGGCTGGCAAGATTGTTACCTGACACGCGACCAGCGGTCAGGCTGACGACAGACGCACGCAGGCCACGTGACACCACTAGAGGCAGTGGGCAGTTTGCGTGCTAACCTCAGACCGAGCTGGGACTCGAGACTGGAAGGACATGTGTGATGAAAGCAAGGCGTTTGTGTGGATCTCTGTGGTTGAAAGCCGAACGACTGATATCTTGAGCGTCAGACCTATGAGCTGTATTGTGGTTGTGAGCGTCGTGAGTTATATATTGTAGATTGTTGTAATTATCGTTCTGTATTTAATGTGGCAATAAATCCATAGAACGTTATGTCGTTGTGTCTTACGTCCAATCACGTTATACTTGTACTGTCTCACACGTGTTAGCTAACGAGCCAATTATAAGATCCTGACATGTGTGGACGTGGGGGCTCGTCCGGGATTATAGAAAAGCTTAATGGGGATCTGAAGCACATGCTTGCAAAAGTAACTCAAGATCACCCCAATAACTGGGATGTATACTTACCAGCTGTCCTTTTTGCTTATCGCGAGGTACCACATTCTAGTACCGGTTTCTCTCCTTTTGAACTAATCTATGGTGCCAAACCACGAGGCCCATTAACAATTTATCACCAAATGTTAACTGATTCTACTCCAGTACTTAAACCCATATCATCATTCGTGTATGTAACATCATTGCGTGAAAGGATTATTAAATCATGTGAAATTGCTAAAAATGCACTAAAACTATCTGGTGCTACTTACAGACAGTACGCAGACAAAGGTAACAGGACTATAACATTGACACCTGGACAGGACGTTCTACTACTACTACCTAGTGACAGACAGCTACTGACTGATTCTTGGCAGGGACCTTTTAAAGTGACAAGACAAATCTCACCTGTAGGACTACGAGATCCTAATAAAAGACAAACACAAAATATTTCACATAAATATGCTAAGACCATACCACAACAGAGACAACGAACAAGACGATACGACAGCTTGCACCGTGATAATAGATCACGAAGATGACGATTCTAGCGACGAGATTCCAACACCTACATTAGACACGACAAACTGCTTGAAGGAGATCAAGATCAATCCAAACTTAAGTCAAGCAGAGACAAACAGTTGCAAACAGTTGATACAACAGTACAACACCATTTTTCAGACAACCCAGGACAAACAGAATTAGTACAGCATCACATCACACTCACATCAAACACACCCATAAGATGCAGACCATACACCATACCATTACATTACAAGGAACAACTACATCAAGAAATCATCAACTTAGAAAAAAACAACATCATCAGACGATCCCTATCAGACTTCTCTTCACCCATGGTCATTGTACGCAAAAAGGACAACACAATACGACTTTGCATCGACTACAGAAAACTGAACAAAATAACTGTTTTAGATCTTGAACCAATGGCAAACACTGACGATCTTCTGACAGAACTGACGACGCTAAGTTCTTTACGACGCTTGACATGTCTAAAGGTTACTGGCAGATTGCTGTACATGAAGACAGCAGACATCTAACAGCTTTCGCCACGCCTTGGGGACTGTACGAATGGTGCAAACTTCCATTTGGGCTAGTCAATGCCCCAGCCACATTCGTACGCATGACACGACTCCTCCTATCTGACATTCCTAATATCATTTGCTATATTCGACGACATCTGTGTCCATACAGAGACAATGACGGAACATATAAAGACACTAGAACAAACACTAGAACGTATCAGACAGCACGGACTGACAGTGAAGCCTTCAAAGGTGAGCATGGCTTACCAAGAGATATCATTTTTGGGGTACAGAATATCCAATGGCTTTGTCATGACAGACAACAAAATTGTCTCCAAAATTCTAAAACTGTCACTTCCAACAAATAAGAAACAAGTCCGCAGCTTGCTGGGACTTATCAACTATTACAGGAATTTTATTCCTGATTTTTCAGAACTGACCGAGGTTTTTTCTAACTTACTAACTAAGGATAAGCCTGAAAAAGTTGTACACGATGAATGCCTACGAAATGCATTTCATAAAGTTTTGGCATACTTTTCTGATAAGAACTCGAATAATCTCATCCTTAAATTGCCCAACATCCATTTACCTTTCAGATTGAGAACAGATGCTAGCTCCGTTGCGATTGGGGCAGTCCTGTTGCAGGAATACAACAACATCCTGCATCCCATTTGTTTCATATCAAGAAAACTAAGGCCTCGAGAGCGTGCATGGTCCATTCCGCAATTAGAGGCACTGGCCTTAGTAGAAAGTGTGACGAAGCTATCCAGATACCTTCTAGGACGTCACTTTATCATCGAAACTGACAACAGTCCATTACGGTATATAAATGCCGGAGTACCATCCAATAATATGATTGCTCGCTGGTCCTTGAAGCTTCAAAATTACAGTTTCGAAGTTCGACATATTCCCGGCAGAATCAATACAATTGCCGATCTTTTGTCCCGTTGTCCGACCGACCCAGTAAGCAATGTCTGAGTGCATTGTGTACTATTACACTCAGACCAACACAGCCACCAATGAGTGAAATTTTGTTGCTATTCACCTACTGTGTAAGGTCTATAATTGAAATTGTGATACGGTTAAAAACCGACATGTATAATATACTTATTTTAATTAAGCCATGTAATGAGTGTAGTATAATTGTGTAGTGTGTGTTAGAAAGAGAACATTATTAATTGTAAATATACACCAAGAACAGTGTCACAGACGCTTAACCACTTACCAGAAGCGAACTTTACCATTTAACAGTGACAGCTGTGTGTGAATTTCTTCACCGTGATATTTTAACGACATGTGCAAATGTGGACTGAACAGTGACTTCTACACCACCTCTGCATCGAATTTAATCCAAAACATCAGAAATAAGAACAGTCGATCATTATCCAGAAGTTATGAACACATCGGAAATAAGAACATTCCATCATAATCCGAAAGTTGTGATACTATAACATCAGACTACGAACTTTGAGAACATTTTACTATCCGTTACAAAATAAAACCGGAGCATTTGTGTTCAGACAGTGTAACAGCAACTAAATTTTGAGTTTCGTGTGTATTTCCGGTGTAATTTAAAAAGTATAGCAAAATTAGCAGACGATATACAAATATTCAAAAACTTATGACGATTGTAAAATCCTTTTGAATCTATAAAATATAATACACCAATTGGGTACTTATTTATTTTGATTAGTGTAATCTTAGAATCATATCTTGATTAATGTATTCATATTACCGACTTTTTCTCGTTAATATGAAGAAACGTCAAGCAATGACGCTAAGAAATTAAATAATTATTGTAATTTATTGAATTTCTTGAATGTCAAAATTACTTCCCTTGCATTTATGAATTACACCAAGGGCCATAATTTGAAACATATTCATTAATGTGTATTGTATAAATAGACATTTTGTTGCTCAAACGGCTAACACAGCGGGTAGGCGTCCACCAAGCATGACATAGAGCTGCCAACATTGCAAACCAACATAAAAGCTCCTGGCCAAATGAGGTCAGAGTTTGATTGTTTAATACGACTCAAACAAAGTCGTATTTCAGTCTGGCTAGATGGCTGTTGCAAAACAACCATATTATTACGTTTTTTTCAAATTGCTGCGAGGTAGATGCGAGAAGCTGGTACTACTGATCTGACTGGGTATTATTGCAATGAAGGTAACCAGGCATCAGGGGGATGAAACCTGATTTGTGTTAAAAGTTGTACTTCATTTGTCATTTCAATGCAACTTACATTTTTTGTATATATTTCTATGCCATATATGTATTTTCATGCATAACACAGGGAAAGGGTAGTCTCTGACATGAAGTTAACACTACCCCAGTATATACATACATCATGAATGAAAGATGACATCTTTCATTGAGGTACCCGGGGAGAATGTCAGAGCCTAACATGGTATAGCTATGCAGCAACATCGTTACGACACCCGGCGGACAAGAATTGTCGGCTGGCAAGATTGTTACCTGACACGCGACCAGCGGTCAGGCTGACGACAGACGCACGCAGGCCACGTGACACCACTAGAGGCAGTGGGCAGTTTGCGTGCTAACCTCAGACCGAGCTGGGACCGGAGACTGGAAGGACATGTGTGATGAAAGCAAGGCGTTTGTGTGGATCTCTGTGGTTGAAAGCCGAACGACTGATATCTTGAGCGTCAGACCTATGAGCTGTATTGTGGTTGTGAGCGTCGTGAGTTATATATTGTAGATTGTTGTAATTATCGTTCTGTATTTAATGTGGCAATAAATCCATAGAACGTTATGTCGTTGTGTCTTACGTCCAATCACGTTATACTTGTACTGTCTCACACGTGTTAGCTAACGAGCCAATTATAAGATCCTGACACCAGGGATAGCTCGGACATCAAGAAACTAAGGACAAATGTGGGGTCACAGTGTCTAATCAATACCAGGGATAGCTCGGACATCAAGAAACTAAGGACAAATGTGGGGTCACAGTGTCTAATCAATACCAGGGATAGCTCGGACATCAAGAAACTAAGGACAAATGTGGGGTCACAGTGTCTAATCAATACCAGGGATAGCTCGGACATCAAGAAACTAAGGACAAATGTGGGTCACAGTGTCTAATCAATACCAGGGATAGCTCGGACATCAAGAAACTAAGGACAAATGTGGGGTCACAGTGTCTAATCAATACCAGGGATAGCTCGGGACATCAAGAAACTAAGGACAATGTGGGGTCACAGTGTCTAATCAATACCAGGGATAGCTCGGAACATCAAGAAACTAAGGACAAATGTGGGTCACAGTGTCTAATCAAATACCAGGGATAGCTCGGACTTCAAGAAACTAAGGACAAATTGTGGGGTCACAGTGTCTAATCAATACCAGGGATAGCTCGGACATCAAGAAACTAAGGACAACATGTGGGGTCACAGTGTCTAATCAATACCAGGGATAGCTCGGACATCAAGAACTAAGGACAAATGTGGGGTCACAGTGTCTAATCAATATCAGGGATAGCTCGGACATCAAGAAACTAAGGACAAATGTGGGGTCACAGTGTCTAATCAATACCAGGGATTAGCTCGGACATCAAGAAACTAAGGACAAATGTGGGGTCACAGTGTCTAATCAATACCAGGGATAGCTCGGACATCAAGAAACTAAGGACAAATGTGGGGTCACAGTGTCTAATCAATACCAGGGATAGCTCGGACATCAAGAAACTAAGGACAAATGTGGGTCACAGTGTCTAATCAACACAGGAATAGCTCGGACATCAAGAAACTAAGGACAAATGTGGGTCACAGTGTCTAATCAACGCCAGGGATAGCTCGGACATCAAGAAACTAAGGACAAATGTGGGGTCACAGTGTCTAATCAACGCCAGGGATAGCTCGGACATCAAGAAACTAAGGACAAATGTGGGGTCACAGTGTCTAATCAACGCCAGGGATAGCTCGGACATCAAGAAACTAAGGACAAATGTGGGGTCACAGTGTCTAATCAACGCCAGGGATAGCTCGGACATCAAGAAACTAAGGACAAATGTGGGGTCACAGTGTCTAATCAACACCAGGGATAGCTCGGACATCAAGAAACTAAGGACAAATGTGGGGTCACAGTGTCTAATCAACACCAGGGATAGCTCGGACATCAAGAAACTAAGGACAAATGTGGGGTCACAGTGTCTAATCAACACCAGGGATAGCTCGGACATCAAGAAACTAAGGACAAATGTGGGGTCACAGTGTCTAATCAATACCAGGGATAGCTCGGACATCAAGAAACTAAGGACAAATGTGGGGTCACAGTGTCTAATCAATACTAGGCCATACAATCATAAGTAGACGACATGAGCCAGGAAAACTGCCCTCAGCAAGCTAAAACATTTGGAACAAGTCATAGCGGTCTCGGCTGGCAAAAAAATTGTTTCATTTTTGTGCCAGGACATGCGGGTGTACAAGGAAATGAGCGGGCTGACAAGATCGCAGATAAGGCTATTGTGGAGGGCGGACGAGCCATGGAGCAGGCTGATATATTGAATGCTCTACAAGAAGTAAGTCGTTTGCGATAATCAACTGATGACCAAATCTACATCCATGGTCAGACTTCGAGAACTGCAAGTTAACAGAAGTGTGGCCAAACAAGAACACTAACAAATGTAACACTCCTACAAGAAACAAATGAAAACCTTAAACAGATTAGAGAAATCAGACGTAGACAGTCGCAGTTTTTATGGAAACCTTACAGATATACATTGGAGAACTTGTTAACAACTGGCAAGATTGATGGGAAGAGAACAAGGGGAAAGGCAGAGAAGTAAATAAATGGATGGCTTGGCCATGTATGGTCGAGACAAGACCACTGAACTGTTCCTCGACTCTGGTGATCGCGTGAGATACCGAAACATGACCGCCTACGCTTACCGGCATGGCACATGATCATGATGGGTTGTTAACCTAATTATTGTTGTTACTGCCTGACGAGACGTGTTTGAATGCAGACACGTGCCAGTAACATTCACAGGTTGAACAGTCAGACGTGTTTTAATGCTGACACGTGCCAGTAACATTTACAGGTTGAACAGTCAGACGTGTTTGAATGTAGACACGTGCCAGTAACATTCACAGGTTGAACCACCAGACATGTTTGAATGTAGACACGTGCCAGTAACATTCACAGGTTGAACAGTCAGACGTGTTTGAATGTAGACACGTGCCAGTAACATTCACAGGTTGAACAGTCAGACGTGTTTCAATGCTGACACGTGCCAGTAACATTCACAGGTTGAACCACCAGACAAGTCTGAATGCAGACACGTGCCAGTAACATTCACACGCGTGGCAGACATCTTTCTGTGGAGTCATATATCAGCAAAATTGATATGTCTGCACAATATGGTTCAAACGAACACTGACATGGCTCCACTGAACACTGACATGTCATAACATGACTCAACTGAACACTGACATGTCACAACATGGCTCGACTGAACACTGACATGACACAACATGACTCAACAGATCACTGACATGTCACAAGCAAGGTTTACCTCCAGGTCTGCTTCACTGACAAAGTCAAGACTGCCTGTGCTGTCACCGAGGTCACCTCTCCTGGCGTAGATGTCTGGATACACACTCTGACCTGTGACAACCAAGTAATGTGACACATTCATGAAGTAAATAAACTACCACAGGTCAACAATGTGACACATTCATGAAGTAAATAAACTACCACAGGTCAACAATGTGACAGATACATGAGGTAAATAAACTACCACAGGTCCACAATGTGACACATACATGAAGTAAATAAACTACCACAGGTCAACAATGTGACACATTCATGAAGTAAATAAACTACCACAGGTCAACAATGTGACACATACATGAAGTAAATAAACTACCACAGGTCCACAATGTGACACATACATGAAGTAAATAAACGGACACAGGTCAACAATGTGACACATACATGAAGTAAATAAACTGACACAGGTCAACAAAGTGACACATACATGAAGTAAATAAACTACCACAGGTCCACAATGTGACACATACATGAAGTAAATAAACGGACACAGGTCAACAATGTGACACATACATGAAGTAAATAAACTGACACAGGTCAACAAAGTGACACATACATGAAGTAAATAAACTACCACAGGTCAACAATGTGACACATACATGAGGTAAATAAACGGACACAGGTCAACAATGTGACACATACATGAAGTAAATAAACGGACACAGGTCAACAATGTGACACATACATGAAGTAAATAAACGGACACAGGTCAACAATGCGACACATACATGAAGTAAATAAACTGACACAGGTCAACAAAGTGACACATACATGAAGTAAATAAACTGACACAGGTCAACAATGTGATACATACATGAAGTAAATAAACTGACACAGGACAACAATGTGACACTTACATGAAGTAAATAAACTGACACAGGTCAACAATGTGATACATACATGAAGTAAATAAACTGACACAGGACAACAATGTGACACTTACATGAAGTAAATAAACTGACACAGGACAACAATGTGATACATACATGAAGTAAATAAACTGACACAGGACAACAATGTGATACATACATGAAGTAAATAAACTGACACAGGACAACAATGTGATACATACATGAAGTAAATAAACTGACACAGGACAACAATGTGACACATACATGAAGTAAAAAAAAAAAAAAAACTGGCGCAGGTTGTTGTTGTTGTTTGTCCATCAGTAATGATGATGACCATTCATTTCATCCAGTGGGGTTGAAAGTATGGAGCCGTGAGTTCTAAGATGGCTGATAAGGCCTATTCTGGCTCGAAATGTTCTTTGACCATATGGACAAAGAATGCCTGACGTTTCTGGAGGAGGATTTCCTGCAGTGGTTTTTCTGTCCAGCCTTTTCTTCACAGCTCTTGCAGTCCTGGTTGCCTCATACGTGACTGAACCCTTGCGTAATGATGCACGCCACGAATTTCGGCCTCTGTCTCCCAAGTGTCATGATGAATTCCAAAAGCATTCAGTGGGATTTTCAAAGTGTCTTTAAAACTAGCCCAGGTAAACAATGTGACACATACATGAAGTAAATAAACTGACACGGGTAAGTAATGTGACAAAAACTCGAAGTAAATAAACTGACACAGGTAAAGAAATACCTCGGTACAAGATATCTTAGCACCTGATACCCCTGTACAAGAGGATATTCTTCTTCTTCTGCGTTCATCCGGAGTGTTTTTTTAGATGTGAATAGCGGTGTATTGTTATGCACCCTTGGGCCTGGACCCTTCGGCCAACAAATCCGACTTTTGCGTGCGTTTTTTAAAACTAGGTTAGCATTCCTGGGGAGATGATATCCAATCACTAGATACCCCGGTACAAAATTATATCCAAGCATTAGATACCCCGGTACAAGGTGATATCCAATCACTAGATACCCCGGTACAAAATTATATCCAAGCATTAGATACCCCGGTACAAGGTGATATCCAATCACTAGATACCCCGGTACAAAATTATATCCAAGCATTAGATACCCCGGTACAAGGTGATATCCTAGCACTAGATACCCCGGTACAAGGTGATATCCTAGCACTATAACCCTAGTACAAAATGCTAACCCACTAGCACCCCGGAACAAAATGCTAATCCGTTTTAGTTCCCCAGTACAAAATGCTAGCCCACTAGAACCCCGGTACAAAATGCTAACCTGTTAGAACCCCAGTACAAAATGCTAACCCACTAGCACCCCAGTACAAAATGCTAACCCACTAGAACCCTGGTACAAAATGATAACCCACTAGAACCTCGGTGCACAAAGCTAACCCACTAGAACCCTGGTACAAAATGCTAACCCACGAGAACCCCGGTACAAAATGCTAGCCCACTAGAACCCCGGTACAAAATGCTAACCCACTAGAACCCCGGTACAAAATGCTAACCCACTAGCACCCCAGTACAAAATGCTAACCCACTAGAACTCTGGTACAAAATGCTAACCCACTAGAACCCCAGTACAAAATGCTAACCCACTAGAACCTCGGTACAAAATGCTAACCCGTTAGAACCCCGGTACAAAATGCTAACCCACTAGAACCCCATTACAAAATGCTAACCCACTAGCACCCCAGTACAAAATGCTAACCCACTAGCACCCCAGTACAAAATGCTAACCCACTAGAACCCCAGTACAAAATGCTAACCCACTAGAACCCCGGTACAAAATGCTAATCCACTAGCACCCCAGTACAAAATGCTAACCCACTAGAACCCCGGTACAAAATGCTAACCCACTAGCACCCCAGTACAAAATGCTAACCCACTAGAACTCTGGTACAAAATGCTAACCCACTAGAACCTCGGTACAAAATGCTAACCCGTTAGAACCCCGGTACAAAATGCTAACCCACTAGAACCCCATTACAAAATGCTAACCCACTAGAAGATGTCGCCTACATGACACAGGCAGATATCTGGCCATTGTTCTTACTGTCTGGGATCAACCTGAGAAGACAGTCAATATATGCTACCCTAACTGGTGTTGAACTGCGCGCGCGTGTGTGTGTGTATGTATGTGTGTGTGTGCATGTGCGCGCAAGATGGCTTACCCAGTGAAGCAACCACAGCCAGCAAGAAGACCGCAGAATCCATGTCCAAAACTGGTTTAGCCACTGATGGCGGACAGAAGACAACGAATGTACGAACTAAATCGTTCGACAAACAGTAGGTGATCAATATTCAACTCCGGCAAGAATCACTTTTTAACACGGTCAAGACAAACCATTCACTAGTCGATTATTTGTGACTTGTGAATTCACGAATACAGAACTACAGTATTAATTCTAGTTGGTGCCTTCACGGATACAGAACTACAATATTATTTCTGGTTTGTGCATTCACGGATACAGAACAGAATTACAACTCATTCAATAGTCGTCAAATAGTACTGTTTTTTTAAACACGTGACATCACAAGCGTCTAGAGAGGTTAACTAGCGAGCGGATCACCTGCGGCCATGTCTGTATCTGTGATGGTTGTCACATATTACTGTAAGTGTTCACAAATTCTATACTACAGATCACTGTAAATGATCACAAGTTGTATACTACCAAATATAACTACCAGAGAATCCGGACTTGTCTGTTTTACACAATCTAAACATTTTCAAAGTGAAAAGAAGAGAATTACTTCACGGCATGAAAGGATGTTTTTTTCTTTTCCTTTACTTATTGCAGAATGTGTTGTCTCAAATGCAACACTTTAACAACTACAGTTTGCAAACATTTACAAACGTAGCTCTGTAAAACAGACACGCACAATGACGTACAACGATCCTTATCAATATATGGAATCCTGTATTCTCCAGTCTGTGACCTAGTCCTGGTCTCTCACCACATAGACATGTTCCAGTCTGTGACCTAGTCTCTCACCACACAGTGACATGCTCCACATGTTGTACTAGTCCTGGTACCTCACCACATAGAGACATGTTCCACACTTTGTCCTAGTCCTGGTCTCTCACCACACAGATACATGCCTCACACTTTGACCTGGTCCTGGTCTCTCATAACACAGTGACATGCCTCATACTTTGACCTGGTCCTGCTCTCTAACCACACAGAGACATGCTTCACACTTTGTCCTAGTCCTAGGTGAGAGACCAGTATTAGGACAACGTGTGGAACATGTCTGTGTGGTGAGAGACCAGGACTAGAACAAAGTGCGGATCATTTCTCTGTGACATGACGAGAAAAAGAGTTGAGGTGCTACATAGAACCTGTACTTTTATATGGATGAGAAGCGTGGACAATGAGCAGACAAGATTAAAAACATCTGATGGCCGTGGAAATGTGGTTTTTGAGGAAAATGCAAAGAATACCATGGACAGACAGAAAAACCAATGAACAAGTCCTTCAAGAAACAAATGAAGGTCGTAAACTGATTACAGTCATTAGACATAGACAGTCAAAATTCTTTGGGCATGTTATGAGAAGAAATGAATTGGAGAACTTGGTGACGACTGGCAAGATCGAAGGGAACAGACCAAGGGGAAGACCGAGAAGTAAATACCTGGATGGCTTGGCCACGTGGCATGGACGAGACAGAAACAGAGCTGATCCACGACTCTGGTGATCGAGTGAGATGGCAAAACATGACCGCCCACGCTTATAGGCATGGCACATGATTGATGATGGATGGATAACAGACTTAGACAAGGACAAAGTATGAGCATGTCTCTGTGTGGTGAGATACCAGGACTAGGACAACATGTGGAGCATGTCACTGTATGGTGAGATACTAGGTCAATGTGTGGAGCATGTCTCTGTGTGGTGAGATACCAGGACTAGGACAAAGTGTGGAGCATGTCTCTGTGGTGAGATACCAGGACTAGGACAACATGTGGAGCATGTCACTGTATGGTGAGATACTAGGTCAATGTGTGGAGCATGTCTCTGTGTGGTGAGATACCAGGACCAGGACAAAGTGTGGAGCATGTCTCTGTGTGGTGAGATACCAGGACTAGAACAATGTGTGGAGCATATCACTGTGTGGTGAGATACCAGGACTAGGACAACATGTGGAGCATGTCACTGTATGGTGAGATACTAGGTCAATGTGTGGAGCATGTCTCTGTGTGGTGAGATACCAGGACTAGGACAAAGTGTGGAGCATGTCTCTGTGGTGAGATACCAGGACTAGGACAACATGTGGAGCATGTCACTGTATGGTGAGATACTAGGTCAATGTGTGTAGCATGTCTCTGTGTGGTGAGATACCAGGACCAGGACAAAGTGTGGAGCATGTCTCTGTGTGGTGAGATACCAGGACTAGAACAATGTGTGGATCATATCACTGTGTGGTGAGATACCAGGTCTAGAACAATGTATGGAGCATATCACTGTGTGGTGAGATACCAGGTCTAGAACAATGTGTGGAGCATGTCACTGTGTGGTGAGATACCAGGACTAGAACAATGTGTGGAGCATATCACTGTGTGGTGAGATACCAGGACTAGAACAATGTGTGGAGCATATCACTGTGTGGTGAGATACCAGGACTAGAACAATGTGTGGAGCATATCACTGTGTGGTGAGATACCAGGACTAGAACAATGTGTGGAGCATATCACTGTGTGGTGAGATACCAGGACTAGAACAATGTGTGGAGCATATCACTGTGTGGTGAGATACCAGGACTAGAACAATGTGTGGAGCATATCACTGTGTGGTGAGATACCAGGTCTAGAACAATGTGTGGAGCATATCACTGTATGGTGAGATACCAGGACTAGAACAATGTGTGGAGCATATCACTGTGTGGTGAGATACCAGGACTAGAACAATGTGTGGAGCATATCACTGTGTGGTGAGATACCAGGACTAGAAAAACATGTGGAGCATGTCACTGTGTGGTGAGATACCAGGACTAGAACAAGTGTGGAGCATTTCACTGTGTGGTGAGACACCAGGACTAGAATAAGTGTGGAGAATGTAACTGTGTGGTGAGAGACCAGGACTAGTACAAAGTGTGGAACATGTCTCTGTGAGGTGAGAGACCAGGACTCGGACAAAGTGTGGAACATAATCTTTGTGGTGTAGGCTGTACAAAGATTGAGATTCCTGTCTGAATGCCCCCCCCCCCCCCCACGCCAAGGATGCACACACCTAGGTCTCATGTGTCAAGGATGCTCACACCTAGTCTCCTGTGTCAAGGATGGTCACACCTAGGTCTCCTGTGTCAAGGATGCTCACACCTAGGTCTCCTGTGTCAAGGATGCTCACACCTAGGTCTCCTGTGTCAAGGATGCTCACACCTAGGTCTCCTGTGTAAAGGATGCTCACACCTAGTCTCCTGTGTCAAGGATGGTCACACCTAGTCTCCTGTGTCAAGGATGCTCACACCTAGGTCTCCTGTATCAAGGATGGTCACACCTAGTCTCCTGTGTCAAGGATGGTCACACCTAGTCTCCTGTGTCAAGGATGGTCACACCTAGGTCTCCTGTATCAAGGATGGTCACACCTAGGTCTCCTGTGTCAAGGATGGTCACACCTAGTCTCCTGTGTCAAGGATGCTCACACCTAGGTCTCCTGTGTCAAGGATGCTCACACCTAGTCTCCTGTGTCAAGGATGCTCACACCTAGGTCTCCTGTATCAAGGATGGTCACACCTAGTCTCCTGTGTCAAGGATGCTCACACCTAGGTCTCCTGTGTCAAGGATGGTCACATCTAGTCTCCTGTATCAAGGATGCTCACACCTAGTCTCCTGTATCAAGGACGGTCACACCTAGGTCTCCTGTGTCAAGGATGCTCACACCTAGTCTCCTGTATCAAGGATGGTCACACCTAGGTCTCCTGTGTCAAGGATGCTCACACCTAGGTCTCCTGTGTCAAGGATGGTCACACCTAGGTCTCCTGTGTCAAGGATGCTCACACCTAGGTCTCCTGTGTCAAGGATGGTCACACCTAGTCTCCTGTATCAAGGATGCTCACACCTAGTCTCCTGTGTCAAGGATGGTCACACCTAGGTCTCCTGTGTCAAGGATGCTCACAACCTAGGTCTCCTGTGTCAAGGATGGTCACACCTAGTCTCCTGTATCAAGGATGCTCACAACCTAGTCTCCTGTGTCAAGGATGCTCACACCTAGGTCTCCTGTATCAAGGATGCTCACACCTAGTCTCCTGTGTCAAGGATGCTCATAACCTAGTCTCTTGTATCAAGGATGCTCACACCTAGGTCTCCTGTATCAAGGATGGTCACACCTAGTCTCCTGTATCAAGGATGGTCACACCTAGGTCTCCTGTAAGGATGGTTACACCTAGTCTCCTGTGTCAAGGATGCTCACACCTAGGTCTCCTGTATCAAGGATGGTCACACCTAGTCTCCTGTGTCAAGGATGGTCACACCTAGTCTCCTGTGTCAAGGATGGTCACACCTAGGTCTCCTGTATCAAGGATGGTCACACCTAGGTCTCCTGTGTCAAGGATGGTCACACCTAGTCTCCTGTGTCAAGGATGCTCACACCTAGTCTCCTGTGTCAAGGATGCTCACACCTAGGTCTCCTGTATCAAGGATGGTCACACCTAGTCTCCTGTGTCAAGGATGGTCACACCTAGTCTCCTGTGTCAAGGATGGTCACACCTAGGTCTCCTGTATCAAGGATGGTCACACCTAGGTCTCCTGTGTCAAGGATGGTCACACCTAGTCTCCTGTGTCAAGGATGCTCACACCTAGGTCTCCTGTGTCAAGGATGCTCACACCTAGTCTCCTGTGTCAAGGATGCTCACACCTAGGTCTCCTGTATCAAGGATGGTCACACCTAGTCTCCTGTGTCAAGGATGCTCACACCTAGGTCTCCTGTGTCAAGGATGGTCACATCTAGTCTCCTGTATCAAGGATGCTCACACCTAGTCTCCTGTATCAAGGACGGTCACACCTAGGTCTCCTGTGTCAAGGATGCTCACACCTAGTCTCCTGTATCAAGGATGGTCACACCTAGGTCTCCTGTGTCAAGGATGCTCACACCTAGGTCTCCTGTGTCAAGGATGGTCACACCTAGGTCTCCTGTGTCAAGGATGCTCACACCTAGGTCTCCTGTGTCAAGGATGGTCACACCTAGTCTCCTGTATCAAGGATGCTCACACCTAGTCTCCTGTGTCAAGGATGGTCACACCTAGGTCTCCTGTGTCAAGGATGCTCACAACCTAGGTCTCCTGTGTCAAGGATGGTCACACCTAGTCTCCTGTATCAAGGATGCTCACAACCTAGTCTCCTGTGTCAAGGATGCTCACACCTAGGTCTCCTGTATCAAGGATGCTCACACCTAGTCTCCTGTGTCAAGGATGCTCATAACCTAGTCTCTTGTATCAAGGATGCTCACACCTAGGTCTCCTGTATCAAGGATGGTCACACCTAGTCTCCTGTATCAAGGATGGTCACACCTAGGTCTCCTGTAAGGATGGTTACACCTAGTCTCCTGTGTCAAGGATGCTCACACCTAGGTCTCCTGTGTAAAGGATGCTCACACTTAGTCTCCTGTGTCAAGGATGGTCACACCTAGGTCTCCTGTGTCAGGGATGGTCACATCTAGGTCTCTTGTGTCAAGGATGCTCACACCTAGGTCTCCTGTGTAAAGGATGCTCACACCTAGGTCTCTTGTGTCTAGGATGGTCACACCTAGGTCTCCTGTGTCAAGGATGCTCACACCTAGGTCTCTTGTGTCTAGGATGGTCACATCTAGGTCTCTTGTATCAAGGATGCTCACACCTAGGTCTCCTGTGTAAAGGATGCTCACACCTAGGTCTCTTGTGTCTAGGATGGTCACACCTAGGTCTCCTGTGTCAAGGATGCTCACACCTAGGTCTCTTGTGTCAAGGATGGTCACACCTAGGTCTCCTGTGAATTCCAAATGTTGCACATTTCACTGATTCCTGCGTTTGGAGATAGGATGGAGATCTGTGTCGGCATGGAGATGGGACGGAGATGGGATTGTGCTTGTAGGACAGAAGGAATGTCTCTAGACCAGCCTCATCACGACATATGCAAGCTCTTTTCTTGCCTCAGCCAACCAATGACACAGTCAACCACACAGTCAATCAACAACACAGCCAGCCACCAACAAATCCAACCACACAACCAACCAACGACACAGCCAGCCACTCAACCAACAAACCAACGACACAGCCAGCCACTCAACCAACAAACCAACGACACAGTCATCCACTCAATCAATCAACCAATGACACAGCCAGCCACTCAATCAATCAACCAATGACACAGTCAGCCACTCAATTAAGCAACCAATGACAGCCAACCACTCAACCAACAATACAGCCAGCCAACCACTCAACCAACAATACAGCCAGCCACTCAATTAACCAACCAACGACACACCCAGCCACTCAATCAATCAAACAATGACACAGTCAGCCACTCAACCAACAATACAGCCAGCCACTCAATCAATCAACCATTGACACAGTCAGCCACTCAATTAAGCAACCAATGACACAGCCAACCACTCAACCAACAATACAGCCAGCCACTCAATTAACCAAGCAACGACACACCCAGTCACTCAATTAACCAAGCAACGACACACCCAGCCACTCAATCAACCAAGCAACGACACACCCAGCCACTCAATCAACAAACCAAGTGACACAGCCAGCCACTCAATCAACCAAGCAACGACACACCCAGCCACTCAATCAACAAACCAGTGACACAGCTAGCCACACAATCAACCAATCAATGACACAGCCAGCTACTCAACCAACAAACCAACGACACACCCAGCCACTCAATCAACAAACCAGTGACACAGCTTGACACACAATAAACCAATCAATGACACAGCCAGCTACTCAACCAACAAACCAACGACACACCCAGCCACTCAATCAACAAACCAGTGACACAGCTAGCCACACAATCAACCAATCAATGACACAGCCAGCTACTCAACCAACAAACCAACGACACACCCAGCCACTCAATCAACAAACCAGTGACACAGCCTGACACACAATAAACCAAGCAACGACACACCCAGCCACTCAATCAACAAACCAGTGACACAGCCAGCCACACAATAAACCAAGCAACGACACACCCAGCCACTCAATCAACAAACCAGTGACACAGCCAGCCACTCAATCAACCAACCAACGACACACCCAGCCACTCAATCAACAAACCAGTGACACAGCCAGCCACACAATCAACCAACCAACGACACACCCAGCCACTCAATCAACAAACCAGTGACACAGCTAGCCACACAATCAACCAATCAATGACACAGCCAGCTACTCAACCAACAAACCAATGACACAGCCAGCCACTCAACCAATCAAGCAACGACACACCCAGCCACTCAATCAATCAACCAACATCACAGCCAGCTACACAATCAATAAACCAGTGACACAGCCAGCCACACAATCAACCAATCAATGACACAGCCAGCCACTCAACCAACAAACCAACGACACAGTCAGCCACTCAACAAACCAACCAATGAAACACTCAGCCACTCAATCAATCAACCAATGACACACCCAGCCACTCAACCAACGACACAGCCAACCACTAAGTCAAAAAACCAAAGACACAGCCAGCCACACAATCAACCAACCAGTGACACAGCCAGCCACTCAACTAACCAACAAACCAATGACACACACAGCTACTTAACCAACGACACATCCAGCCACTCAATCAACCAATGACACAGCCAGCCACTCAACCAACCAACCAACGACACAGCCATCTACTCAATTAACCAACAACGTCACAGCTAGCTATTCAACCACCCAACCAATGATACAGCCAGCCACTCAACCAACAAACAACACAGCCAGCCATTCAGCCACCAAACCAATGACACAGCCAGCCACTCTGCCAACCAACCAAGGACACAGCCAGCCACTCTGCCAGCCAACCAATGACACAGCCAGCCACTCTGCCAACCAACCAAGGACACAGCCAGCCACTCTGCCAGCCAACCAATGACACAGCCAGCCACTCTGCCAGCCAACCAAGGACACAGCCAGCCACTCTGCCAACCAACCAAGGACACAGCCAGCCACTCTGCCAGCCAACCAAGGACACAGCCAGCCACTCTGCCAACCAACCAAGGACACAGCCAGCCACGCAGCCAACCAGCCTGGCATCTTCTCCCTCAATGTTCTTAGTTCACTCCCCCACTGCCAGCTGCTCAAGCCACATTTAATTCACTGGACAATCTCATGAGCATGCTGTTTTAGCCATTAAAATAATTAGTGCCTTTGTGTTTATTGTTGGCATATTCCTTTCACTTTCAGTTATTATGATATTATCAGCTCTTGTCATTAATATCTATCTTTCTATTGGCTATCAGCTCTTGTCATTAATTTCTCTCTTCCTATAGGCTTTCTGTTCTTATAATTAATTTCTCTTTTCCTATTGGCTATCAGTGCTTGTCATTGAGTTGTCATTTTCTACTGGCACTGTGCTATCAGCACAACACAGATTGTAAGTATGTGGTTTACCAACTGTCATTGCTGCTGCATACTTTAGTTGTCACAACAAACCAGACAAGCTGGCAACAACAGTCAATGAAACCAACTCTGTATATATTTATTTATTCACTGAACATACATGAGGCAGTCCATGATGAGCACTCATGCTTGACATCTCAGATGGTGGCAATAATGACAGGAATAGGAGTCAATGATACAAAATGGGAGCCAATGATACAAAATGGGAGTCAATGATACAAAATGGGGGTCAATGATACAAAATGGGAGTCAATGATACAAAATGGAAGTCAATGATACAAAATGGGAGTCAATTATACTAACAATAGTCAGCAACTGATGGACAACTCTCATATGATATAGAATAGAGTCAGTGACCAATGGACAACTTACAAACTTATATGATGTTCTCACAAACTTGAATGAATGATGTTCTCACAAACTTGAATGATGTTCTAACAAACTTGAATGATGTTCTAACAAACTTGCATCATGCTCTCACCAACCTGAGTGATGATCTAACAAGCTTGATCGTTGATTTTTCAGATGTGAATGATGATCTCATAAATGTGAATGATGATCTCGCAATCTTGAATGATGTTCTAAGAAACTTGTGTGATGATCTAACAATCTTGAATGATGTCCTAATAAATCTGAGTGAAAGTGTAGCTACAACAACTCTGTCTGCAATCAGAACAACAACAGCAAAACAAATCAATTGGTATATTTATCTGTTTACATAAATGGAGGTGGAGGAGGAGGTGGTGGAGGAGGAGGTGGTGGAGGAGGAGGTGGTGGTGGAGGAGGAGGAGGTGGAGGTGGTGGTGGTGGTGGTGGTCCTCCTGGTGATGGCTGAAGTGGGCTGACAGCTGGTGGAGCGGTGGGCTGTGTGGCTGGTGGAGCGGTGGGCTGTGTAGCTGCAGTCACTGCTCCTGTAATACAAGAGGTCAAGGTTACTTGTGACATGTGCACTTCTACGTCTGGTTTATGTATTTAACAGACTAAATATGCAACCTTGACTAGACTGTCAATCTGCAACCTTGACTAGACTGTCAATCTGCAACCTTGACTGGTCTAGACTGTCAATCTGCAACCTTGACTAGACTGTCAATCTGCAACCTTGACTAGACTGTCAATCTGCAACCTTGACTGGTCTAGACTGTCAATCTGCAACCTTGACTAGACTAGACTGTCAATCTGCAACCTTGACTAGACTATCAATCTGCAACCTTGACTAGTCTAGACTGTAAATCTGCAACCTTGACTAGACTGTCAATCTGCAACCTTGACTAGACTGTCAATCTGCAACCTTGACTAGACTGTCAATCTGCAACCTTGACTAGACTAGACTGTCAATCTGCAACCTTGACTAGACTGTCAATCTGCAACCTTGATTAGACTGTCAATCATGCAACCTTGACTAGACTGTCAATCTGCAACCTTGACTAGTCTAGACTGTCAATCTGCAACCTTGACTAGACTAGACTGTCAATCTGCAACATTGACTAGACTAGACTGTCAATCTGCAACCTTGACTAGTTTAGACTGTCAATCTGCAACCTTGACTAGACTTTCAATCTGCAACCTTGACTAGTCTAGACTGTCAATCTGCAACCTTGACTAGACTGTCAATCTGCAACCTTGACTAGACTGTCAATCTGCAACCTTGACTAGACTGTCAATCTGCAACCTTGACTAGACTGTCAATCTGCAACCTTGACTAGACTGTCAATCATGCAACCTTGACTAGACTGTCAATCTGCAACCTTGACTAGACTAGACTGTCAATCTGAAACCTTGACTAGACTAGACTGTCAATCTGCAACCTTGACTAGACTGTCAATCTGCAACCTTGACTAGACTGTTAATCTGCAACCTTGACTAGACTAGACTGTCAATCTGCAACCTTGACTAGACTGTCAATCTGCAACCTTGACTAGACTGTCAATCATGCAACCTTGACTAGACTGTCAATCTGCAACCTTGACTAGACTGTCAATCTGCAACCTTGACTAGACTGTCAATCATGCAACCTTGACTAGACTGTCAATCTGCAACCTTGACTAGACTAGACTGTCAATCTGCAACCTTGACTAGACTGTCAATCTGCAACCTTGACTAGACTGTCAATCATGCAACCTTGACTAGTCTAGACTGTCAATCTGCAACCTCGACTAGACTGTCAATCATGCAACCTTGACTAGTCTAGACTGTCAATCTGCAATCCTGACTAGACTAGACTGTCAATCTGCAACTGTGACTAGACTAGACTGTCACTCTGCAATCCTGACTAGACTAGACTGTCAATCTGCAACCTTGACTAGACTGTCAATCATGCAACCTTGACTAGACTGTCAATCATGCAACATTGACTAGACTGTCAATCTGCAACCTTGACTAGACTGTCAATCATGCAACCTTGACTAGACTGTCAATCATGCAACATTGACTAGACTGTCAATCATGCAACCTTGACTAGACTGTCAATCTGCAATCCTGTCTAGACTAGACTGTCAATCATGCAACCTTGACTAGACTGTCAATCTGCACCCTTGACTAGACTAGACTGTCAATCTGAAACCTTTACTAGACTAGACTGTCAATCTGGAACCTTGATTAGACTAGACTGTCAATCTGCAATCCTGACTAGACTGTCAATCATGCAACCTTGACTAGTCTAGACTGTCAATCTGCAACCTTGACTAGACTGTCAATCTGCAATCCTGACTAGACTAGACTGTCAATCATGCAACCTTAACTAGACTGTCAATCTGCAACCTTGACTAGACTAGACTGTCAATCTGAAACCTTGACTAGACTAGACTGTCAATCTGGAACCTTGACTAGACTAGACTGTCAATCTGCAATCCTGACTAGACTGTCAATCATGCAACCTTGACTAGTCTAGACTGTCAATCTGCAACCTTGACTAGACTAGACTGTCAATCTGCAACCTTGACTAGACTCAATCTGCAAACTTGACTAGACTGTCAATCTGCAACCTTGACTAGACTGTCAATCTGCAACCTTGACTAGACTGTCAATCTGCAACCTTGACTAGACTGTCAATCTGCAACCTTGTCTACACTAAACTGTCAATCTGCAATCCTGACTAGACTAGACTGTCAATCTGCAACCTTGACTAGACTAGACTGTCAATCTGCAACCTTGACTAGTCTAGACTGTCAATCTGAAACCTTGACTGGATTTTCAATCTGAAACCTTGACTAGACTAGACTGTAAATCTGCAACCTTGACTAGACTAAATTGTCAATCTGCAACTTTGACTAGACTAGACTGCAAGAACTTCAGGAGCACATTATGCAAGCAACACAGTTCTGACAGGTGACAACACAATAGATCTACAACATGTCATGTGACAACACAATAGATCTACATCTATTA
Source organism: Cepaea nemoralis (assembly GCA_014155875.1). Lineage (NCBI taxonomy): Eukaryota > Metazoa > Mollusca > Gastropoda > Stylommatophora > Helicidae > Cepaea > Cepaea nemoralis. The sequence goes on along the minus strand of JACEFZ010014959.1, from coordinate 459,419 downwards.
GGTGGCAACACAATAGATCTACAACATCTGTTAGGTGACAACACAATAGATTTACAACATCTGTTAGGTGACAACACAATAGATCTACAACATCTGTTAGGTGACAACACAACAAATCTACAACATCTGATAGACATGGCAGTAATAGAGAGTGAAATAAAATAATGTTTCTTAAATATCAAGAAAATAAAAACAGTGGCCAGATCAAGGAAACAGTAAACATCTACATGTGAGGTAGATATACAATTGTGGTCACATCAAGGAAACAGTAAAAATCTTCATGTGATGTAGATATAAAATTAAACACACTTTATACATAGAACATTTCTCAGGAACACATCTCACATTAAACATTCACACAGACAGACCATTAGACATGCAGACAGGCAGTTAGACATGCAGACAGACAGTTAGACATTCATACAAAGAGTTAGACAGACAGATACTCAGGCAGACAAGTCCCATCAAACATACATAAAGATAGACAGTTACTCAGACAGACATCTCACATCATACATACACACAGTTAGACATACAGACAGACAGTTAGACATAGAGACAGATCATTAGACATGCAGACAGACAGTGAGACATGCAGACAGACAGTTAGACATTCATACAGTTAGACATATACTCAGGCAGACAAGTCACATCAAATACACATACATATAGATAGACAGTTAGACATGCAGACAAACAGTTAGACATGCAGAAAAACAATTGGACATTCATACAAAGAGTTAGAATGAACGAACGAATGAACGAACGAACGAACGAACAAACAAACTTTATTTTCGAAGGGTAACAAATTGGGCACGCAGGCCCATCTAACATTCGGCCCTTCCAATCACTCATCTTTCATTCATCAGTGCATAGTGCATTCACATAGGGGAAAAAAACATTGTCAAATGAATGTTGTAAGCATAAACAATGCATGTTACCATGTTATGAGACAAATCCCCCACCCAACCACCCATCCCCTATCCATCCGCATGTCTCCCACACACACATCCACCACCCAACCACATACATGACCCCATCCATCCACCCACCCATCCCCCAACCCATACACACCCCCAATACATCATCTCCCCACCCACACATCTCATACCTACCACACATCCCCCCCACCCACCCACACACAAACCCAGGCACACATACATGCAACCACCCATCCATACCCACCCACACATCTCCCCACCCACACATCCTCCACCCATCCCATAACCTACTAACACTCACCCACCCACATATCCTCCACCACCCGCCCACACACCCCCAACCACTCAGCCAAACACACATCCGCCAACCACATATCCAACACCCACACACACATATTCCCGCCAACTCACATATCCTGCACTTACCCACACACAAAACCCACACCCACCCACACATCCCCCACTTACACACATATCACTCGCCCACATGATCTTCCCCACCCCCATATCCTGCACCCATACACACATCCCCTCCCACCCCCAACCTACACACACTAACCCTCCCACACATCAGACATACACATAGACAGACAGACACTCAGGCAGACAAGTCACATCAAACATATATATATATATATATATATATATATATATATATATATATATATATATATATATATATATATATATATATATATATATATATATAGTTACTCAGACAGACATCTCACATCAAATAATCACACAGGCAGACAGTCAGATATGCAGACAGACAAGTCACATCAAACAGTGTTACAAATAGCCAGCCAGACATACAGCCATTCAAGCAGACAAGTCACATCACACTGACAGACAGTCAGACATGCAGACAGACAGGTCACATCAAGCAGTGTTACAAATAGCAAGCCAGACATACAGACACTCAAGCAGACAAGTCATATCAAACGTACATACAAACAGCAGCAACACAGACAGATGGACAGTCAGGGAGACATGCAGCAAGACAGCAAGCAGGGATACTTACCTAAACGTTGGTGGCTATATTCAAGGATAAAAGCATTCAAGGATTATAACAGGGATTACAGCATCACAGGGTGTGGGAGTGGTAGGTGGGATCATACATTGACATAATCATCTTATTATGAAACATAGACAAACAACCACCCCCTCCCCCTCTCCTCACCACACATCCACCCACCCACCCTCTCTCTCTCTGTGGTAAACAGGATGTCCAGTGAACACAGGGGATATTGCAGGGAGAGCGGAGGTAGGTTGTGTATAGTGGTTGTCTTTCTGAGACAGATACAAGTGTCTATGTTTGTCTGTAACAGGTACAAGTATCGATGTGTGTCTGAGACAGATACAAGTGTCTATGTGTGTCTGAGACAGGTACAAGTGTCTATGTGTGTCTGAGACAGGTATAAGTGTCTATGTGTGTTTGAGACAGGTACTTGTGTCTGTGTGTGTGTCTGAGAAAGGTACAAGTATCTGTGTGTGTCTGAGACAGTTACACATATCTATGTGTGTCTGAGAAAGATACAAGTATCTATGTGTGTCTGAGACATGTACAAGTGTCTATGTGTGTCTGAGACATGTACAAGTGTCTATGTATGTCTGAGACATGTACAAGTGTCTATGTATGTCTGAGACAGGTACAAGTGTCTACGTGTGTCTGAGACATGTACAAGTGTCTATGTGTGTCTGTAACTGGTACAAGTGTCAATGTGTGTCTGAGACAGGTATAAGTGTCTATGTGTGTCTGCAACAGGTACATGTGTCTGAGACAGATAAAGTGTATGACTGGTGTAAATAACAGGGAGTTAGGGACAGTATATGTTTGTTGTATAGTTGTAACAGTGTGAGTGTTTGAATTACAAGTTGTAACAGTGTGAGTGTTTGAATTACAAGTTGTAACAGTGTGAGTGTTTGAATTACAAGTTGAGCAATGTGTGAGTCAGAATTAAAAGTTGTACCAATGTATGGGTTTGAATTAAAAGTTGTACCAATGTGTGTGCATTAGTACTAAAGGTTGTTTTAATGCTTGTATTGGTACTAATGGTTGTACCAATGCATGCTGTGAAGCTCATATTGGCTGGGGAGATAGAACACATGCCCAACATTGACTAAAGTATCCTAGCTGAGGGATGCCACACAAGACAACTGACTTCAGATCACAGCTGAGATAGAATCTTGGCCTCGCTGACTTCAGATCACAGCTGAGATAGAATCTTGGCCTCACTGACAAGTTAATGTATTCAAACACAATCCACTGGCCTAACAGGGATGATCCATGGATGTCTCCAGTTATTTGATGTTCAAATCCTCTCATGTCCTCATCTGTGAGATGAATGATTGTTGGCCTCCACATAGCAATAATCCATGGTTATCTAATCCCTGATCTCATCAACATAAATGTGCGACAAACTGGCTACCTGGTCCACTGTCTCACATTCTTCAACAAAACAAGGTCAGGTATTCACTCCCTAGATCTACTTTGGAATGCATAAATAATGGAAGACACAGCAAGGAAACAAAGGAATTAAAATGTGGAAAAATTATGGTAAATAGAAATGACAAATATGTAAGTTGAAAGCACAAACAGGCAAGTCATGGCAAGTGGAAAGGATAAAGGAGAAAACAGAGGTGAAAGAAGAAATAAAGAGGCATGTGGTGGGGAAATGGAAGAAACAAATAAGAAAATGATGGGGAAATGGAAGAAACAGAGGCAAGTGGTGGGGAAATGGAAGAAACAGGGGCAAGTTGTGGGGAAATTGAAGAAATAAAGAGGTAAATGGTGGAGAAATGGAAGAAATAAATAAGAAAATGGTGGGGAAATGGAAGAAACAGAGGCAGTGGAGAAATGGAAAAATAAAGAGGTAAATGGTGAGAAATGGAAGATAATAAGAAAATGGTGGGGAAATGAAGAAACAGAGGCAAGTGGTGGGGAAATGGAAGAAACAGGGGCAAGTTTGGGGAAATGAAGAAACGGGGCAAGTGTGGGGAAATGAAGAAAAGGGGCAAGTGTGGAGAAATGGAAGAAACAGGGGCAGTGGTGGGGAAATGGAAGAAACAGGGGCAAGTGGTGGGGAAATGGAAGAAACAGGGCAAGTGGTGGGAAATGGAAGAAACAGGGGCAAGTTGTGGGGAAATGGAAGAAACAGGGGCAAGTGGTATGGAAATGGAAGAAACAGGGGCAAGTGGTGGGGAAATGGAAGAAACAAAGAGGTAAATGGTGGAGAAATGGAAGAAATAAATAAGAAAATTGTGGGGAAATGGAAGAAACAGAGGCAAGTTGTAGGGAAATGGAAGAAATAAAGAGGTAAATGGTGGAGAAATGGAAGAAATAAATAAGAAAATGGTGGGGAAATGGAAGAAACAGAGGCAAGGTGTGGAGAAATGGAAGAAATAAAGAGGTAAATGGTGGAGAAATGGAAGAAATAAATAAGAAAATGGTGGAGAAATGGAAGAAAGAGGCAAGGTGTGGAGAAATGGAAGAAATAAAGAGGTAAATGGTGGAGAAATGGAAGAAATAAATAAGAAAATGGTGGGGAAATGGAAGAAACAGAGGCAAGTGGTGGGGAAATGGAAGAAACAGGGGCAAGTTGTGGGGAAATGGAAGAAACAGGGGCAAGTGGTGGGGAAATGGAAGAAACAGGGGCAAGTGGTGAGGAAATGGAAGAAACAGGGGCAAGTGGTGGGGAAATGGAAGAAACAGGGGCAAGTGGTGGGGAAATGGAAGAAACAGGGGCAAGTGGTGGGGAAATGGAAGAAACAGGGGCAAGTGGTGGGGAAATGGAAGAAACAGGGGCAAGTGGTGGGGAAATGGAAGAAACAGGGGCAAGTGGTGGGGAAATGGAAGAAAGAGGGGCAAGTGGTGGGGAAATGGAAGAAACAGGGGCAAGTGGTGGGGAAATGGAAGAAACAAAGAGGCAAGTGGTAGGGAAATGGAAGAAACAAATAAGAAAATGGTGGGGAAATGGAAGAAACAGAGGCAAGTGGTGGGGAAATGGAAGAAACAGAGGCAAGTGGTGGGGGAATGGAAGAAACAGGCATGTGGTGGGGGAATGGAAGAAACAGGCATGTGGTGAGGGAATGGAAGAAACAGGCATGTGGTGGGGGAATGGAAGAAACAGGCATGTGGTGGGGGAATAGAAGAAACAGGCATGTGGTGGGAGAATGGAAGAAACAGGCATGTGGTGGGGGAATGGAAGAAACAGGCATGTGGTAGGTGAATGGAAGAAACAGGCATGTGGTGGGGGAATGGAAAAAACAGGCATGTGGTGGCACAAGAGAAGGACAACAAGATAACAATAACATCTAGTACCTGATGAGTTCTGGCCATGGGTCGGAGCCTCTCCTGTGTGGCTTCCACCGGCAACTGTGGACACATTGATTCAATGTTAGCACAGACAAACAGGAACTGCTAATGTTAAATACTGGAACTTTTATCTTTGACAAACTAAGCAGCTGCCATCATGAACAGACTTCTTATCTTTGACAAACCAAGCAGCTGCCATCCTGAACAGACTTCTTATCTTTGACAAACCAAGCAGCTACCATCATGAATAGACTTATTATCTTTGACAAACCAAGCAGCTGCCATCATGAATAGACTTATTATCTTTGACAAACCAAGCAGCTACCATTATGAACAGACTTCTAATCTTTGACAAACCAAGCAGCTACCATTGTCAAAGACTCAACCGCATCCCCTCCGCCAGGGAGAGCGGTCAATCCTGGAGGGACCAGGAGGAGATACGGTGCCCGAGGTAAGAGCAGGGGAGATGAGGGAATCGTGGAAGGTTAGCCACTCCCTCATGATACACGCAGGCGGTGTGCAGAGAGTTAGCACTCTAATCACGATACCACCACACCTCATGAAGCCAGAGCACAGTTGAGTAGACACTCAACAGGCCACGTTTTGCCAGCAGCGTGCGATGTGAGGTAACACGCACGAAGGAGAAGGTCACCCCCGCGTGGTGTGTAACCAGGGGAGAGATGTTCGGCAGACGGGAGACTGGACTTGGGGCGTTCACATCGTTTAGAATAACGTTAGGGGTTTTTGTGTTCACTCGTAGATAGAGTTAGCATAGGGTTAGCAGTTTGTGTTAGATAATTCTGTGGCTGTATATTGTGTATTGCATTAGCGACTGTTTACCGCTTGTAAGCGAGCCAACGGCAATAAAATGGACCATGCATTTTGCCTCCCACACGACTTGCAAGTTGTCTTGTACGAGTGTGTGAGAAGTACCCGATGATGCCTGTCAGTTAAGTTGTTGACAACCATCATGAACTTACTTCTAATCTTTGACAAACCAAGCAGCTACCATCATGAACATACTTCTTACAACTCATCTTTAAATTTTCACTGTGCCATCTTCCACAACTACAATTTTAGTGTGCATGTACAATAAACAACTCAAGTGTGAATGTACAATAAACAACTCAAGTCTAAATGTATTATATACAACTCTAGCGTGGATTATTATATACAACTCTAGTGTGGATGTATTATATACAACTTTAGTGTGGATTATTATATACAACTCTAGTGTGTATTAAAACAACTCAAGTGTGAATCTACAATAAAGAACTCAAATGTGAATGTATTATATACAAGTCTAGTGTGAATATATTAAATACAACTCTAGTCTGAATGTATTATACACAACTCTAGTCTGAATGTATTATATACAACTCTAGTGCGAATGTACAATAAACAACTCAAGTGTGGATGTATTGTATACAACTGTAGTGTGTATGTATGATAAACAACTCAAGTGAGAATGTACAATAAACAACTTAAGTGTGAATGTACAGTAAACAACTCAAGTGTGAATGTACAATAAACTCAAGTGTGAATGTATTATATACAACTGTAATGTTTATGTATTATAAACAACTCAAGTGTGAATGTACAATAAACAACTCAAGTGTGAATGTACAACTTACAACTCACCTTTGTCTTTAGCAGTGTCCTTCTCTTCCTCTGCTGCAGTCAAGTCTGCTCTAAAGAAAATCCTAGCACTGCTCAGAGAGTAAAAGAGCAGCTCATACTCCTGCAGACAGATGGGGGGAGTTCAAGTCTTAAATAAAGCAAATACATGAACAGAATATACCTGGTCCTAATGATGACATGACTGACATCAATCAATCATAGCTCAGTATCCGTGTCAATTAGTATCAATGTCACCAGTAATATATGTTATCCGCTATCTGTATCTCAATAGTGATCCATTTTATCTCTATCTCCATGGCATTACTGCTAACAATTATTTGAATAGTTGCCAATGTTATCAGTTATCTGTATAGTTATCAATGTTATAAACTGTCTCTATAGTTATCAATGCTATCAGTTATCTGTATAGTTATCAATGTTATAAACTGTCTCTATAGTTATCAATGCTATCAGTTATCTGTATAGTTATCAATGTTATAAACTGTCTCTATAGTTATCAATGCTATCAGTTATCTGTATAGTTATCAATGTTATAAACTGTCTCTATAGTTATCAATGCTATTCAGTTATCTGTATAGTTATCAATGTTATAAACTGTCTCTATAGTTATCAATGCTATCAGTTATCTGTATAGTTATCAATGTTATAAACTGTCTCTATAGTTATCAATGCTATCAGTTATCTGTATAGTTATCAACACTATCAGTTATCTCTGTAGTTATCAATGTCATCAGTTATTTCTAGTGTTATCAATGTTACCACTATCTCTATGGTATCAGTTACCTCTATAGTTAATGACGTTAACAGTTATCTCTATAGTTATCAGTTATCATTATATATTCCTGTCATAAGTTACATCTATTGTTATTATCTCTACAGTCATCAATGTTATCAGTTATCATTATAGTACTGATGGTGTCAGTAACATCTATAATGTAAATGTTACCAATTATCTCTATAATGTGAATGTTATCAGTTATCTCTATGATGTCAATGTTATCAGTTGTCTCCATTGTTATCAATCTATATATATAAAACAGAGTGTATGTGGTTTTGTGTGTTTGTGGGTAGCTATGTATTGGATGCGTTCGATAACGGTACATCCAATTGAGATGAAATTTTCTACAAGTCTTCCTTTCATTCCTGTGCAACCGACTATAATAGTTTCTTAGTGTAAAATCTTCTACACATTTACATTTACTTTTTCATTTTTCATTATATAATTTCTATATAGCAGGGGGACTTCACTCTAGAAAAGTTATTTCAAGGGGCATAACTTTTAATAACATTTCTATATACTTTATAGTCATATTGTTGGACTTACTTGCACTATTGTTAAACTCTTTGTCTATAGTTATTTTTAGGCATATGAGTTATAATAAATAATGATATAATCTTTAAGGCATTTTCAAAGTTTTCATAAAAATAATGCATAATGCATAATATTATAACCCATCTTTTTCTGCTTAAAGAACTTATCAACTGTCATGTCGGTGATTAAAAACAGTTTTCATTAAAAATAATGAATGGTGTGTGGAAGGACATTCTTTTAAGTTACTGTGCGCCAGGAGCTGGGCGAAACCACGCCGGGTCAGATAGATAGACAGACAGACAGATAGTCGGGAACGGAAGCTTATTTGACTACTTATATGAATTAAATGAGATGCTCCCCACCAGGGACTGGGTGAAGCTGGGCCGGGTCAGCCAGACAGACAGACAAACAAGCAGACAGACTGATAGATAGATAGATCCCCTCCAGGGCCTGGGCGAAGCCGGGCCGGGTCAGCTAGTTATCTATTTAGTTATCAATTTGTGTCTCAGTGTGGAAGTTAGACAACTCTGCTATATCTACTGGCATTATTGTCTGAATTTCATGTTTGTGCCCCAGAGTGAAAGTTAGACAACTCTGCTACATCTACTGGCTTCATTGTCTGAGTTTCATGTGTGTACCCGCCCCAGTGTGGAAGTTAGACAACTCTGCTATATCTACTGGCATTATTGTCTGAATTTCATGTTTGTGTCCCAGTGTGGAAGTTAGACAACTCTGATACATCTACTGGCTTCATTGTCTGAGTTTCATGTGTGTACCCGCCCCAGTGTGGAAGTTAGACAACTCTGCTACATCTACTGGCTTCATTGTCTGAGTTTCATGTGTGTACCCCATTCGGACAGTCTGAGGACGATTCTGCTAGATCTATTGGTTTCATGATGACTGCATCTGTTTACATATGCCACTTGGCGTTATGCCCTAATGTAACCCCGGATACCTGTAGACAATACTGTTACCTAGATACCTGTCAATCTCACCTGCAAATACTGGTCCAGGCGTTTGAGGGTCAGTGATGTGGTCTGTTGTAGTTTCTCATCTCTGCTGCCTGCTTGTTTGGAGACTTGTTCCTGTGAATGCAGCGTGTTTAACAATGGTAATGTTTAATGTCAACCAACATGTCATAAATACGTGACACATGATGACACTTCATGTGGAATGCAAATTGCCCTCCCACCAACAGACATCCATCACTTGAAGCACACAGTACAATCTGCCAGAAATGTTTCCCAGTATTACAATACACATACCAAAACACAACATCTCCAACCAAGCCAACTGTACAAGGCCTCATGGTACAAGGGAACATGGTACAAGCTGACTGTAGAAAGTGACATGGTACAAGGTGACACTGTAGAAGGTGACAGGTACAAGGTGACATGGTACAAGGTGATACTGTAGAAAGTGACAGGTACAAGGTGACATGGTACAAGATGACACGGTACAAGGTGACATGGTACAAGGTGATACTGTAGAAAGTGACAGGTACAAGGTGACATGGTACAAGGTGACACTGTAGAAGGTGACAGGTACAAGGTGACATGGTACAAGGTGGATACTGTAGAAGGTGACAGGTACAAGGTGACATGGTACAAGGTGATACTGTAGAAGGTGACATGGTACAAGGTGACATGGTACAAGGTGATACTGTAGAAAGTGACAGGTACAAGGTGACATGGTACAAGGTGACATGGTACAAGGTGACATGGTACAAGGCCTCATGGTACAAGGGAACATGGTACAAGCTGACTGTAGAAAGTGACATGGTACAAGGTGACACTGTAGAAGGTGACATGGTACAAGGTGATACTGTAGAAAGTGACAGGTACAAGGTGACATGGTACAAGGTGACATGGTACAAGGTGACATGGTACAAGGTGACACTGTAGAAGGTGACAGGTACAAGGTGACATGGTACAAGGTGACATGGTACAAGGTGATACTGTAGAAAGTGACAGGTACAAGGTGACATGGTACAAGGTGACATGGTACAAGGTGACATGGTACAAGGTGACATGGTACAAGGTGACATGGTACAAGGTGACATGGTACAAGGCATCATGGTACAAGGGAACATGGTACAAGCTGACTGTAGAAAGTGACATGGTACAAGGTGATACTGTAGAAAGTGACATGGTACAAGGTGACATGGTACAAGGTGACACTGTAGAAGGTGACAGGTACAAGGTGACATGGTACAAGGTGATGCTGTAGAAGGTGACATGGTACAAGGTGACATGGTACAAGGTGACACTGTAGAAGGTGACATGGTACAAGGTGATACTGTAGAAAGTGACAGGTACAAGGTGACATGGTACAAGGTGACATGGTACAAGGTGATACTGTAGAAAGTGACAGGTACAAGGTGACATGGTACAAGGTGACATGGTACAAGGAGACATGGTACAAGGTGACACGGTACAAGGTGACACTGTAGAAGGTGACAGATACAAGGTGACATGGTACAAGGTGATACTGTAGAAGGTGACAGGTACAAGGTGACATGGTACAAGGTGACATGGTACCAGGTGATACTGTAGAAAGTGACAGGTACAAGGTGACATGGTACAAGGTGATACTGTAGAAAGTGACAGGTACAAGGTGACATGGTACAAGGTGACATGGTACAAGGTGACACTGTAGAAGGTGACAGGTACAAGGTGACATGGTACAAGGTGACACTGTAGAAAGTGACAGGTACAAGGTGACATGGTACAAGGTGACATGGTACAAGGTGACACTGTAGAAGGTGACAGGTACAAGGTGACATGGTACAAGGTGATACTGTAGAAAGTGACAGGTACAAGGTGACATGGTACAAGGTGACATGGTACAAGGTGACAAGGTACAAGGTGACACTGTAGAAGGTGACAGGTACAAGGTGACATGGTACAAGGTGACATGGTACAAGGTGACATGGTACAAGGTGACACTGTAGAAAGTGACAGGTACAAGGTGACATGGTACAAGGTGACATGGTACAAGGTGACACTGTACAAGGTGACATGGTACAAGGTGATACTGTAGAAAGTGACAGGTACAAGGTGACATGGTACAAGGTGATACTGTAGAAAGTGACAGGTACAAGGTGACATGGTACAAGGTGATACTGTAGAAAGTGACAGGTACAAGGTGACATGGTACAAGGTGACATGGTACAAGGTGACACTGTAGAAAGTGACAGGTACAAGGTGACATGGTACAAGGTGACATGGTACAAGGTGACATGGTACAAGGTGACATGGTACAAGGTGACATGGTACAAGGTGACATGGTACAAGGTGACATGGTACAAGGTGACACTGTAGAAGGTGACAGGTATAAGGTGACATGGTACAAGGTGACACTGTAGAAGGTGACATGGTACAAGGTGACATGGTACAAGGTGATACTGTAGAAAGTGACAGGTACAAGGTGACATGGTACAAGGTGACATGGTACAAGGAGACATGGTACAAGGTGACACGGTACAAGGTGACACTGTAGAAGGTGACAGGTACAAGGTGACATGGTACAAGGTGATACTGTAGAAGGTGACAGGTACAAGGTGACATGGTACAAGGTGATACTGTAGAAGGTGACAGGTACAAGGTGACATGGTACAAGGTGATACTGTAGAAGGTGACAGGTACAAGGTGACAGGTACAAGGTGACATAGTACAAGGTGACACGGTACAAGGTGACATGGTACAAGGTGACATGGTACAAGGTGAGCCGGTACAAGGTGATATCATGAGACACAAAATGCTGCAACAATAACTCATCCCTAGAATGAAGTGTTTTGTTAAGGACCAGAGGCTTAAACCCCATCCTCCAACAACACAAGCCTTTATACAGAGAATCTACTACAGACAGAGTTACATGTGAAGACTGACCTTCTCCTTCCTGTATTTGTCCCGGACAGACTGGAACCAGTGGAGAGTGTCAAACTCATAATACAGATCCAGCAGCTTGAGGATGTAGGCAACACCTGCAGGTGGATGTCACGTGAGTTTGGCACGACAGAAGATATCAGATGAGTTTGATACAAGTAGAAGGTGTCAAGTGAGTGTGACACAGGTAGAAGGTATCAGGTAAGTGTGACACAGGTAGAAGGTATCAGATTAGTTTGACACAGGTAGAAGGTATCAGGTGAGTGTGACACAGGTAGAAGATATCAGGTGAGTGTGACACAGGTAGAAGATATCAGGTGAGTGTGACACAGGTAGAAGGTATCAGGTGAGTGTGACACAGGTAATAATAATAATAATAATAATAATAAGTCTTTATTTTCAAAGGGTTAAGAATTGGGCACGCAGGCCCGTCTGACATTCTGCCCTTCTTCTCTATTTCCTCTCATACATTCTTTCATTCAACATCACTTATGAAGCAACTTTTGACAACAAAAGAACATTAAAACGCATGAAAAATAATCAATAACAAATGACTCACTGAGGCAGTGTTTAACATGGGCATTATAAATACCTAAGGAGGGTGTAACGTGCCATACATAAGGGAATGTTTTTTGGCTAGTTGTCGTTTGAGATAAGTTACCATTATTGTCTTTTTTGTGTTGTTTGTTATGGGGGCATGTAGTCTGTACTAAGGTAGTGTTCAAACAGGTTGCGAATGTATGTATCATGATTGGTGGTGTCTTTGATTTCTTGTGGAAGATTGTTCCACAACTGAGCGGCAGAGTATGCTAAGCTTGTTTTATATAAGTCTATCCTGGGTTTAGGGACATGAAGTATATTTAGTCGTTCGCTATGTCTAGCGTTATATTTACACAATGGCCAAAGGTAGCTTGGAGCATTTTGAAATAGGATTTTGTGAATTAGTTTGGTCTTATTAAAAAGCAGGCGCTTGTGGAGTGGCAGTAACCGGAGACGTTTATATAGGTTAGAATTGTCGGTAAGCTTTTCACCATTAATTAAACGCACTGCCCTTTTCTGGAGTGAATATAGGCGTTTCGTTATTGATTTGGAGCATCCATCCCAGACTGTGGAGCAGTAATCAATATGTGTTTGTATATGAGAAGTATAGAATATCTTTCTTGTGTTTTCGTCAAGGAAATTTTTAATTTTGGCAAGTTGGTATACTTTTTTGGCTATTTGTTTAACTAGAGCTTGAACATGTGAGTTAAAAGTTAGATTTTGATCTATGATAACACCCAGTGTTTTGTGCTCGGTGACACTTTCTACAGGCGTGCTGCCAATGTGCAGCTGAAGAGTTCTCTGCGAGTTTAGAGTGTGAAGTCTTTGCCTGGTTCCTATTAACATAGACTTTGTTTTAGTAATGTTAATTTGCATGCGGTTTGCATGACTCCAGTTAACTACACTATTTATTTCCTGTTGCAAGGATAATTCTAGCACATTACGATCAACAGCGTTTGTATATACTGTGCAGTCATCAGCAAATAGATCGCAGGACGACGACAGATTTAATGGAAGATCATTTATATAAATGGCAAATAATAGAGGGCCAAGAATAGACCCCTGAGGTACTCCAATATTAATGGTAATGGCTTGAGATAAAACTTTATTGTGTGATACTACTTGCTTTCTGTCTAATAAGAATGATTTTATTAATGTCACTATATTAAAACTTACTTTCATTGTTTCTAGTTTTTTAATTAGAATAGTATGATCGAATGCTTTCCTAAAGTCTATAAACACCGCTCCACATAGAGTATTGTTGTTAATATTTTGATGCCAGTTTTCTATCATGTTTGTTAGTGCCGTATGGCAAGAATATTTTGGCCGAAATCCTGACTGACTGTCAACTATCAGTTTATGGCGAACTAAGTGATCTAGTGTTGTTTTGTGGATGTGCTTTTCTAGCGGTTTGGATAATGAGGATAATATGGAAATTGGTCTATAATTACTCATGAGACGATCGTCTAGAGGACCAGCTTTTAAATGAGGATACACTTTAGCGATTTTAAAGGCTGATGGGAAATGACCTCTGGTTAGACATTGATTATATATAAAAGTTAGTGACTCGCAGATCGCCGGTGCAGCATGGCGAAGGATCCGACTACTAATTCCATCTAGTCCTGATGAGTTATTGTTTTTTAGATTACGGAGATGAGTAAATACTTCAGTACACAGGAAGAAGGTATCAGGTGAGTGTGACACAGGTAGAAGGTATCAGGTGAGTGTGACACAGGTAGAAGGTATCAGGTGAGTTTGACACAGGTACGAACAAATAAATGAACAAACGAACAGACTTTATCTTCAAAGGGTTAAGAATTGGGCATGCAGGCCTGTCTCCCATCTGCCCTTCTATCACTCTCTTTCATGCATTATTTCATCCACACATCATTCGAGGCTAACTGAGAACAACATTATAAAGGCATACAAGAAATGCAAAAATCACTACTACATGACTCACTAGAATTAATTAATGATGTGGCAGTTGTTATTAGCTACTGGCAAGATACTGTCTACCAGAAGGGCACTGACTGATATACTTGGGTTTTTATTATTATTACTAGCTGACCCGGCCTGGCTTCGCCCAGGCCCTGGAGGGGATCTATCTATCTATCAGTCTGTCTGTCTGCTTGTTTGTCTGTCTGTCTGGCTGACCCGGCCCGGCTTCACCCAGTCCCTGGTGGGGAGCATCTCATTTAATTCATATAAGTAGTCATATAAGCTCTCCCGTTCCCGACTATCTGTCTGTCTATCTGTCTGTCTGTCTGTCCCGGCCCGGCTTCACCCAGTCCCTGGTGGGGAGCATCTCATTTAATTCATATACGTAGTCATATAAGCTCTCCCGTTCCCGACTGTCTGTCTGTCTATCTGTCTGTCTGACCCGGCCCGGCTTCACCCAGTCCCTGGTGGGGAGCATGTCATTTAATTCAAATAAGTAGTCAAATAAGCTTCCGTTCCCGACTATCTGTCTGTCTGTCTATCTATCTGACCCGGCATGGTTTCGCCCAGCTCCTGGCGCACAGTAACTTAAAAGAATGTCCTTCCACACACCATTCATTATTTTTAATGAAAACTGTTTTTAATCACCGACATGACAGTTGATAAGTTCTTTAAGCAGAAAAAGATGGGTTACAATGTTATGCATTATTTTTATGAAAACTTTGAAAATGCCTTAAAGATTATATCATTATTTATTATAACTCATATGCCTGAAAATAACTATAGACAAAGAGTTTAACAATAGTGCAAGTAAGTCCAACAATATGACTATAAAGTATTTGGAAATGTTATTAAAAGTTATGCCCCTTGAAATAACTTTTCTAGAGTGAAGTCCCCCTGCTATATAGAAATTATATAATGAAAAATGAAAAAGTAAATGTTATTAAATAAGTAGAAGATTTTACACTAAGAAACTATTATAGTCGGTTGCACAGGAATGAAAGGAAGACGTATAGAAAATTTCATCTCAATCGGATGTACCGTTATCGAACGCATCCAATACATAGCTGACCACAAACACACAAAACCACAAAACCACATACACTCTGTTTTATAGATATAGATTATTAAAGGGGAAGGTAATCTGCACTGAGATAGTGTTCAAATAATTTGCGATTATATGTGTAGGGATTGGTTATGTCTTTGATTTCCTGAGGAAGACTGTTTCACAGCTGAGCTGCGGAATATTCTAGGCTTGTTTTGTATAAGTCTATCCCAGGCTTCGGAATGTGTAATATATTTAATCGTTTACTGTGTCTTGCATTATATTTAAACAATGGCCAAAGGTAATTTGGGCCATTTCGATATAAGATTTTGTTAATTAGTTTAGCCTCGTTGAAAAGTAGGTGTTTGCGAAGTGGTAGTAAATGAAGGTGTTAATGTAGGCTAGGATTATCATTTACATGTTTACTCCCCCGATGTGTCTCCACCTTGCCGTGGTGGGGGAGCTTGCGTGTCCCATCGACTCCATGTGCTTGCCGATGGATGAAAACTACATATCGGACAGCCTATGGGATAGGGGCCAGACTAAGAGAGACACAACCTGCTGCTCTACAGGTAGACTGAGGATAGCAGTCAAAAGTTTAAAATCAGGCACACGAAGGCAGAAATTCATGGTCCGGACAATAATCTAAGGCTCTCTGTCGAGGGTTTAGGCTAAAGGCCTCTAAGCCACAAACCCGTGAGAGCCGGGCCGATACCCACCTACCGAAAAATATATGTGGGATACTGAGCACTCTACATGCCCAGTTCTGATACTTGTTCGAAGGCTCTCAGCTGGGGGATATGACGGATTCCCGGATGAGAGGGCCTGGTCGTTTCCCGCTCACTGCTGCACGGAGGTAAGGTGCTGAGCTGGCAGCACATGTAGCCTACCTCGTGAGCGAGAATAAAAATGCAGAAAGTGTCCCAGTCGAATGAAATGGCTACGAAAACTGTCTGTATCTAACTCATAGAGTGTAGACAAAAGTGAAAAAACGTCTCATTAACACAAAATGGAATGCACGGCTAGCGAATCCATTGTGTGGTCCAAAGTCAAAAGCAAAAGCTTACCGAGTGGATGTCACCCGCAGTCTGACCGTTCCTGGTGTGTGTTTGAGCGACCAGTGGCAAGCGAGATGCCCAACACATGGAAGTGAGGATCTAAAGCAGCCATGAGCAGAACGTCGCAACTCCTTGGGTGAGCCCAGTCTCAGAGCAATATGTGCCAGCTCTGCAATTATGGAAGCCTCCTTGGATAGCCTTGGATAGGCCCATGGTCTGCCCCTGCCTTCCTTTGAGGGTTAACTGTGATGTCGATGATCGTTCTATCTTGACCAGCTGAGATGTAGGCGACATCACAACAATAAGTCTAACATGCCTCGAAATCCGAGGAAGGCTAACGTCATTAAAAAATGCCTGCTGAAGTCGGAAGTGCCATCCTACGGGTGGCAAACTAAAAATTGCCACTACGCATTTACGTCCGAGTGAAATGTCTCGTCCGAATGTCTCTCGTGCTAGGAACAGCTCTGACTACCTAGTTTACGAATGCCACTCTTGTTCGGAACAGCTCTGACGAGGTAGTTTTCCGAATGTTTGTCGTGCCTGGAACAGCTCTGATGGGCGCAATGACAAGCACATGTCCGAAAACTCGCTGAGCGGATACCGCCTGCAGACCTGTCTGGTTTGTGCGGGAACGGTCCAGGCCGAACGAAATGCCCAATATATTGAAGTGAGGAATTAAAGCAGCCATGAGCAGGACGTGACGATTCCCTTGGTGAGCCCAGCACCAGAGTGTTATGTGTCGGCTCTGAAATTATGGAAGCTACCCAGGATGGCGGAAAATGCTATGGACTGTCCCTGCCTTCATTTGAGGGATGACTGTGCAGTATTCGACTGTTCCAACTTGACCAGCTGGGAGGTGGACAGTACCACGAAAGTGAGAGTCTCACAGGAATGCTAACCTGGTCAAAAATGCATGCTAAAAGTCGGATGTGTTGGCCTAAGGGTTTCGAATCACATCTGGAAAAACACTCCGGATGAACGCAAAGAAGATTTACATGTTTACTATAAATTAACCTCATAGCCCGTTTCTGGAGTGAGTAAAGTCGCATGGTGACTGAATTGGAATAACCGTCCCAGAATGTACAGCAGTAGTCAAAATGTGTCTGTATGTGAGTAGTATAGAATATCTTCCTTGTGTCTTTATCAAGAAAATTTTTAATTTTTGCCAGTTGGTAGACTTTTTCCAATGTTTGTTTAACCCTTTACAGGGCAGACGCTTGTCCATTTTGTAGCCCTGATCGGGCAAGATTTTTTCAGATTTGGAAAAAGTTCGGGTCGCGTTAGTAAAGACATCACAAATAAGGTGTTAGTCAACCGATTTTAGTTAAATAAACAACACAATGAAGGGAAAAGCATGCAGAATATGTTACTCACGTGATTGTTGCCGGTAATCCATACATGAACACAAATATTTACGAAATACGGCATGTTGTTTGTGATTTTCCGTCACCTATACGGCAATATACAAACACA
The DNA here is from genome assembly GCA_014155875.1 of Cepaea nemoralis. NCBI lineage: Eukaryota > Metazoa > Mollusca > Gastropoda > Stylommatophora > Helicidae > Cepaea > Cepaea nemoralis. The sequence goes on along the minus strand of JACEFZ010014959.1, from coordinate 441,266 downwards.
TTTTCAGAATCATAATCACTTTCTTTAAAGTCCGACTCACGACTGCTAATGCAAAGTAACGCTTTGCACTGATATCTAGCTCCGATTAATAGTCAACTTCGTGCCCTTTAATGTCATTTAAAATGAACCTAGCGAAATCTCGGCTATCACTTGAAGAATCGCCAAAATCCATTTTGAAAAACAGCGTAAAAATCCCAAAAACTATCAAAAATTGTCCTTAAAAGTCCGTTCAAATTGATACTATCGCGTTTACAAATGGCGGCCACGTTGTCAAGCTGTAGGCGAAAGCGAAAGTTGCCGTCGGAAGTGTCGGAAAGCCGAGAGATCACGATTTTACAATGCATAATAGTACCGGCCGGAATCGGACGCTACGATCGTTTTCTCGCATCGGCCGGAATCAGACGCTATGCCTTGTAAAGGGTTAACGAGTGCTTGAACATGAGAATTAAAGGTTAGGTTTCTATCAACGATGAATCCTAATACTTTGCGCTCAGTTACACTTTCTACTGGCACGTTATTGATATGAAGTTGAAGTGATCTGTGTGAGTTTAGTCTGAAGTTTTTGTCTGGTTGTTAATAACATGGATTTTGTTTTAGTGATTTTAATTTGCATACGGTTTGCATAGCTACACATAACTACATTATTTAATTCTTGTTGCAATGAAGACCCCAGAATATTATAGTTTTCAGCGTTTGTATACACTGTACAGTCATCGGCAAATAGATCACAAGATGATGAAAAATACAAGGGTAGATCGCTAATATATATGGCGAACAATAGGGAACCAAGAATAGAGCCTTGAGGTACTCCAATATTGAAGGTAATGATTTGAGGCAGAGATTTGTTGTGTGATACTACCTGCTTTCTGTTTGACAGGAACAATTTTATTAGAGTCACTATATTAGGGCCAACATTCATTGTTTCTAGTTTTTTAATTAAAATAACATGGTCTATCATATCAAATTCTTTTCTGAAATTGATAAACATCGCTCCACATAGATGGTTGTTGCTTATATTCAGGTGCCAATTTTCTATCATGTTTGTTAGGGCTGTATGGCAAGAATGTTTTGGTCAAAATCCTGATTGACTGTCGACTACAAGCTTGTTGTGAACTAAATACTGTAAGGTTGCTTTATGGATGTGCTTTTCTTGTGGTTTAGATAGTGATGATAGTAAGGAAATAGTCCTATAATTGTTAAGGAGATCATCGTCCAATGAGCCAGCTTTGAGAAGAGGATACACTTTAGCAATTTTGAGAGCTGATAAAAAGTGGCCTTTGGCGAGACACTGGTTATATACATATGTTAGTGACACACAGATCACAGGCGCAGCACAACAGAAAATCTGATTGCTGATGCCATCTAGCCCTGATGAGTTACTGTTTTTTTAGGTTACTAAGGTAGGTAAATACTTCAGTGGTTGTCATTAGCTGTATATCGTAAGGAATACCCTGAGAGCATCTCTTCTCGCAAAATGATGACAGTAAAGATAAGTTGCAAGGATAATTTGGTATTGAAGCCTTCAGCTTATCTATGTCAGTTTGAAAAAAATTACTTAATTGATCACATGTAATATGATTTGATGGTAGTGAATTGGAAGTGTTACATTTGTTTGTGAAGGTGTTTATTGCTTTCTATATATCCTTTCTATTTGTTTTATCCAATACTAAGTTCTTAAAATAATTTTTCTTTTCTCTTCTTTTGATATACTGCACTTTCTTTCTAAGTGTACGGTATGAGATGAACTCCCCCTTCTTGTGTGCTTTATCTCTATCTCTCATAATTTCAAGTATTTCCTGGGTGATCCAAGGTAGTTTGACGTAATGTTTCACTCCAACTTCCTTGACTGGCACATGTCTATCAAACACATAAATAAAGGTCTCAATCCAGAAGTCCAGAGCTTACTCTGGGCTAAGAAGTTGATGAACATCGTCTAAAGGTGAATTGAGCAAGTCCTGTAAAAATACGTTTTGATTGAAATATTTGTAACTTCTATATTTTACACTTATGTGTTTATGTTTGGGAGTTTTAATTGTTTTTTTTTTAAAGACCATGTGCAGCATATCGGGTAGTGATCATTCATTGCACAAGTGGGTACAGTGCATTCTATTATGCTGTCTAAGCAAGTTATACATAAATGTGATCAATAAGTGTTGAAGATGATTTAGTTGTTCCAGTAGCTTGTTTTATTATTTGTTGAAAGTTGTATAATGCAGTTATATTTCCCCATGTTATGCTCGATTTGTATGTGTCAATGATTAAGTCTCCGAGTAGTATGATTTCCTTCCCGGTAGTGAACATCATATCCATCATGATAGTGAAGTTCTCGTGCCAGACGTGTCCAGAGCCAATTATCAGTGGTGTGCGGTTCTGAAGTTTTAGCCCCAACCAAATACATTCTATCTCGCTAGTTTCAAAGTCTTGCCTACGATGAATATTTAGTAAATTAGAAACACAGATTGCTAGACCTGTCTCTTGCTTCCTAAGGGGATGTTTTCTAAAGACTTTATACTTTTATCTTTATCTTTATTTTCAAAGGGTTAAGAATTGGGCAAGCAGGCCCGTCTGACATTCTGCCCTTCTTCTCTATTTCCTCTCATACATTCTTTCATTCAACATCTCTTATAAAGCAATTCTTTGACAACAAAAGAACAATAAGCATTAAAACGCATGAAAAATAATCAATAATACATGACTCGTTGAGGCAATGTTAAACATGGGCATCATAAATACCCAAGGAGGGTGTAATGTGCCACACATATGGGAATGTTTTTTTTTTTCTGGCTAGTTGTCATTCAAGATAATTTACCATTATTATTGTCTTTGTTGCTGTTTTTTTTTTTAATGGGGGCATGTAGTCTGTCCTGAGGTAGTGTTCAAACACGTTGCGACTGTATGTATAATGACTGGTGGTGTCTTTGATTTCTTGTGGAAGATTATTCCACAACTGAGTGGCAGAGTATGCTAAGCGTGTTTTATATAAGCCTATCCTAGGTTTAGGGACATGAAGTATATTTAGTTGTTTGCTATGTATTGCGTTATATTTAAACAATGGCCAAAGTTTATAGTATAATTATTTATAGTTTATAGAGATGTCCTCGTCTGAAATGTTTTCATTTAGTCTACTTTCACTAAGGCCGAACAATGAAAATTTTGATTAAGAATAAGGGACTTGTTGAACAGGTGGCAAATGTATAAGTGCCCAAGGCTGATTCCCTGTTTGCTGAGCCAGTGCTGCCACTTGCCAAACATTTTGCCCATGCATTAAATGTAAACTAAGCAAATTTAGCTAAACTACAAGATTATAAAAATTCACAAATACATTAAATTATCAGAAAATAAATCTATGTGTAGAAGATATCAGGTGAGTTTGACACAGGTAGAAGGTATCAGGTGAGTTTGATAAAGGTAGAAGATATCAGGTTAGTTGGATATAGGCAGAAGATATCAGGTGAGTTTGATATAGGTAGAAAATATCAGGTGAGTTTGGTAGGGGTGGAAGATATCAGGTGAGTTTGATACAGGTAGAAGATATCAGGTGAGTTGGATACAGATAGAAGATATCAGGTGAGTTTGGTACAGGTAGAAGATATCAGGTGAGTTTGATATAAGTAGAAGATATCAGGTGAGTTTGATATGGGTAGAAGATATCAGGTGAGTTTGATACAGGTAGAAGATATTCAGTGAGGTTGATACAGGTAGAAGATATCAGGTGATTTGGATACAGGTTGAAAATATCAGGTGAGTTGGATACAGGTAGAAGATATCATGTGTTTGACTCAGGTAGAAGTTATCAGGTGAGTTTGATACAGGTAGAAGATATCAGGTGAGTTTGATACAGGTAGAAGATATACAGTCTCTCTGATATAGGTAGAAGATATAGTCATTCTGATACAGGTAGAAGATATAGTCAGTCTGATACAGGTAGAAGATATAGTCTAGTCCATACTTGCCTACTATGCATCTATCCTGTTGATTTCCAACTTTGGCATTCAAGTCACCCATTATGATATGTACTTAAGAATTCTTGCATTTCTTGAAGGCATTCTCTAAACCAGTGGTTCTCAACCGGTGGGGAATTCCCACGGTGAACACCTGGCTTCAGGACAACACAAAACGCGATCGTCCCCCTTTCTTAAATTGTGTGTGTGTGTGTGTGTGTGCGCGTGCGTGTGTGTAAAAAAAAAAGGGGGAGGAAAGGGGGGGGGGGGGGGGGGGGAGAGATAACATTTTGGAAAGGGGGGAATGACATTCTGAACATATGATGAAGTGGTGCATGGGCCAAGAAAGGTTGAGAACTACTGCTCTAAACCATTATAAAATGCATCAATGCTGTCATCACTACTGTCTGCTGTTGGTGCATAAACTTGTATGACGTTGGCATTAAAAGGTCTTCCACTCAACTTCACCAGTAATACTCTGTCTGATGCAGTCCAATATCCTTTGATCGATTTTGATCTCTCTGTATCCATTATAATTACTACTCCTCGTTGTTGTTTCTCTCCACCAGAATAGATTATTCCATATTCCTCAGATGTTATAATGCCCATTCCTGTCCATCTCGTCTCACATATACCTAACAGGTTAATATTTAGTCTTCTCATTGCATTCTTAATGTTATACAATTTTCTATCCCCACTCATAGTTCTTACATTCCAAGTTCCTACTTTCAATCCTGATACTCTATTGCACTCAGTCGCTTGCTGATGGTCTGGAGTCACCTGGTACACATGACTACCCATACCAGGTGAGGCTGCTCCTATGGAGCACCCATTCACGCCGTTTCTCCAATTGATGAGATGGCAATACATGATATTCTTGGCATCTGTAGAGAAGGTAGTTTACCACTGCTGTCCTTCCTAGTAGTGACCATACTGGCCGATGACTGTAGCCATTGTGTCCCTAAAAATAGAGATCCTCTGCCTACCGTTATGAGGTTGGAGACCATAACCTACAACTATCCGTTGGCTGCTCTTCAACTTCATCCACCACCTGCACCCATGGCTTCACGTAACCCTGATCGGTGAGGGGGGGGGGGCTAAACGGGTACTCCAACTTGTCCAAGGGTGTCCCATAGGCTAGCGGAGGGAAGGAGGCACCTTACCTCTCCTGTGACAGGGGATACCCCTACCCCGCCACCCGGATGGCCTTTAGGACAGTGTAAAGTCATGCACTTATGACTGGTCATATTGGTTATCCCCCAGTGTGGGCCAATGAGCTCAGTTATGGACAGGTAGAAGATATACAGGCACACATAACTAGCCAAAGCAAACTCACCCATGGCAAAACCATCATCAGTGAAGGCAGCTCCGACTTTGTTTTTTCTGTTCATCTTTTCCTTGCAACTTATCGAGTGCTCCACAAAATTGATGGTCTGTCAATCACAATAAGAGAACTGAATCAAGTCTATAATCAAGTTAACAGTCTCATTATCACTACAGAGAGAAATTATCAAGACTTGTATGAAGTCAATGTCTGACAATCACAGTATACACAACTGATCAAGTCCAGCAGAAAGTCAGTGGTATGAGAGCGTAACAACACTCTGCACATCTTGTCTGTGTCAAGTCCAGCAGAAAGTCAGTGGTCTGAGAGCGTAACAACACTCTGCACATCTTGTCTGTGTCAAGTCCAGCAGAAAGTCAGTGGTCTGAGAGAGTAACAACACTCTGCACATCTTGTCTGTGTCATGTCTAGCAGAAAGTCAGTGGTCTGAGAAAGTAACAACACTCTGCACATCTTGTCTGTGTCAAGTCCAGCAGAATGTCAGTGGTCTGAGAAAGTAACAACACTCTCCACATCTTGTCTGTGTCAAGTCCAGCAGAATGTCAGTGGTCTGAGAGAGTAACAACACTGGTGTGCATCATCATTTCTCTCTCAAGACATGTTGCTAAATGTCCAACTCAAGGTCACAGAACACTGAATGGCTGGATGTACACTATACACCTTGTACAGGATATCAGCAATGTCACTGTGCACACAGGTCAAACAGACAAGCTGTGCTAGATATTGATAGAACATCTCCAATTCTGTCCTTGTGAACACAGATCAAACAGACAAGCTGTGCTAGATATTGATAGAACATCACCAATTCTGTCCCTGTGAACACAGATCAAACAGACAAGTTGTGCTAGACATGGATAGAACATCTTTAATTCTGTCCTTGTGAACACAGATCAAACAGACAAGCTGTGCTAGATATGGATAGAACATCTTTAATTCTGTCCCTGTGAACACAGATCAAACAGACAAGATGTGCTAGATATGGATAGAACATCTTTAATTCTGTCCCTGTGAACACAGATCAAACAGACAAGCTGTGCTAGATATGGATAGAACATCTTTAATTCTGTCCTTGTGAGCACAGATCAAACCGACAAGCTGTGCTAGATATGGATAGAACATCTTTAATTCTGTTCCTGTGAACACAGATCAAACAGACAAGCTGTGCTAGATATGGATAGAACATCTTTAATTCTGTCCCTGTGAACACAGATCAAACAGACAAGATGTGCTAGATATGGATAGAACATTTTTAATTCTGTCCTTGTGAACACAGATCAAACAGACAAGCTGTGCTAGATATGGATAGAACATCTTTAATTCTGTCCTTGTGAACACAGATCAAACAGACAAGCTGTGCTAGATATGGATAGAACATCTTTAATTCTGTCCTTGTGAACACAGATCAAACAGACAAGCTGTGCTAGATATGGATAGAACATCTTTAATTCTGTCCTTGTGAACACAGATCAAACAGACAAGCTGTGCTAGATATGGATAGAACATCTTTAATTCTGTCCTTGTGAACACAGATCAAACAGACAAGCTGTGCTAGATATGGATAGAACATCTTTAATTCTGTCCTTGTGAACACAGATCAAACAGACAAGCTGTGCTAGATATGGATAGAACATCTTTAATTCTGTCCTTGTGAACACAGATCAAACAGACAAGCTGTGCTAGATATGGATAGAACATCTTTAATTCTGTCCTTGTGAACACAGATCAAACAGACAAGCTGTGCTAGATATGGATAGAACATCTTTAATTCTGTCCTTGTGAACACAGATCAAACAGACAAGCTGTGCTAGATATGGATAGAACATCTTTAATTCTGTCCTTGTGAACACAGATCAAACAGACAAGCTGTGCTAGATATGGATAGAACATCTCCAATTCTGCCCTTGTCAATGCTAAATGCTCCACAGATCACAGTGACAGCGGTGGGGAGAAACACTACAATACAACATACATACAACGTGTCATTCTTGTGTGAGTGTTGAATGTTGAACAGATGTGATCAGCAAACAGTACGAGCAAGGATACAATACAACATACATACAACGTGTCATTCTTGTGTGAGTGTTGAATGTTGAACAGATGTGATCAGCAAACAGTAGGAGCAAGGATACAATAAAACACACATACAAATGTCATTCACATGTCAGTGTTGAATCTTCAACAGGTACGACTTACAAGTGGCGGCAGGATGACAAAGAAGTTCCTCAGATGCATGTTCTTGCTGTTGCGAAACTCAGGAGCAAACACATCAACCAGCATCTGAAAACCAGGTCAAATGTGATTCATCTAATCAGGTCGTGATTTGACATACTGACAGACATATCAACAAATAATTCTCACATAAATAAATTCCACAAGATTCCTTCTCACATTAACAAATTTACTATTCATAATCAGTCATAAATCAATCTTACAGACACAGTCAGTCTTACTCCAACTGCCACCATCAAGCAATGTTACATCCACCAACATGAAACAAATAACCAATGTTACATACGCCAACATGAAATTAACAATCCTTGTTACATCCGCCAACATGAAATTAACAATCCATGTTACATCCGCCAACATGAAACTAACAATCCATGTTAACTCTATCAACATGAAACTAACAATCCATGTTAAATCTATCAACATGAAACTAACAATCCATGTTAAATCTATCAACATGAAACTAACAACCAATGTTAGATCTACCAACATGAAACTATCCTCCAATATGAAACTAACGATGGATCTTACAAAAGTCACAGTTATCAAGCATCATGACCAAACCCAGTGAATATTTTATGGGAACTCACCTTAAAATATTCAGTTCCTTCTGCAAAATTCTTCGCCAAGTTGTTGATGACATTGTCCAGGTTTCTGAAACAAAAGCCAAAGGTGAAACAAAGTGCCATATAGAACAAACTATTTTCAGTACAAAATCAGTGTGTCACAGTACAACCTCAATGTGCCACAGTACAACATCAATGTGTCACAGTACAACATCAGTTTTTCACAGTACAACCTCAATGTGTCACAGTATAACCTCAATGTGCCACAGTACAACATCAGTGTGCCACAGTACAACCTCAAAGTGCCACAGTACAACTTCAGTGTGTCACAGTACAACATCAGTGTTTCACAGTACAACCTCAATGTGTCACAGTACAACCTCAATGTGCCACAGTACAACATTAGTGTGTCACAGTACAACCTCAGTGTGTCACAGTACAACATCAGTGTGTCACAGTACAACATCAATATGTCACAGTACAACCTCAGTGTGACACAGTACAACATCAGTGTGTCACAGTACAACCTCAGTGTGTCACAGTACAACATCAGTGTGTCACAGTACAACATCAATGTGTCACAGTACAACCTCAATGTGCACAGTACAACATGTGTGTCACAGTACAACATCAATGTGTCACAAGACAACATCAGCCTGCCAGCATGTCTGTACACTGACCCACCCTGACATGGGTACCACATGACCCACCCTGACATGGGTACCACATGACCCACCCTGACATTGGTACCACATGACCCACAGATGTAGCACTTGGTCAATATATACATGGGCTAGACACCATATACCTAACAGGTCATAATGTGTGGGCAAGGATCCTGTGTGGGCTTTGTAATCAATGAATCTCCAGTACAGCATTGAGGCTCCAGTACAGCACATACTCATAGTACAGCATGAACACAGTATGGCAAAAATCCATAGTACAGTATTAATCAGCAATAAAACATGAACCTAGAGTACAACAGAAACCTACAATACAATATGAACCTACAATACAACTTGAACATAGAGTACAACATGAACCTACAATACAATATGAGCCTACAATACAGCATGAACCTACAGTACAGCATGAATGTACAGTACAGCATGAACCTACAGTACAGCATGAATGTACAGTACAGCATGAACCTACAGAACAGCATGAACCTAAGTACAGCATGAACCTACAGTACAACATGAACCTAAGTACAGCATGAACCTACAGTACAGCATGAATGTACAGTACAGCATGAACCTACAGTACAGCATGAATGTACAGTACAGCATGAACCTACAGTACAGCATGAATGTACAGTACAGCATGAACCTACAGAACAGCATGAACCTAAGTACAGCATGAACCTACAGTACAACATGAACCTAAGTACAGCATGAACCTACAGTACAACATGAACCTAAGTACAGCATGAACCTACAGTACAACATGAACCTACAGAACAGCATGAACCTACAGTATAGCATGAATGTAAGGACAGCATGAACCTACAGTACAGCATGAATGTAAGGACAGCATGAACCTACAGTACAGCACAAACCTACAGGACAGCTAGAACCTACAGGACAGCATACAATTATAGTACAGCATGAACCTACAGTACAGCATGAACCTACAGTACAGCATGAACCTACAGTACAGCATGAACCTACAGTACAGCATGAACCTACAGGACAGCTAGAACCTACAGTACAGCATACAATTACAGTACAGCATGAACCTACAGGACAGCATGAACCTACGGAACAGCATGAACCTATAGGACAGCCAGAACCTACAGGACAGCATGACACTACAAGACAGCATTAACCTACAGTACAACATGAAACTACAGGACAGCATGAATCTACAGGACAGCATGAATCTACAGTACAACATGAATCTACAGTACAACATGAATCTACAGTACAACATGAATCTACAGGACAGCATGAACCTACATTACAGCATGAACCTACATTACAGCATGAACCTACAGTACAACATGAACCTACAGTACAGCATGAACCTACAGTACAACATGAACCTACAGTACAGCATGAATCTACAGTACAGCATGAATCTACAGAACAGCATGAACCTACAGTACAGCACTGAACCTACAGGACAGCTAGAATCTACAGTACAACATGAATCTACAGGACAGCATGAATCTACAGGACAGCATGAATCTACAGTACAACATTAATCTACAGTACAACATTAACCTACAGTACAACATTAACCTACAGTACAACATGAATCTACAGGACAGCATGAATCTACAGTACAACATGAATCTACAGTACAACATGAATCTACAGTACAACATGAATCTACAGGACAGCATGAACCTACAGTACAGCATGAATCTACAGGACAGCATGAACCTACATTACAGCATGAACCTACAGTACAACATGAACCTAGAGTACAGCATGAACCTACAGTACAGCATGAACCTACAGTACAACATGAACCTACAGTACAGCATGCATCTACAGTACAGCATGAATCTACAGAACAGCATGAACCTACAGTACAGCACTGAATCTACAGGACAGCATGAGCCTATAGGACAGCATAAACCTACAGTACAGCATGAAGCTACAGTACAGCATGAACCTACAGTACAGCACTGAACCTACAGTACAGCACTGAACCTACAGTACAGCATGAACCTAGAGTACAGCATGAAAGTACAGTACAGCATGAACCTACAAGACAGCACAAACCTACAGTACAGCATGACTCTACAATAAAACATGAACCTACAGTACAGCACAAACCTACAGTACAGTACAAATCTATATTAAAGCACAAACCTACAGTACAGTACAAACCTTTAGGACAGCACAAGCCTACAGTACAGCATGAACCTATAATACAGCACAAACCTACAGTACAGCATGAACCTACAGGACAGCATGAACCTACAGTACAGCATTAACCTACATGACAGCATGAACCTAGAGTATGTCATAAACCTACAGGACAGCATGAACCTACAGGACACATGAACCTACTTGGCTGCAGTCTGTGTTTCAGATGAGAGGTCCTCCTCCTTACAGGCCTCCTCAAAGTTGATGATATCTTCAAGGTCAGGGATGAACCGGATGGCATTGCTGCAGCAGTGGAGACCACCAGAGCGAATCATTCTCACATAACCCATGGCATTGCCTGTGAGACATACAGACACACAGTTACAAGCTGGCCGTAACTTAGGGTCTTCTTCTTCTTCTTCTTCTTCTTCTTCTTCTTCTTTTTCTTCTTCTTCTTCTTGTTCTTCTTTCTTCTTCTTCTTCTTCTTCTTCTTCTTCTTCTTCTTCTTCTTCTTCTTCTTCTGCGTTCATCCAGAGGTTTACATCACTTCATGCTAGAACTTAACCAGGGTTCACTTCACTCATTGCTCGACCACAGACAGGGTTCAATTCCCTTCATGCTAGAACAGAGGCAGAATTCACTTCACTTCATGCTAGAAGACATGCAAGGTTCACTTGACTTCATGCTAGAACACAAGTAGGGTTCACTTCACACTAGAACACAGTGAGTGTTCACTTCACCTTATGATAGAACATGGTCATGGTTCACTTCACTTCATGTTAGTACATGGCCAGGGTTTATTTCACTTCATGCTCGACCAAGCCAGGGTTCAAATCACTTCACCGTATGCTAGAACACAGTCAGGGTTCACTTCACTTCATGTTAGAACAGTCAGGGTTCACTTCATGCTAGAACACAGCCAGGGCTCATTTCACTTCATGCTAGAACATAGCCATAGTTCACTTCACTTCATGATAGAATATAGCCATATTCACTTCACGCTAGAATACAGCCATTGTTCACTTCACTTCATGAGAGAACATAGCCATAGTTCACTTCACTTCATGCTAGAACATAGCCATAGTTCACTTCACAGAGTGAATGAACGAGGAAAATAGTGTGTGAGAGAGACTGTGTGAGAGAGAGAGTGAGCGAGCAAGAGAGAGAGAGAGTGAGACATTGGGAGAGTTGATGTGTTAGTGTGTGTGAGTGAGCATGCGCATGCGTGTGAGTGTGTGTATATGAAAGAATACACAGAGAGAGTTGAGCAGACGCATGTCATGTAACATGCATGTTATGTAACAGACGAATCCATATATTTGTGCATTCTCATCTGTCATATTATCAGTTGAATACCATTTGATGTTATCATGTATAATATAAACTTATGTACATTACTGTAGTTTGAGTGAGAGAGTCAGTGAGTGTGAATGAGAGACAGAATGAGTGAGAGTGAATATCTCTCTCTCTCCCTCTGTGTGTGTGTGTGTGTGAGCACGCGTGCGTGCATGCGCCTTCTCTGTGTTTATCTCTGTGTGTGGGAGCATCACTATTTTTTTACGTCACACACTGTATATGTACACATTTTTCTCCATGTTTAACATTTTTATGAGAATGCTCACGACAATTGTCAGTGTATGTGTGTGCGTAAAGTGTGGGAGTTTGTTCATACTAGTTTCAATGCTCACGTGAGGCATTTTGTATGAGTTTAGATGTGAGGATGTGTGAGAGTGTGGGGATATGTGTGTGTGGGGGAATGTGTGGGTGTGTGTATGCTTTTGGATGGGTTGGGATGTGTGAGTGTTGGTGGGTAGTGATATTTGTGGGTGGTGGTGGGATGTATGGATGGATGTGTGGGGGTGAAAGTAGGGGTGTGGGAATGGGTCTGGGGGATGTGTGTATGGGTGGAGGATGTGTATATGGAATGGGTGTGGGGATGTGTGTATGGGTGGGGGATATGTGTGGGTGGGTGGAGATGTATGGATGGTTTGGGGAAGTATATGTAGGTGGTGGGGTTGTGTGGGTAGGGGATGTGTGTGGGTGGATTGGGGATGTGAGGGTGGGTGGGGAGAAGTGTATGGTGTGTGGGTTTGGGATATGTGTGTGGTGTGTTGGTGGGGGATGTGTGTATGGTGTATGGGTGGGGGGGGGGAGCTATGTTTGTGGTGGTGTGGGTGAGGATATGTGTGTGGGTGGGGGATGTGTGTGATGGGTGCGGGGAATGTGTGTATGAGTGGAGGATATGTGTGGGTGAGTAGGGGATGTGTGGTGGTTGGGAGAAGTATGTGTGTGTGGTGGGGGTGTGTGGGTGGAGGATGTGTGCATGGATGGGGAATGTATGGGTGCGGGTGTGTGAGTGGCTTAGGGATGTGTAGGTGGGTGAGGAATGTGTATGTGTCGGGGTGGGATGCGTGAGTGGGTGGAGGATGTGTGTGGGTAGGGGTATTGTGATCAAGAGATGTTTGGTTGGGGGTGGGTGGGTGGGGGTGTGTGGGTGCATAGTTCAGGATGTGTGTTGGTGGATGGGTGGGGAATGTGTGTGGGTGGAGAGAGGTGTGTGGTGTGTTGGTTGGGGATATGCGTGTGGTGTGTAGGTGGGGCATGTGTGTGTGGGTGGGGGATTTGTGTGGTGTGTGGGTATCTGTGTGGGTGTGGGTGGGGAAATTGTGTGATATGTGGGTGGTGGATATGTGTGTGGTGTGTAGGTGGGGATGTGTGGTGGTATGTGGGTGTGGGATGTGGTGGTGAGGGATATGTGTGTGTGGTGCATGGGTTGGGAATATTGCATGGTAGGGGATGTATGTGATGTGCAAGTGGGGGATGTGTGTGGTGGGGGATTGGGTTAGGGCATGTGTGGGTGGGTGGGTGGAGGATGTATGTGTGGGTGGTGGGGTGTATGTGAGTGGATTGGCGATGTGTGTGTATGGTTTGGGGATGTGTGAGTGGATGTGTGATGTGTGGGTTGGTGAGGGATGTGTGTGCATGGATGGGGAATATGTGGTCGATGGAGGTGTGGCTGGGGGATGGGTGGTTGGAGGTGTGGGTGGGGAGAGGATGTGTGGGTTAGGATGTGTATGTTGGTGGGCACAGGATGTGTGGGTTGGTGGGTGATGTTTGTGGGTGGCGAGTGTGTTTGGGTTGGGGGAACAGGTGAGGGCAGTGTGTGTGGGTGGGGGATGTGCGGGAGGGGGATGGGTCAGTTGGTGGGGTATGTATGTGTCCCTGGGTGTGTGTGTGGGTAGGTGGGTGTGTGTGGGTAGGTGGGAGATGGGCCTCATAACATGGTAATTTGCCTTGTTTATGTTTACAACATTCATTTCACAATGTTTATTTTTCTTCCTACATGAATGTATAATGCTCTTGATGAACGAAAGATGAGTGATTGGAAGGGCTGAATGTAAGACAGGCCTGAGTGCCCAATTTGTGACCCTTTTAAAATAAAGTTGCTTTGATTTGATTTCACTTCATGCTAGAACACAGCCATAGTTCACTTCACTTCATGCTAGAACATAGCCATAGTTCACTTCACTTCATGCAAGAACACAGCCAATGTTCACTTCACTTCATGCAAGAACACATCTTGGGTTCACTTCATGCTAGAATACAGCCAGGTTAACACAAAACTTCCTTGTTTTTTATGCATTTGTATAATGTGACCACAGAGGTGAGTCAACTTCTAGTAATGTTTCCACATCATAGGACAACAGCTTCACCTGTTATCTACCACTGTACCCTGTGACTGGACAATATAACAACAGCATCACCTGTATCTACCACTGTACCCTGTGACTGGACAATATAACAACAGCATCATCTGTATCTACCACTGTACCCTGTGACTGGACAATATAACAACAGCATCACCTGTATCTACCACTGTACCCTGTGACTGGATAATATAACAACAGCATCATCTGTATCTACCACTGTACCCTGTGACTGGACAATATAACAACAGCATCATCTGTATCTACCACTGTACCCTGTGACTGGACAATATAACAACAGCATCACCTGTATCTACCACTGTAACCTTTGACTGGACAATATAACAACAGCATTACCTGTATCTACCACTGTACCCTCTGACTGGACAATATAACACCAGCATCTACCATTGTATCCTCTGACTGGACAATAAAACACCAGCATCTACCACTGTACCCTCTGACTGGACAATATAACACCAGCATCTACCATTGTATCCTCTGACTGGACAATATAACACCAGCATCTACCACTGTATCCTCTGACTGGACAATATAACACCAGCATCTACCACTGTATCCTCTGACTGGACATTATAACACCAGCATCTACCACTGTATCCTCTGACTGGACAATATAACACCAGCATCTACCATTGTATCCTCTGACTGGACAATATAACACCAGCATCTACCACTGTACCCTCTGACTGGACAATATAACACCAGCATCTACCACTGTATCCTCTGACTGGACAATATAACACCAGCATCTACCACTGTATCTTCTGACTGGACAATATAACACCAGCATCTACCACTGTATCCTCTGACTGGACAATATAACACCAGCATCTACCACTGTACCCTCTGACTGGACAATATAACACCAGCATTACCTGTATCTACCACTGTACCCTTTGACTGGACAATATAACAACAGCATTACCTGTATCTACCACTGTACCCTCTGACTGGACAATATAACACCAGCATCTACCATTGTATCCTCTGACTGGACAATATAACAACAGCATTACCTGTATCTACCACTGTACCCTCTGACTGGACAATATAACACCAGCATTACCTGTATCTACCACTGTACCCTCTGACTGGACAATATAACACCAGCATTACCTGTATCTACCACTGTACCCTTTGACTGGACAATATAACAACAGCATTACCTGTATCTACCACTGTACCCTCTGACTGGACAATATAACACCAGCATCTACCATTGTATCCTCTGACTGGACAATATAACACCAGCATCTACCATTGTATCCTCTGACTGGACAATATAACACCAGCATTACCTGTATCTACCACTGTACCCTCTGACTGGACAATATAACAACAGCATTACCTGTATCTACCATTGTATCCTCTGACTGGACAATATAACAACAGCATCACCTGTATCTACCATTGTATCATCTGACTGGACAATATAACAACAGCATTACCTGTATCTACCACTGTACCCTCTGACTGGACAATATAACAACAGCATTACCTGTATCTACCATTGTATCATGTGACTGGACAATATAACAACAGCATCACCTGTATCTACCATTGTATCCTCTGACTGGACAATATAACAACAACATCACCTGTATCTACCACTGTACCCTCTGACTGGACAATATAACAACAGCATCACCTGTATCTACCACTGTATTCCCTGACTGGACAATATAACAACAGCATCACCTGTATCTACCATTGTATCCTCTGACTGGACAATATAACAACAGCATCACCTGTATCTATCATTGTATCCTCTGACTGGACAATATAACAACAGCATCACCTGTATCTACCACTGTATTCCCTGACTGGACAATATAACAACAGCATCACCTGTATCTACCATTGTATCCTCTGACTGGACAATATAACAACAGCATCACCTGTATCTACCATTGTATCATGTGACTGGACAATATAACAACAGCATCACCTGTATCTACCATTGTATCCTCTGACTGGACAATATAACAACAACATCACCTGTATCTACCACTGTACCCTCTGACTGGACAATATAACAACAGCATCACCTGTATCTACCACTGTATTCCCTGACTGGACAATATAACAACAGCATCACCTGTATCTACCATTGTATCCTCTGACTGGACAATATAACAACAGCATCACCTGTATCTACCATTGTATCCTCTGACTGGACAATATAACAACAGCATCACCTGTATCTACCACTGTAACCTCTGACTGGACAATATAACAACAACATCACCTGTATCTACCACTGTATCTTCAGACTGGACAATACAACAACAGCATCACCTGTATCTACCACTGTACACTCTGACTGGACAATATAACAACAGCATCACCTGTATCTACCACTGTACCCTCTGACTGGATAATATAACAACAGCATCACCTGTATCTACCACTGTACCCTCTGACTGGACAATATAACAACAGCATCACCTGTATCTACCACTGTACCCTCTGACTGGACAATATAACAACAGCATCACCTGTATCTACCACTGTACCCTCTGACTGGACAATATAACAACAGCATCACCTGTATCTACCATTGTATCCTCTGACTGGACAATATAACAACAGCATTACCTGTATCTACCATTGTATCCTCTGACTGGACAATATAACAACAACATCACCTGTATCTACCACTGTATCCTTTGACTGGACAATATAACAACAACATCACCTGTATCTACCACTGTATCCTCTGACTGGACAATATAACAACAGCATTACCTGTATCTACCATTGTATCCTCTGACTGGACAATATAACAACAGCATCACCTGTATCTACCATTGTATCCTCTGACTGGACAATATAACAATAGCATCACCTGTATCTACCATTGTATCCTCTGACTGGACAATATAACAACAGCATTACCTGTATCTACCATTGCATCCTCTGACTGGACAATATAACAACAACATCACATGTATCTACCATTGTATCCTCTGACTGGACAATATAACAACAGCATCACCTGTATCTACCACTGTATCCTCTGACTGGACAATATAACAACAGCATTACCTGTATCTACCATTGTATCCTCTGACTGGACAATATAACAACAGCATCACCTGTATCTACCATTGTATCCTCTGACTGGACAATACAACAACAGCATCACCTGTATCTACCACTGTACCCTCTGACTGGACAATATAACAACAGCATCACCTGTATCTACCACTGTACCCTCTGACTGGACAATATAACAACAGCATCACCTGTATCTACCATTGTATCCTCTGACTGGACAATATAACAACAGCATTACCTGTATCTACCATTGTATCCTCTGACTGGACAATATAACAACAACATCACCTGTATCTACCACTGTACCCTCTGACTGGACAATATAACAACAGCATTACCTGTATCTACCATTGTATCCTCTGACTGGACAATATAACAACAGCATCACCTGTATCTACCATTGTATCCTCTGACTGGACAATATAACAACAGCATCACCTGTATCTACCACTGTAACCTCTGACTGGACAATATAACAACAACATCACCTGTATCTACCATTGTATCATGTGACTGGACAATATAACAACAACATCACCTGTATCTACCACTGTACCCTCTGACTGGACAATATAACAACAGCATCACCTGTATCTACCATTGTATCCTCTGACTGGACAATATAACAACAGCATCACCTGTATCTACCACTGTAACCTCTGACTGGACAATATAACAACAGCATCACCTGTATCTACCACTGTATTCCCTGACTGGACAATATAACAACAGCATCACCTGTATCTACCACTGTATTCCCTGACTGGACAATATAACAACAACATCACCTGTATCTACCATTGTATCATGTGACTGGACAATATAACAACAGCATCACCTGTATCTACCATTGTATTCTCTGACTGGACAATATAACAACAACATCACCTGTATCTACCACTGTACCCTCTGACTGGACAATATAACAACAGCATCACCTGTATCTACCACTGTATTCCCTGACTGGACAATATAACAACAGCATCACCTCTATCTACCACTGTATTCCCTGACTGGACAATATAACAACAGCATCACCTGTATCTACCACTGTATTCCCTGACTGGACAATATAACAACAGCATCACCTGTATCTACCACTGTATTCCCTGACTGGACAATATAACAACAGCATCACCTGTATCTACCATTGTATCCTCTGACTGGACAATATAACAACAGCATCACCTGTATCTACCATTGTATCCTCTGACTGGACAATATAACAACAACATCATCTGTATCTATCACTGTATTCCCTGACTGGACAATATAACAACAGCATCACCTGTATCTACCACTGTATCCTCTGACTGGACAATATAACAACAGCATCACCTGTATCTACCACTGTATCCTCTGACTGGACAATATAACAACAGCATCACCTGTATCTACCACTGTACCCTCTGACTGGACAATATAACAACAGCATCACCTGTATCTACAATTGTATCCTCTGACTGGACAATATAACAACAACATCACCTGTATCTACCATTGTATCCTCTGACTGGACAATACAACAACAGCATCACCTGTATCTACCATTGTATCCTCTGACTGGACAATATAACAACAGCATCACCTGTATCTACCATTGTATCCTCTGACTGGACAATATAACAACAGCATCACCTGTATCTACCATTGTATCCTCTGACTGGACAATATAACAACAGCATCACCTGTATCTACCATTGTATCCTCTGACTGGACAATATAACAACAGCATTACCTGTATCTACCATTGTATCCTCTGACTGGACAATATAACAACAACATCACCTGTATCTACCACTGTATCCTCTGACTGGACAATATAACAACAGCATCACCTGTATCTACCATTGTATCCTCTGACTGGACAATATAACAACAGCATCACCTGTATCTACCATTGTATCCTCTGACTGGACAATATAACAACAGCATTACCTGTATCTACCACTGTGCCCTCTGACTGGACAATATAACAACAGCATCACCTGTATCTACCATTGTATCCTCTGACTGGACAATACAACAACAACATCACCTGTATCTACCACTGTACTCTCTGACTGGACAATATAACAACAGCATCACCTGTATCTACCACTGTATTCCCTGACTGGACAATATAACAACAGCATCACCTGTATCTACCACTGTACCCTCTGACTGGACAATATAACAACAGCATTACCTGTATCTACCATTGTATCCTCTGACTGGACAATATAACAACAGCATCACCTGTATCTACCATTGTATCCTCTGACTGGACAATATAACAACAGCATCACCTGTATCTACCACTGTAACCTCTGACTGGACAATATAACAACAACATCACCTGTATCTACCACTGTATCTTCAGACTGGACAATATAACAACAGCATCACCTGTATCTACCACTGTACACTCTGACTGGACAATATAAGAACAGCATCACCTGTATCTACCATTGTAACCTCTGACTGGACAATATAACAACAGCATTACCTGTATCTACCACTGTATCTTCAGACTGGACAATATAACATTTAACATCTATGTGACCACTGACATGATATACAACTGACCTATCTGTGTGACCACTGACATGATATACAACTGACCTATCTGTGTGACCACTGACATGATATACAACTGACCTATCTGTGTGACCACTGACATGATATACAACTGACCTGTCTGTGTGATCACTGACATGATATACAACTGACCTGTCTGTGTGATCACTGACATGATATACAACTGACCTATCTGTGTGACCACTGACATGATATACAACTGACCTATCTGTGTGACCAATGTCCGAAACTGGTCCAAGTAACTGTCTCCATCTGGTGTCAGTCCCAGTTTCCTGATACCTTTGTTGAATTTATCACCTCGCTCAAATGGGTACTGTAAGATAGTCATACAACAACAGATCCATGTAATCTCTCTCTGACATGGGTATTGTAATACATACAGCAACAGAATCATGTATCTTCTCTCTGACATGGGTATTGTAAGACATACAACAACAGATCCATGTATCTTCTCTCTGACATGAGTAGTGTAAGACATACAACAAATCATGTATCTTCTCTACGACATGGGTACTGTAAGATATACAACAAATCATGTATCTTCTCTATGACATGGGTACTGTAAGACATACAACAAATCATGTATCTTCTCTACGACATGGGTATTGTAAGACATACAACAAATCATGTATCTTCTCTACGACATGGGTATTGTAAGACATACAACAATAGAATCACGTATCATCTCTCAAATGGGTACTTAAAACAGGCATACAACTACTCTCTAACATGGTCATTCTTACATCCCACTACTCTCTAACATGTTTATTCATGCATCCCACTACTCTCTAACATGTTCATTCATATATCCCACTACTCTCTAACATGTTCATTCATATATCCCACTACTCTCTAACATGGTCAATCATACATCCCACTACTCTCTAACATGGTCATTCATACATCCCACTACTCTCTAACATGTTCATTCATATATCCCACTACTCTCTAACATGTTCATTCATACATCCCACTACTCTCTAACATGGTCAATCATACATCCCACTACTCTCTAACATGGTCAATCATACATCCCACTACTCTCTAACATGGTCAATCATACATCCCACTACTCTCTAGCATGGTCAATCATACATCCCACTACTCTCTAACATGGTCAATCATACATCCCACTACTCTCTAACATGGTCAATCATACATCCCACTACTCTCTAACATGGTCAATCATACATCCCACTACTCTCTAGCATGTTCATTCATACATCCCACTACTCTCTAACATGTTCATTCATACATCCCACTACTCTCTAACATGTTCATTCATACATCTCACCAGTCTCTAACATGTTCATTCATACATCCCACTATTCTCTAACATATTCATTCATTCATCTCACTACTCTCTAACATGGTCAATCATACATCCCACTGCTCTCTAGCATGGTCAATCATACATAACACTACTCTCTAACATGTTCATTCATTCTATCTTACGACTCTCTAACATGTTCATTCATTCATCCCAATGCTCTCTAACACATTCATTAATTCATCTCATTACTTTCTAACATATTCATTAATTCATCTCACTACTGTCTAGCTGTTCATTCATTCATCCCACTAGTCTGTAGCATGTTCATTCATTCATCCTACAACTCACTAACCAGTTACTCATTCATCACATAATACTCCCACAAAGAGATAATTACATGTCTCACCTTCTGGTCTGTCTGCAGGTGATTTTCTCTGAAGAATTTCCAATCTTTGATCAGCCTGGACTTGATGTGCTCGTCGTACATGAATTGAGAAAATATGAAAAACTTTTTCCTCAAAAACTGGAACGTGAAGTTAACCTGCCAACAGCATACGTTACAACGGTCTTACTGACACCCAAAAACAGTAACTTTACAATAATAAGAAAATAATAATTGGTAATTTCATGTGTAACTTATAGTTGTTGTAATGTCATTGAAACTTACACATTATAAGTAACTGACATTTGTGTCTATGTCATATGTAACTTATAGTTGCATCCATGTCATATGTAACTTATAGTTGTGTCCATGTCATATGTAACTTAGTTGTGTCCATGTCATATGTAACTTAGTTGTGTCCATGTCATATGTAACTTATAGTTGTGTCCATGTCATATGTAACTTATAGTTGCATCCATGTCATATGTAACTTACAGTTGTGTCCATGTCATATGTAACTTACAGTTGTGTCCATGTCATATGTAACTTATAGTTGTATCCATGTCATATGTAACTTATAGTTGTGTCCATGTCATATGTAACTTATAGTTGTGTCCATGTCAAATGTAACTTACAGTTGTGTCCATGTCATATGTAACTTACAGTTGTGTCCATGTCATATGTAACTTATAGTTGTGTCCATGTCATATGTAACTTATAGTTGTGTCCATGTCATATGTAACTTACAGTTGTGTCCATGTCATATGTAACTTATAGTTGTATCCATGTCATATGTAACTTATAGTTGTGTCCATGTCATATGTAACTTATAGTTGTGTCCATGTCAAATGTAACTTACAGTTGTGTCCATGTCATATGTAACTTACAGTTGTGTCCATGTCATATGTAACTTATAGTTGTGTCCATGTCATATGTAACTTATAGTTGTGTCCATGTCATATGTAACTTACAGTTGTGTCCATGTCATATGTAACTTACAATTGTGTCCATGTCATATGTAACTTACAGTTGTGTCCATGTCATATGTAACTTACAGTTGTGTCCATGTCATATGTAACTTACAGTTGTGTCCATGTCATATGTAACATAGTTGTGTCCATGTCATATGTAACTTACAG
Organism: Cepaea nemoralis; assembly: GCA_014155875.1. Lineage (NCBI taxonomy): Eukaryota > Metazoa > Mollusca > Gastropoda > Stylommatophora > Helicidae > Cepaea > Cepaea nemoralis. Next base: position 418,200 of record JACEFZ010014959.1, on the reverse strand, counting down.
TTGTGTCCATGCCATATGTAACTTACAGTTGTGTCCATGTCATATGTAACATAGTTGTGTCCATGTCATATGTAACTTATATTTGTGTCCATGTCATATGTAACTTACAGTTGTGTCCATGTCATGTGTAACTTATAGTTGTGTCCATGTCATATGTAACTTATAGTTGTGTCCATGTCATATGTAACTTATAGTTGTGTCCATGTCATATGTAACTTATAGTTGTATCCATGTCATATGTAACTTACAGTTGTGTCCATGTCATATGTAACTTATAGTTGTGTCCATGTCATATGTAACTTACAGTTGTGTCCATGTCATATGTAACTTATAGTTGTGTCCATGACATATGTAACTTACAGTTGTGTCCATGTCATGTGTAACTTACAGTTGTGTCCATGTCATATGCAACTTACAGTTGTGTCCATGTCATATGTAACTTATAGTTGTGTCCATGTCATATGTAACTAACAGTTGTGTCCATGTCATATGTAACTTACAGTTGTGTCCATGTCATATGTAACTTACAGTTGTGCCCATGTCATATGTAACTTACAGTTGTGTCCATGACATATGTAACTTACAGTTGTGTCCATGACATATGTAACTTACAGTTGTGTCCATGACATATGTAACTTACAGTTGTGCCCATGTCATATGTAACATAGTTGTGCCCATGTCATATGTAACTTACAGTTGTGTCCATGTCATGTGTAACTTACAGTTGTGTCCATGACATATGTAACTTACAGTTGTGTCCATGTCATATGTAACTTATAGTTGTGTCCATGTCATATGTAACTTACAGTTGTGTCCATGTCATATGTAACTTTTAGTTGTATCCATGTCATATGTAACTTATAGTTGTGTCCATGTCATATGCAACTTATAGTTGTGTCCATGTCATATGTAACTTACAGTTGTGTCCATGTCATATTTAATTTACAGTTGTGTCCATGTCATATGTAACTTACAGTTGTGTCCATGTCATATGTAACTTAGTTGTGTCCATGTCATATGTAACTTACAGTTGTGTCCATGTCATATGTAACATAGTTGTGTCCATGTCATATGTAACTTATAGTTGTGTCCATGTCATATGTAACTTACAGTTGTGTCCATGTCATGTGTAACTTATAGTTGTGTCCATGTCATGTGTAACTTATAGTTGTGTCCATGTCATGTGTAACTTATAGTTGTGTCCATGTCATATGTAACTTATAGTTGTGTCCATGTCATATGTAACTTATAGTTGTGTCCATGTCATATGTAACTTATAGTTGTGTCCATGTCATGTGTAACTTATAGTTGTGTCCATGTCATATGTAACTTACAGTTGTGTCCATGTCATATGTAACTTACAGTTGTGTCCATGTCATATGTAACTTATAGTTGTGTCCATGTCATATGTAACTTATAGTTGTATCCATGTCATATGTAACTTACAGTTGTGTCCATGTCATATGTAACTTATAGTTGTGTCCATGTCATATGTAACTTATAGTTGTGTCCATGTCATATGTAACTTACAGTTGTGTCCATGTCATATGTAACTTACAGTTGTGTCCATGTCATATGTAACTTACAGTTGTGTCCATGTCATATGTAACTTACAGTTGTGTCCATGTCATATGTAACTTATAGTTGTGTCCATGTCATATGTAACTTATAGTTGTATCCATGTCATATGTAACTTACAGTTGTGTCCATGTCATATGTAACTTATAGTTGTGTCCATGTCATATGTAACTTATAGTTGTGTCCATGTCATATGTAACTTACAGTTGTGTCCATGTCATATGTAACTTATAGTTGTGTCCATGTCATATGTAACTTACAGTTGTGTCCATGTCATATGTAACTTACAGTTGTGTCCATGTCATATGTAACTTACAGTTGTGTCCATGTCATATGTAACTTATAGTTGTGTCCATGTCATATGTAACTGATATTTGTGTCCATGTCATATTAACTTACAGTTGTGTCCATGTCATATGTAACTTACAGTTGTGTCCATGACATATGTAACTTACAGTTGTGTCCATGTCATGTGTAACTTACAGTTGTGTCCATGTCATATGTAACTTATAGTTGTGTCCATGTCATATGTAACTTACAGTTGTGTCCATGTCATATGTAACTTAAAGTTGTACCCATGTCATATGTACAGTTGTGTCCATGTCATGTGTAACTTACAGTTGTGTCCATGTCATATGTAACTTACAGTTGTGTCCATGTCATATGTAACTTACAGTTGTGTCCATGTCATATGTAACTTACAGTTGTGTTCATGATGCCAATGCCGTGCGTCCGGATCGAGTTGGCCACGTGTCTGATGTTGATCGTGTTGAGGTGTTTGTTGTTGCTTGTCCTCTCCACAAAGATCTAGGCAGAAGAGAATCACCCATGCATGCTAATGTCACATCAGTGATAACAGTCATATCTATGATAACATTCATATCAAAGATAATATTCATATCTATGAGGCGCATTCAGAAATGGTTTTTCTCAGGAGCTGTTTATTCAAAAAAGCATGAAATTTAAACACAAAATACATGAATATGTCATGTAAATATCCGTATATTTCAACATAATCTCCATCAACTCGTACGGCTTTATGCCTGCACAAAACAAGTGCATGTATTCCTAGGCCGTACCAGATTATGTCTTGATCATGCAGCCATTTCTTCACAGCATGAATCACTCCATCATCTTCAAACCTTGTTTCATGGAGTGAATCTTTAAGTGGACAGAATAGATGAAAATCAGAGGATTCCCAATTAGGATTATAGGATGGATGGGGTAGTACAGTCCAACTCATTTTGGTGATTGCTTTCCGTGTTGCCAGACTTGTGTGAGGGCACGCATTGTCGTGAAGGAGAAGCAAGTCTGCTGGATTCCTGTGTGGCCGAACTCTGCAAAAACTTTGATTTAGTTTTTTCAATGTCTTAATGTAAGCTTACAAATTGATTATCTTTTCTCTTAGCATAACACCCATAAGAATCACATCTTCAATGTCCCAAAAGACAGTGATCATGACCTTTCCCTGAAGGAATTTTCTTGGATTTCTTTCTTCATGGTGATTGCGGATGATGCCACTCCACTGACAGCCTTTTTATCTCAAGTTCAAAATGATATGTCCAGATTTTGTTACCTGTAATGATCTTAGCCAGAAAGTTCTCTCCATCAGCATTGAAAAGCTCTAATCTAACAATTCAGAAGAAATTGCTTTCCTTTGCAATCGATGGTTATTCGTGAGACTTCGAGGAACCATCTTGTGCAAACCTTTGAAAATCACGCAGAGTTTTTATAACTGCATTTGGACTACCATTGCTGACTGACAGCTGTAAGGCCAATTGTTGATTCGCCTGTCAGTAAGAATAATGCCCTCAGCGCATTTCAACATTTCTGCATTGGTGGCTGTGGTAGGATGTCTACAGCGCTGCCAATTAAGCAGCCCCGTATCTCCACTTCCTGATTCTTTGAATCTCGGAACTGAGTGACTGACTGTACTCCTGTCGACTGCAAAACTTCCATACTCATCACATAGATGCTTGTGAATATTCACAACAGTTTCCTTCTCTGCAAAGAGAAATTCTATTACAATTCGCTGCTTATGATGCAAGTTGCTGACACGCTCTATTTCAATGATTTAGGGTAGCTATATTATTTGGCTGGTGGTTTGCAATATCAATATGGTGCATACAATAGACACTTGTCATATTTGAAGTTTGAAAAATGTCATGCTTCTATCTTCATTATTGCTGTGAAAATCCATAGTATATATCTCTGTAATAATATACATCTCTATGATAATATACATTTGTAAGAATATATTCATATCTATGATAATATATATTGCTATAATAATATACATCTCTAAGATAACATTTATGTCTATAGTACAATACATATCTATGATAATATACATATATGATAATATAATATCACTGGTAGTGTTTATATCAATGATATACTACATATTAATTACAACATTCATACCAGTCATACCCTTGACATCAATGATAACATTCTAATCTCATCTTGTTCCTCTTGTACCTTGCGGTGTCGAGGTGAAGATTAAACAGCGGGAGAGTGCCCTTTTGTAGGCTTCATGCATCACGCGCACGCGCAAGCACACACACACTCACACACAGACCTATAGAGACATACACTTGCATACATTTCCTGTGACCATTAAACAGATGCTCGGATGACAGATACAGTAATATTAATGATCAATGACATGTGATACTGCCATATTACTGACATTGTCACATGATACTGTCATAGTTAACCTGGCCCTGGGTGCAACATTACCTGGTTGTTGAGATTGTACAGAAACTTGGACACGAACACATGGATGTTCCGCATAATCTCCAGCACATCCAGGCCCTGGTCACACGGAGACAGACATGTCAAACTATATGTAGGCAACATAACACAACACATCACATGTATCACAACATCTTTACAATGAGCACAGGCAGGACTTCATCACAAGTGGCACAATATCATTACAATGAGCGCAGACAGGACTTCATCACAAGTGACACAACACCATTACAATGAACACAGACAGGACTTCATCACAAGTGACACAACATCATTACAATGAACACAGACAGGACTTCATCACAAGTGACACAACATCATTACAATGAGCACAGACAGGACTTCATCACAAGTGACACAACATCATTACAATGAGCACAGACAGGACTTCATCACAAGTGACACAACATCATTACAATGAACACAGACAGGACTTCATCACAAGTGACACAACATCATTACAATGAACACAGACAGGACTTCATCACAAGTGACACAACATCATTACAATGAACACAGACAGGACTTCATCACAAGTGACACAACATCAATACAATGAACACAGACAGGACTTCATCACAAGTGACACAACATCATTACAATGAACACAGACAGGACTTCATCACAAGTGACACAACATGTTTACACAGCGTCTCAGCCATTGCCCCCCCCCCCCCCCAAGCAATAAATGACAACATCAGGAACAGTGAAAAGTCCCAACATCAACATCAAATATCAGAAATAGTGACAAGTCCTAACATCAACATCAAATATCAGAAATAGTGACAAGTCCTAACATCAACATCAAATATCACAAATAGTGACAAGTCCTAACATCAACATCAAATATCACAAATAGTGACAAGTCCTAACATCAACATCAAATATCACAAATAGTGACAAGTCCTAACATCAACATCAAATATCAGTGAACAGACAACTATACTAATGTCTGACCTGTAAAGACAATTGTATTAATGTCTGACGTGTAAGACAACTATGCTAATGTCTCACTTGTTAGACAACATACTAATGTCTGACTTGTAAGACAACTATGCTAATGTCTCACTTGTAAGACAACATACTAATGTCTGACTTGTAAGACAACTATGCTAATGTCTGACTTGTAAGACAACCATACTTATGTCTGACTTGTACAGACAAATATACTAATGTTTGACTTGTACAGACAACTGTTCTAAAGTCTGACTACCACACACAACTGCAAGGAAGTCTGTTTTTTACAGACAACTGTTCTAACGTCTGATGTGTACAGACAACTGTTCTAAAGTCTGATGTGTACAGACAACTGTTCTAAAGTCTGATGTGTACAGACAACTGTTCTAAAGTCTGATGTGTACAGACAACTGTTCTAAAGTCTGATGTGTACAGACAACTGTTCTAAAGTCTGGTGTGTACAGACAACTGTTCTAAAGTCTGATGTGTACAGACAAATGTTCTAAAGTCTGATGTGTACAGACAACTGTTCTAAAGTCTGATGTGTACAGACAACTGTTCTAAAGTCTGATGTGTACAGACAACTGTTCTAAAGTCTGATGTGTACAGACAACTGTTCTAAAGTCTGATGTGTACAGACAACTGTTCTAAAGTCTGATGTGTACAGACAAATGTTCTAAAGTCTGATGTGTACAGACAAATGTTCTAAAGTCTGATGTGTACAGACAACTGTTGTAATGTCTGGCTGTCACAGACTACTGTTGTAATGTCTGGCTGTCACAGACTACTGACTGACCTGTTCTAATGTCTGACTGCGAAGGTGGGACTCCATCAATGTCTGGCTGTCAGAGACAACTGTTGTAATGGTCTGACTGTCACAGACAACTGTTGTAATGTCTGACTGTCACAGACAACTGTTGAAATGTCTGGCTGTCACAGACAACTGTTGTAATGTCTGGCTGTCACAGACAACTGTTGTAATGTCTGGCTGTCACAGACAACTGTTGTAATGGTCTGACTGTCACAGACAACTGTTGTAATGTCTGGCTGTCACAGACAACTGTTGTAATGTCTGGCTGTCACAGACTACTGACTGACCTGTTCTAATGTCTGACTACGAAGGTGGGACTCCATCAATGTCTGGCTGTCACAGACAACTGTTGTAATGTCTGGCTGTCACAGACTACTGACTGACCTGTTCTAATGTCTGACTGCGAAGGTGGGACTCCATCAATGTCTGGCTGTCAGAGACAACTGTTGTAATGGTCTGACTGTCACAGACAACTGTTGAAATGTCTGGCTGTCACAGACAACTGTTGTAATGTCTGGCTGTCACAGACAACTGTTGTAATGTCTGGCTGTCACAGACAACTGTTGTAATGGTCTGACTGTCACAGACAACTGTTGTAATGTCTGACTGTCACAGACAACTGTTGTAATGTCTGGCTGTCACAGACTACTGACTGACCTGTTCTAATGTCTGACTACGAAGGTGGGACTCCATCAATGTCTGGCTGTCACAGACAACTGTTGTAATGTCTGGCTGTCACAGACAACTGTTGTAATGTCTGGCTGTCACAGACAACTGTTGTAATGTCTGGCTGTCACAGACAACTGTTGTAATGTCTGGCTGTCACAGACTACTGACTGACCTGTTCTAATGTCTGACTACGAAGGTGGGACTCCATCAATGTCTGGCTGTCACAGACAACTGTTGTAATGTCTGGCTGTCACAGACTACTAACTGACCTGTTCTAATGTCTGACTACGAAGGTGGGACTCCATCAATGTCTGGCTGTCACAGACAACTGTTGTAATGTCTAGCTGTCACAGACTACTGACTGACCTGTTCTAATGTCTGACTGCGAAGGTGGGACTCCATCAATGTCTGGCTGTCACAGACAACTGTTGTAATGGTCTGACTGTCACAGACAACTGTTGTAATGTCTGACTGTCACAGACAACTGTTGTAATGTCTGGCTGTCAAAGACTACTGACTGACCTGTCCTAATGTCTGACTGCGAAGGTGGGACTCCATCAATGTCTGGCTGTCACAGACAACTGTTGTAATGGTCTGACTGTCACAGACAACTGTTGTAATGTCTGACTGTCACAGACAACTTTTGTAATGTCTGGCTGTCACAGACTACTGACCTGTCCTAATGTCTGACTGCGAAGGTGGGACTCCATCAATGTCTGGCTGTCACAGACAACTGTTGTAATGGTCTGACTGTCACAGACAACTGTTGTAATGGTCTGACTGTCACAGACAACTGTTGTAATGTCTGACTGTCACAGACAACTGTTGTAATGTCTGGCTGTCACAGACTACTGACTGACCTGTTATAATGTCTGACTGCGAAGGTGGGACTCCATCAATGTCAGGCTGTCACAGACAACTGTTGTAATGTCTGGCTGTCACAGACTACTGACTGACCTGTCCTAATGTCTGACTGCGAAGGTGGGACTCCATCAATGTCTGGCTGTAACAGACAACTGTTGTAATGTCTGGCTGTCACAGACAACTGTTGTATTGTCTGACTGTCACAGACAACTGTTGTAATTGATTATGTGGTTGTTTCGGGATTTGAAATTTAAATATTGAGCACAACCCACTACTGGCTGTCACATTTGGTGTGTCCAGTGTGTGCCGTGTGGTTACACGCCCGCTTCACACGCGTGATCCGGGACTGTTTCCGGATCCGGTCAGGGATATGCACTACTGACGAGCTCAAATGAGGGCGAAACTCGAGTATAGTGCTTCCATATTGACGTGGATAGGCCTTAGGTTCATATCAGAATGCAATCGGCATTGCCAGTAGTGGGTTGTGCTCAATATTTAAACTGTTGTAATGTCTGGCTGTCACAGACAACTGTTGTAATGTCTGGCTGTCATAGACTACTGACCTGTTCTAATGTCTGACTGGGCAGGTGGGACTCCATCAATGTCAAGCCGTACTTCTGCTCCGCCATGTTCTTCATCTCCCCGTACGTCTTCCAGTCATGCAAGGCAACGGTGGTGAGGTTGTAGAACGTTCGGTTCAGGTAATTTTCCACATGAGCTGCTCACAATATCACATTTCACACATAAATCACACTGTGCTATACTAGACTGATTAAGCTGAGTAAATCACAATATGATTCTTCATGTTTTAATACACTTTAAACACACACTGGCACTGTATATATAACAGTAAACGGCATTGTGATCATGAGTGCTATTTGATTACCCAGCATTACATTCTGTGTGCCAAGTTATACAACATTACATTCTGTGTTCCAAGTTATCCAACATTACATGCTGTGTTCTAGCTTATCCAACATTACATTCTGTTCTCCAAGTAATCAAACATTATACTGTGTGCTCTAGATTATCCAACATTACATTCAGTGTTCTAGGTTATCCAACATTACATTCTGAGTTCCAAATTATCCAACATTATGTTCTGTGTTCTAGGTTATCCAACATTATGTTCTGTGCTCTAGGTTATCCAACATTACATTCAGCATTCCAAGTTATCCAACATTATATTATGTGCTCTAGGTTATCAAACATTACATTCTGTGTTCTAGGTTATCCAGAATTACATTCTGTGCTCTAGATTATCCAATGTTATAATCTGGACTCTAGATTATCCAACATGATGTTATGTGTTCTAGGTTATCCAATATTACGTTATGTATTTTAGGTTACGGGTAGCGGGGTAGGGGTATATCCTATCAAAGGAGAAGTAAGGTGCCTCCTTCCCTCCGTTAGCCTACGGGACACCCTTGGGCAAGGTGGAGTACCCGTTTAGCCCCCCCAACAGGGTAACGTGAAGCCATGGGAGCAGGTGGTGGATTGGACTTGGGAGCAGCCGACAGATAGTTGTTGGTTATGGTTTCAAGTCAGTGACGGTGGGCAGAGGATCTCTCAGTAGAGACAATGGCTACGGTCATCCGATCAGTATGGTCACTGCCAGGAAGGAAGAATGGTAGACTTCCCTCCTTATTGATTCCCGGGCAGAGGAGGCTCGTCAGCCTTGGTTGGTATCTCTTCTAAGAGAGGGAACTCTAAATCTCAAACCTCCGCTGCCTTGCGGGTATACCCATATGGGAAAGGCTTCGGGAGTAAACCCTGAGGACAAATCCGGAGATGGAGTCCCTAAGGCAGTTCCATGTTGTAAACAACATAGTTCTGGCAACTCCTGCGACGGCACCGATGCCAAGTTGCATTGGCTACTGCCTTTCCCTTGGTCAACATCGGCGACGTGGAGAGGGGGAACCTGCTACTGGGCAACAGCTGGTTCTCCGATTTCCATTGCCCAGGCTTGTGCCCTGAAGAGGTCACTTCAGCACCGCGTAAAGCGGTGACACAACACGGGAAGTAGCATTTGCCGGTTATAAGTCTTAATGCTCGATTGGCGTAGAGCAAGGCGCCAGGGGCTACTTCCGACGGTGGGAGAGATCATCGTATCTCACTAGACAGCTACCGCCCGCCTAAGCTGGGCAGCCCCCAGTCAATAAGATGTTGTCTCGCCACGGTTCATCTGCTCCTGAGGGTGTGTGGAGCTTAGGGGGAAATCCTGACACATGGACCGCAATCTATACACCTAACAGCAAGAAAAAAACAAAACAACCGGCCCTAAGGCTGGGAACATGGAACGTAAGAACCATGACCCCTGGCATCTCAGACGATCTAAATGAGATTGTGGATGCCCGCAAAACTGCAGTGATAAACAACGAACTGCTAAGACTGGGGATAGACATTGTCGCCCTGCAAGAGACCAGACTCCAAGAATCTGGAAGCATCAAGGAGAGGGACTTCACTTTCTACTGGTATGGCAAGCCGTGCGGAGAGACCAGGGAGCATGGAGTTGGCTTCGCTATCAGAAACAAGCTGCTCAATTCCATCATACCACCAAGTGATGGCACTGAAAGAATATTGAAGCTCCAACTCCAGACAGAGGCAGGCCCAGTTAGTATTATAAGCGTTTACGCCCCAACACTAACTGCAGCATCAGAATCTAAAGACAAGTTCTATGACGACCTTAGCAAAGAAGTCAGTGAAACACCAGAGAAACAACATCTTTTTATCCTGGGGGATTTCAATGCCAGGGTTGGCTCCGACCACGAATCTTGGCCTTCATGTCTAGGACAGTTTGGCGTTGGGAAGATCAATGACAATGGACAACGTCTCTTGGAATTCTGCAGCCACCATAATCTGTGCGTGACCAACACCTTCTTTGACACGAAACCTCAACACAAGGTGTCATGGAGGCACCCCAGATCAAAGAACTGGCACCAACTCGACCTGGTGCTCACTAAACGCAGCAACCTCCGCAATGTACGGATGACTCGCAGCTATCATGGTGCTGACTGCGACACCGACCATTCACTCGTCTCCAGCAAGGTGAAGATAAAGCCCAAGAGAATCTACAGAAGCCGAACAGAAGGAAGACCACGCATTGACACCAGTGGCACCCAAAATAAAGAGAAGGTCAACAAATTCATGCAGGCTCTAGCGGATACTCTGCCCGGCCCCACAGACGGAGATTCCACCGAGAGATGGAGTCATTTTCGCGACACCATCTACAATACAGCACTATCAACATTTGGCAAGAAGCAAACTAAGTCAACCGACTGGTTTGAAGCACACTCTGAAGAGATGCTCCCAGTCCTGGAGATAAAGAGACATGCATTCTCGATGTATAAAACATCACCTTCAGAGAAAACACTGCAGGCATTGCGAACGGCCAGAAATAGAGTACAACAGATGGCAAGAAGATGTGCGAACAGGTACTGGCTACAGCTCTCTGCTCAAATTCAAACTTGTGCAGACACTGGAAATATAAGAGGAATGTATGAGGGCATCAAGCAAGCTGTCGGTCCATCAAAAAATAAGATGGCCCCTTTACGATCAACTGAGGGGGTAATCATAAAAGATCGAGCGAAACAAATGGATCGCTGGGTAGAACACTACTCAGAGCTATACTCAGTGGATAACACTGTCAGCGAAGAAGCTCTGGAAGCCATCAATCAACAGTCCGCCATGCATGCCTTGGATAACGAACCTTGCCTCACAGAAATCAGCGAAGCACTAGACTCTCTCAAATCCGGCAAGGCACCTGGAAAAGATAGTATTCCACCTGAAATTTTAAAATGTAGCAAAGAAACAATCATCCCAGAACTGTATGCAATATTACAGCTCTGCTGGAGAGAAAAATCAATACCACAAGATATGAAAGACGCAAACATCGTTACCCTTTATAAAAACAAAGGCGACAGAAGCGACTGCAACAACTATCGCGGCATTTCCCTTCTCAGCATTACAGGCAAGATTTTTGCCAGAGTAATCCTTAAAAGATTACACATTCTTGCTGAAAGAATCTACCCCGAATCGCAGTGCGGATTTAGACCCAACAGGTCCACCATCGATATGATTTTCTCACTCCGGCAGCTCCAAGAGAAGTGCAGAGAACAGAGGAAGCCATTATATATAGCCTTCATCGACCTCACAAAGGCATTTGACCTCGTGAGCAGAAGCGGCCTTTTTAAGGTCCTTGAAAAGGTTGGATGTCCACCCACCCTTCTTAGTCTCGTGAAATCATTCCACGAAAACATGCAGGGGACCATTTTATTTGACGGCTCAACATCCCAGTCATTCAGCATCAGCAGCGGAGTAAAGCAGGGATGCGTGCTTGCTCCTACACTCTTTGGTATCTTCTTTGCTGTTCTCTTAAGGCAAGCATTTGGGACTGCCACTGAAGGCATATACCTCCACACAAGATCTGATGGCAAACTTTTTAACCCATCAAGACTCAAGGCAAAGACCAAAATAAGACCAAGATGCGTAAGAGAACTACTTTTTGCAGATGATGCAGCACTGACTACTCATACAGCAGAAGATCTCCAAAGGCTCATAGATCGTTTTGCAGCTGCCTGCAAAGACTTTGGGCTCACCATTAGCCTAAATAAAACACAGGTGATGGAACAAGATGCTGATGCGCCTCCGTCAATCAAAATCTCTAATTATGAATTGAAAGTCGTCCACGATTTTGTGTATCTGGGATCGACAATATCAGATAATCTTTCATTAGAGACAGAAATCGACAGACGCATTGGAAAGGCAGCCACAACATTTACCAGGCTAGCTAAAAGAGTTTGGGAGAATAATAGACTAACAGAGCGTACAAAAGCTCAAGTATATAAAGCTTGTGTTGTTAGCACACTACTCTACGGGTCTGAATCCTGGACCCTGTACTCAAGACAGGAAAGGAAGTTGAATTCCTTCCACATAAGATGTCTGAGACGTATCCTGGGCATAACATGGAAAGACCACATAACAAACAAACAGGTGCTTGAAAGAGCAGATATTACCACAGTGCACACCCTCCTCAAGCAGAGACGCCTCCGGTGGTTGGGCCACGTATCTCGAATGGAGGACGAACGTATTCCCAAAGATCTCCTTTACGGAGAACTAGCCACAGGAAAGAGGCCAACCGGAAGACCCCAAATGCGATATAGGGATGTGTGTAAACAAGATATGAAAACCATTGGAATAGATCCAGACACGTGGGAGAGAGTTGCAACAGACAGATGCTCCTGGAGAAGAGATGTACGAAACGGACTGGTGCTCTTTGAGCGCAATCAGATCCAAAAAACTGAGGAGAGACGGCACAGGCTCAAAGAGCAGTCACTTACTGCGGGACTTGCCTCGTCTCACAGATGCGGAAACTGTGACAGAGATTGTCATTCTCGAATTGGACTATACAGTCACCAGCGGTGCTGCCAGGCACCTCCCAAGCGGCACAACTCTATAGTCCTTCAGGACTGAAAGAGGCCTACTATTTTAGGTTATCCAACAGTACATTATGTGCTCTAGGTTATCCAATATTACATTCTGCGTTTTAGGTTATCGAACATTACATGCTATGTTCCAAATTATCCAACATTACATTCAGTGTTCCAAGTTATCTAACATTACATTCTGTGTTTTAGGTTATCCAGAATTACATTCTGGGCTCTAGGTTATCCAACATTACATTCTGTGCTTTAGGTTATCCAACATTACATTGTGTTTAAACAGCTATTTCATGATTTGACTGTCTGTTCTGTGTTTGAATGCTGTCAGTAATCTAACAGCTAGTATATGTTTGACTGCCTATTCTGTGTTTGACTGTCAATTCTGTTTTCTAACCTTCTATGACTATTCTGTGATTGCCTGTTTATTCTGTGTTTGACTATTCTGTGTTTGACTCTCTATTCTGTGTTTGACTGTCTATTCTGTGATGACTGTCTATTCTGTTTTTGACTGTCTTTTCTGTGTTTGACTGTCTGTTCTGTGTCCTATGTTCTATGACTATTCTGTGATTGACTGTCTATTCTATGTTTGACTGACAATTCTGTGCTTTAACATGTTATGACTATTCTGTTTGACTGCCAATTCTGTGTTATAACATTCTACGACAATTCTGTGTTTGACTGTCTGTTCTGTGATTGACTGCCAATTCTGTGTTATAACATTCTATGTCTATTATGTGTTTGACTGTCAATTCTGTGATTGCCAGTCTATTCTGTGATTGCCAGTCTATTCTGTGATTGCTTGTCTATTCTGTGTTTGACTGTCAATTCTGTGTTCTAACCTTCTATGACTATTCTGTGATTGCCTGTCAATTCTGTGATTGCCTGTCTATTCTGTGATTGCCTGTCTATTCTGTGATTGCTTGTCTATTTTGTGTTCTAACCTTCTATGACTATTCTGTGATTGCCTGTCTATTCTGTGATTGCCTGTCTATTCTGTGATTGCCTGTCTATTCTGTGATTGCCTGTCTATTCTGTGATTGCCTGTCTATTCTGTGATTGCCTGTCTGTTCTGTGATTGCCTGTCTATTCTGTGATTGCCTGTCTATTCTGTGATTGCCTGTCTGTTCTGTGATTGGCTGTCTATTCTGTGATTGCCTGTCTATTCTGTGATTGTCTGTCTATTCTGTGATTGCCTGTCTATTCTGTGATTGCCTGTCTGTTCTGTGATTGCCTGTCTATTCTGTGATTGCCTGTCTGTTCTGTGATTGCCTGTCTATTCTGTGATTGCCTGTCTATTCTGTGATTGCCTGTCTATTCTGTGTTCTAACATTCTATTACTATTATGTGTCCTAATGTTACCTATTTTAATTTCTAATCACAATTGTAAAAAACATGCCCATCCATTCATCAGTTATGAAATATAAAATCACAATTGTAAAAAACATGCATATCCATTCATCAGTTATGAAATATAAAATCACAATTGTAAAATAACATGCCTATCCATTCATCACTTATGAAATATAAAATCACAATTGTAAGAAGCATGCCTATCCATTCATCATTTATGAAATATAAAATCAAAACAAAACAACAGAAACCTTTAAAATTGATTGTCCGATCAAAGAAACGAACAGGCTTGACCTTCAACAAGTGTGAAAGGTCACGCATGCCAACTTTAAATGGGTTGCGATCATCCAGCTGGAGGTGGAGGTGGATGTGGAGTCGTAGATCTGTCTCAATCGCTCGACACAGCGGCTCCAACAGATGCTGAAACAACCAGGAGTTTGCTAGCATCATATATATTTTAACTGCATTCAGCACATACTTCCATTTAACACAGAAACACACTACAAGCAATTACCATCTACACAAACATGTATTTATAATACATGCACACAATATGTAATTATAATCTGTTCATATGATGATCCTGCTCCAGTACTACTAGCATACAGTTGTGACCTAGTAAATGAGAAGTTCCTAACAGCTGAGATCTCTGACATACGCATAACCTTATGTCTGATATGATCTGTGTATCACTAACCTATGTATATAATCAGCGTCTTACCAAAGGCCACTTTCCATCAGCTCTCAAAATCACTAAGGTGTACCCACTTCTTAAATCTGGTTCATTGGACAATGGTCTCCCGAACAACTACAGACCCATATCCTTACTATCATTGCTATCTAAACCATTAGAAAAACACATCCAAAAAGTAACATTACAGTATTTAGATCGCAACAATCTTTATAGTTGACAGTCAATTAGGATTTCGACCAAAATATTCTTGCCATACAGCCCTAACAAACATGATAGACAACTGGCACCAGAATATAAACAACAACAGTTTATGTAAAGCTGTGTTTATCGATTTCAGAAAAGCATTTGATATGATAGACCATGCCATTTTAATTAAAAAACTAGAGACAATGAAAATTGGCCATAATGTAGTGACTCTAACATCTTTTCTGTCAAACAGAAAGCAAGTAGTATCACACAATAAATCTCTGCTTCAAACCACTACCTTCTATACTGAAGTACCGCAAGGCTCTATTCTTGGCCCTCTATTATTTGCCATCTATATTAATGATCTACCTTTGCATCTTTCATCGTCCTGCGATCTATTTGCAGATGACTGTACAGTGTATACAAATGCTGAAAGCAGTACTTTGCTGGAGTCGTCATTGCAACAATAATTAAATAATGTAGTTAGGTGGAGCTATGCGAACCGTATGCAAATTAACATCACTAAAACAAAATCAATGTTATTAACAACTAGACAAAGACTTCAAACTCTAAATTCACACAGATCACTTCAACTTCACATCGATACCATGCCAGTAGAAAGTGTAATTCAGCACATAACACTAGGCCTCATCAATGATAGAAACCTAACCTTTAATCGCCAAGTTCAAGTGCTCGTTAAACAAACAGCTAAAAAAGTCTACCAACTCGCCAAAATTAAAAATGTCCTTGATGAGGACACAAGGAAAATATTCTATACATCTCACATACAGACACATTTTGACTACTGCTCTACAATCTGGGATGGTGATTCCAATTCAAGCACGAAGTGACTTTACTCACTCCAGAAATGGGCCATATATTTAATTTATAGCAAACAATTATCTGACAATAACAGCCTGCATAAACGCCTTCAGTTACTACCACTCCACAAACGCCTGCTTTTCAATAAGGCAAAACTAATTCACAAAGTCCTACATAGGAATGCCCCAAATTATCTTTGACCATCGGTTAAATATAATGCTAGACACAGTAAACAATTAAATATATTACACATTCCGAAGCCTAGGATTGATTTATACAAATCAAGCTTAATGTACTGTGCAGCTCAGCTGTGGAACAATCTTCCACACGAAATCAAATACATCACCAATCCCTATATATATATAATCGCAAATTATTCAAACACTATCTCAGTTCGGATAACCTTCCCCCTTAATAATAGACACAATAATAATAATAATATTAACCCTTTACAAGGCATAGCGTCCGTTACCGGCCGATCTCTAAATACGAGCGTAGCGTCCGATTCCGGCCAATACTATTATGCATTGTAAAAACGCGATCTCTCGGCTTTCCGACACTTCCGTCGGCTACTTTCACTTTCGCTGATAGCTTGACAACGTGGCCGCCATTTGTAAACGCGCTACAATGACTTTGAACAGACTTTTACGGACTTGTTTTGATAGTTTTTGGGAGTTTTACGCTGTTTTTCAAAATGGATTTCGGCAATTCTTCAAGTGATAGCCGAGATTTCGCTCTGTTCAATTTAAATGACATTAAAGGGCACGAAGTTGATTATTAATCGGAGCTAGATATCAGTGCAAAGCGTTACTTTGCATTAGCAGTCGTGAGTCGGACTTTAAAGAAAGTGATTATGATTCTGAAAATGTGTTT
This sequence comes from Cepaea nemoralis, assembly GCA_014155875.1. NCBI lineage: Eukaryota > Metazoa > Mollusca > Gastropoda > Stylommatophora > Helicidae > Cepaea > Cepaea nemoralis. Next base: position 401,198 of record JACEFZ010014959.1, on the reverse strand, counting down.
GTAAATTGCCGTATAGATGACGGAAAATCACAAACAACATGCCGTATTTCGTAAATATTTGTGTTCATATATGGATTACCGGCAACAATCACGTGAGTAACATATTCTGCATGCTTTTCCCTTCATTGTGTTGTTTATTTAACTAAAATCGGTTGACTAGCACCTTATTTGTGATGTTTTTACTAACGCGACCCAAATTTTTTACAGAAATTGAAAAAATCTTGCCCGTTCAGGGCTACAAAACGGACAAGCGTCTGCCCTGTAAAGGGTTAAAACCCTAGTATAACAGCCAGTCCCTTTTGGTAGACCAGTATTCCACATAGCTAATAACAAGTGCCACACCATTATTTAATATTACTGAGTCGTGTAGTATTGATTATTGCATTTCCCCCTGACTTTATACCTCATGGAATCTTACCTTGTCTATCTGTTCAACACTAGGGGGTCTTATGAGCCATTTATGGTTTTCTTTAGTAGTTGGCAAGTGAGAATTGGGGATATCCATTCCCCATTTCTAACTCAACATACCACAGTTTGATTTATTTGGTTTTTTCCGGGATTTGTGATTTAAAGATTGAGCACAACCCACTACTGGCAACACTGATCGTATTCTGGTATGAACCTAAGGCCTTGTTCACGTCAATTTGGAAGCACTAGACTTGAGATTTGCTTTCGTTTGAGCTCGTCAGTAGTGCATATCCTTGACTGAACCTGGGATCAAACCTGGATCACTGGCATGTGACGCGGGTGTGTAACCACTAAACCATGTGGCACACGCTAGATGCAACGAAATCATCACACTAGAATATCACATCACCCATCATAGGCTATAGCTCAAAATTTGCCTGATTGCCACGATTGACATCTGTCAATCAATGTGGCCCCGAATGATCAGGTCTTCTAGACTGGCAAGACAACCCAGGCCACCTAAAGTCCAGCAAGCAATAGTCAAATTGATTTATTTGGTTTGTACATGACTAATGATGAGACAAAACATAAACAATTATGAGACACAACATGACCATTGATGAGACACAACATAATTATGAGACACAACATGACCAATGATGAGACACAACATAATTATGAGACACAACATGACCAATGATGAGACACAACATAACCAATGATGAGACACAACATGACCATTGATGAGGCACAACATAACTATTATAAGACACAACATGATCAATGATGAGACACAACATGACCAATGATGAGACACAACATGATCAATGATGAGACACAACATGACCAATGATGAGACACAACATGACTAATTATGAGACACAACATGACCAATAATGAGACAAAACATGACCAATAATGAGACACAACATAAACAATGATGAGACACAACATGACCAATGATGAGACACAACATGACCAATGATGAAATACAACATGACATGATGAGACAACAACATGACCAATGATGAGACACAACATGACCAATTATGAGACACAACATGACCAATAATGAAACACAACATAAACAATGATGAGACACAACATGACCAATGATGAGACACAACATGACCAATGATGAAATACAACATGACTGATGATGAGACAACATGAGCAATGGTGAAATACAGCATGACCAATGATGAGACACAACATACACAATGATGAGATACATGACCAATGATGAGACATGACATTAACAAAGATGAGGCACAACATGACCAATGATGAGACACAACATAAACAATGATGAAAAATAACAAACAATGATGAGACACAACATGGCCAATGATGGGATACAACATGACCAATGATGGGATACAACATGACCAATGATGAGACACAACATAAACAAAGATGAGAAACAACATGACCAATGATGAAACACAACATGACCAATGATGAGACACAACATGACCACTGATGAGACACAATATATTCAGTGATGAGACACAACATGACCAATGATGAGACACAACATGACCAATGATTAGCACACATTTCCAGTTGCTCACATCAGTGAAGTTCTTGGATATCTCCTGATCAAATGAGGCCATGAGCTTGTGGCTGGACTCAAGGTGTCTGGCCGCATGCATCTGTGGCACGCAGTCCCGCAGGGCACCCACCATGTACTGGAGATAACAGTTCAGTAGACATTGTTACTCTTTATTTCACTGGTTCGTGTCACCGGTTCATGTCACTGATTTATGTCAATGGTTTATGTCACTGGTTCATGTCACTGGTTTGTGTCACTGGTTCGGGCCATTGGTTCATTGTCAGCTACAGTTTAATGATTGGTTACTACTCATGTCTATAGGCACATCATACAGGGTTGATGTTACTATTTTACATCATCAGTTACTGTTGGTAAGGTATTAGTGGTATCATAAATCTGTAAGGTCAATTACTGTTGAAGTTATCACTTAATTAAATTATTTCATGTCATTGGCTACTGTTGATATCATTAGCTTATAACATACTAATGAAGTTATCACTTAGTTTGTGTCATTGGCTACTGTTGATATCATTAGCTTATAACATATTACTGAAGTTATCACTTAGTTTGTGTCATTGAGTACTGTTGATATCATTAGCTTATAACATACTAGTGAAGTTATAATTTAGTTTGTATCATTGGCTACTGTTTTATCATTAGCTTATAACATACTAATGAAGTTATCATTTATTTTGTATCATCATTTACTGTTCATTCCATCAATTAGCCATCATGTCATTAACTGAAATGATATATGATAATAATAAAATGATGGTGTTGGAGATGTTGATAATAATGAGGGTGTTGGAGATGTTGATAATAATAAAACGATGGTAGTGGAGATGATAATAATGAAATGAGGGTGGTGGAGATGTTGATAATAATGAAATGATTGTGTTGGAGATGTTGATAATAATGAAATGATGGTAGTGGAGATGATAATAATGAAATGAGGGTGGTGGAGATGTTGATAATAATGAAATAAGGGTGTTGGAGATGTTGATAATAATAAAACAATGGTGTTGGAGATGATGATAATGATGAAATGAGGGTGTTGGAGAGGTTGATAATAATCACGTTAAGACTTACGTGGATTCTGTGTGTGTCTGTGACATTTTCACAGAGGTCATCCAAATACAAGGGGAAGATAACTCGATGCCAGTACAGAAAACTGCAGTCACAGGCCTGTCGAACCCTTGTATCAGAAACATACAACATTGTGCACTTGTATTAGAAACATACAACAGTGTGCACTTGTATCAAAAACATACAACAGCATACACTTGTATGAGAAACATACACCAGTGTGCACTTGTATCAACAACATATAACAGTGTGCACTTGTCAAACATACAACAGTGTGCACCTGTCAAACATAGAACAGTGTGCACTTGTATCAGAAACATACAACAGCAAGCACTTGTATCAGAAACATACAACAGTGTGCACTTGTCAAACATACAACAGTGTGCACTTGTATCAGAAACATACAACAGCATGCACTAGTCAAACATACAACAGTGTGCACTGGTATCAGAAACATACAACAGCATGCACTTGTCAAACACTATATTACACAGTACCATGGGAACTGTTGTATGCTAAGACAGTAGTAATATGGGTACTGTTGCAGTCTAAGACAGTAGTAACATGGGTGCTGTTGTAGGCTAAGACAGTAGTAAGATGGGTACTGTTGTTGGCTAAGACAGTAGTAAGATGGGTACTGTTGTAGGCTAAGACAGTAGTAACATGGGTACTGCTGTAGACAGTAGTAACATGGGTGCTGTTGCAGGCTAAGACAGTAGTAATATGGGTACTGTTGCAGTCTAAGACAGTAGTAACATGGGTACTGTTGTAGGCTAAGACAGTAGTAACATGGGTGCTGTTGTAGGCTAAGACAGTAGTAAGATGGGTACTGTTGTAGGCTAAGACAGTAGTAACATGGGTACTGTTGTATGCTAAGACGGTAGTAACATTGGTACTGTTGTATGCTAAGACAGTAGTAAGATGGGTACTGCTGTAGGCTAAGATAGTAGTAACATGGGTACTGATGTAGGCTAAGACAGTAGTAACATGGGTACTGTTGTAGGCTAAGACAGTAGTAACATGGGTACTGCTGTAGACAGTAGTAACATGGGTACTGTTGTAGGCTAAGACAGTAGTAAGATGGGTACTGTTGTAGGCTAAGACAGTAGTAACATGGGTACTGTTGTATGCTAAGACAGTAGTAACATGGGTACTGTTGTATGCTAAGACAGTAGTAAGATGGGTACTGCTGTAGGCTAAGATAGTAGTAACATGGGTACTGCTGTAGGCTAAGACAGTAGTAACATGGGTACTGTTGTAGGCACAAAACTAAAGACAGCATCATGTTTTTAGAAACATCATCACAATACTGGAGACAATATCATAACACCAGAGATATAATCACAACATGATAGAAAACGCCATGACAACATCACAACATCAGAGACATCATCACAACATCACATTAATAAAGCATCAGAGACAGTATCACATCATCAGCTATATAATCTCAACATTAGAGACATCATGACAACATCAGAGACATCACCACAATATCAAAGACAGTATCAGAACATCAGAGACATAACAACATTACATACATCACCACAACATCAGAGTCATCATTAAAACATCAGAGATGTCATGATATGAGAGATAACCTCACAACATTGTAAACATCATCACAACATCAGAGATATCCTCACAACATCACAACACCATAAACAGCATCACAACATCATAAACAGCATCACAACATCATAAACAGCATCACAACATCAGAGATATCACTACAACAACAGTAGATGGAACATGACTATGTTATTTATAAGTAATTTGCTGATGAAGGTCATTGACTGACTTGGATCTCAGATGACTGATGACTTCCAGTTTCTTCAAGGTATCATCAATGATTTGCAACTCATCTTCCTTGAATGCTTTCTGCAAAAGTAACAGTCAAGACAATCATTGTCAAAGACTAGTACATAAAGGACGGAGGTGATACAGTGCCCCGATATCAGGGCGGGGTAGGTGATAGAATGGGGGACTATTAACTGGTTCTCTCATGGGACACTGAGACGTTGACCAGATAGTTAGCACTCTGGTCACGACAGAATCACGCCTACATAATAGCCACGATTGCCACTCACCAAGAGATAGCTAATGTAAGCGTGCCAAGCATCACGGCACGCAGAAAGCCGAAGGACATGTCAAGGTCCTTCCGCGTGGTGTGTAACCACGCGAGCCAACTAGTGAGACTGGGGACTGACTTTGTAGAGAGCACTTGTTTAGTATTGATAGGAGTTTTGTGTAACCAAATAGATAGAGATAGCATTAGAGTTTAGAAAACTAGTGATAGGCAATTCTGTGGCTTTGTGTGTGGTTTTGATAGCGACTGTTACGTACTTGTAAAGAGCCTACGGCAATAAAATGTACCATTTAATTCCTCTCACACGACTTGCAAGTTTCTTGTATGGTGTGGGAGAAGTAATCTGATGATGCCTTACACATGAGTTGTTGACAGGCAAAGATTAATGTGGTGTCAGAAGTGTGGCTTGGACGAAAGTGCCAAGCTAATACACTCATCCACGGCTCTAGACTAAGTTTACAAATAGTGAAGTAGTGAATTTAATTTGTGTCAGTGACGGTTGACGTGTGCAGAACTAGGACAACTTGCTAACGAAACTGTACCTATCGAGACGAAATAATGTTTATTTGTGCTTAGTAAAATATTATATACTTAAATCATGTGTTCTTCAAAGTTGTAAGTATTGATATTATTATTTTCTGTTATTTATTCATGTAATTATTTATTTATTTATGAATAACTGTCAAAAATGATTCTTGGCGGAGCGATACACAGCCAGCAACATTATCGATTTTTTGAAACTAAAAATAGCGCTGCGCCTCTGACGTGTTACGATTGACCAGCGGTTGTTCCACGCCATTGGCATTCAGCATCTGAATGTTTACAACTCGGTAAGCTGCTGCCCGCCTGAATCGTTGCTTTATATTACCTATTATTTGTTTATTTGAGTTAGGAATTGAATATATTTGTTTATTTAAACAATATTAATATATTTTTATTTATTTCAAAGCAGTTATTGAATTTTTTTTTTCGTACTTTTTCTTGTGTTTACCGTCACGATGGTACTACTTTTTGGCCATGCAAATTAGACTTGGTCTGCACAACACTTACATAGATTAAATTAGGTTAGTGACGAAAGGCATAAAAAGTTAGAACGAAGACAGGACATTGACAATTTAATATTAAGTAAACTATATTCTTTTTTTTGTTCGTGGGCATGTCTTTGTCATTGTGTACGCAATTGTCGAATAACATGTCGTTTGCTATTTGTTAATTGTTGCTGCTCTGTAAACCAGGGTGAACAACAGCGGATTAGAAGATTGGTGTGTATGCCGAAGTCCAAAACAGGTGATATTTAGAAAACTTGTGTCTGTGCTGAAGTGGCAAACAAGGTGACCTGTGTTACCGGATTGTTGTTCCCTTATTCTCGGGAACATTAAGTTGAGTATACTCAATATTTTTGGCATGCAATGTGATTAATAGTGCATCTCTTTTTTTTCAGCTTGTGATGCATTAGCATATTTTTGTGCTCTGTTTTTTCAGGATAAAATTTTCCAATTATAAACAAAGAGTACAATTTGCAGTGCTCAGATATTAAATAACATAACATATCAAAGATAAATAAGTGAATACATATTCGAGTACCTGTCAAAGTTATCTGACCTCCCAACAACATGGCAACGTTAGAGGACTTCATAAAAGCTGGTAAGCAATTGCAATACACAGGTAAAGAGCTAGAAGAATATGCTGATAAGAAATTTAAACAAGCAAAAGATGCTGAGAGAGACGAACGTGCACAAGAAAGACAACAGCAAAAAGAAAAAGAAGAACGAGATAGACAACAGCAGAATGAAAAGGAAGAACGAGATAGACAACATCAAAAGGAGATTGCTCAACTAGCTGAGATAACAAAACAAAAAGAATTGGAGATTAAGCTAAAACAGTTAGAACAAGATACGGAAATTAAACAAAGGGAATTAGATCTAAAGCAAAAAGAGATAGATGAAATGACAAGAGTTAAGGAAAAACAAATTCAGGTAGAATCAGAGACACAGTTAAAGATGAAAGGTATGGATGTAGACTCACACGCAGAAATCTCTGCCACTAAACTAAAAAGTCAACAAGAAGAAAATAAGTTCAACAAATACAAAAATATTATCAAACCATATTGTAAAGAGGATTCCATATCAGCCTGGAGAGAAAATGTAGAGTATCAGTTTAAATATCACCAAGTTCCAATAGAAATGTGGGCTATGATTTATATGAAGAACCTGAGTGGTGAGCCCCTTAAAGTGATAGAATCTATACCAACTGATCTTAGATCTAACTATCAATACATACATGATAGGATAATGCAACACTTGTTACTTGATGCCCCTGGGTATCAGGTTCAGTTCTCAAATTTAAAACCTAAACCTAGTGAGACTTTCATTGATTACGTCTCAAATGTTCAGAGTGTACTAAATAGGTGGCTTAAAGCAGCTAACATAGGAAAAGACTTTGATAGACTTAAAAATTTAATAGCCATGGATAAAGTCATATCCACTATACCATCTCCTTTTGCTAAATTCTTGCAGCAGTCAGACATTGAGAACATAGAGCAGTTCGAAAAGAAAGGCTCTGCATATTTTTCCTCTAACAGAGATATTTTTAAGACCTCAAATGACTCTGAAGTGGTTTCTTTTGTGAAAGACCAACCTAAAAATTATCAGAGTAAGAGAAAACCTTTTCAGAAAATAGACCAGAAAGATAGGAAAGTGTCAAAATGTATTTACTGTCAGCTTTTGCATGACACTTATTCTATGTGTGACAAATCGCCAAATTATCCGGCGCATCTTGAAAATGTTATTAAGAAGCAACAAAACAAAAGATCTGCATACAGGCGTGCAATCAAATGCTTCTTTTGTTCCAGCTACGGCCATTATTCAAATAAGTGCCTGGGCCGCCAACGTATGAAAGCCAACAATGCTATTTTGATTGATACATCTTCTGATAGTGGTAGTGAGACTGAATGTGAGATTGAAAATGTATTACCTTTCAAGCAACCTGAAGATGTCTGTTGTGTGAACGATGTATTAAGTTTTGACAATTGTGTCCAATGCCACCAATTTCATGCAGACGGAAAATTAGAATGTGGGCATATTGTAACATCCTCCGTAGAGAATGCAAATGCAGTTATAGCCTCCAGAGGCAATCTATTGTTTCACTCTGCAATGGTCAATGATAAGCCATGCCGATGTTTGCTTGACAGTGGGAGCTCTATTATTGGTGTGAAAAAGGAACTTGTTAATCCAAAGTATTATACTGGTGACTCTGTAAAATGCCGGACTTTTTCTGGTAATATAGAAACCTATCCTCTGGCAAGAGCCCATATAAACACCCCGTTCCTTTCTGGTACCTTTACTTGTGCAATACTAGACAACCCTTGTGCTGAGTTAATTCTTGGGTGTCTACCCCAGCTAAGGCACTGTACAGATGAAGAAATATCTGTCTGGGAGGAGAAGAATGGTGTCTCTCCAGTGAACAGTGCAGATATCCTCAAACATCACAGGCCTAACAAAGGTGCTAGACCTATAACACTTGAAACTGATCAATACGTAATGGTGCTACTACCAGACAAGCACAATAAAATGTTAACTTCATGGCAAGGGCCTTTCAAGGTGATACAACAACTTTCAGATGTTGACTATGAAATATCAATAAACGGACACTTAAAGATATTCCATGTCAACATGCTGAAACCTTACTTTTCACGACAAGAGACAGATGTAGAGACAGACGAACACAGTGCACCCACATCTAGTGATCAGACGACAGACGTACACAACGCAACTACACTAGTTAGCGAGACTGGCAAATCCGACGATATCCATACACCTAGTGAGCTTACAGAATACGCACTTAGCACCACCACCGTACTGAATCAGGTAGACGACGACGGAATGGAACAAGACTGCGACAATGGATAGTATACAGATAGAACAGGGACTAACAGACAGTCAACGACGACAATTAGTACAATTAGTGACAGAATATAAGGACATATTTTCTGACATTCCAGGTAGGACGGACAGAATCGAGCACTCCATTCTTCTTTCGGACTCTAAGCCTATTAAATGCAGGCCGTACTCTATCCCACTCAGCTATAGAGAAAGTCTAAATAAGGAAATTCTTAATTTAGAAGCTAGTGGGATCATCCAGAAATCTACATCTGAGTACTCCTTTCCAATCGTCTTAGTTAAGAAAAAAGACTCCACAATTCGTCTGTGTGTGGACTATCGAAAGCTTAACAACGTCACTAAGATCGACGCAGAACCAATTCCTTCCTGCGAAGATTTTATCCTTGACATGTCCACCTCCAAAATCTTCTCTAAATTAGATCTTACTAAGGGATATTGGCAGGTCCCTATGCAGACTCAATCCATTCATCTTACTGCTTTTTCAACTCCTTTAGGACTTTACGAGTGGCGTTTTCTTCCTTTCGGACTTCGAAATGCTCCTGCCACTTTCGTACGCTTAACTAGAGATCTACTGCATGGAGTGACGAATACAGTGACTTATATAGATGATATATGTGTCCATACTGATGACTGGACAACACACTTACTGAAACTAAGACATGTCTTTGATAGGTTGCGACTCTTCGGTCTCACTGTCAAACCGAGCAAAGTTGAATTGGGCCTAAAAGAAATTGACTTTTTGGGTCATGTCATGTCACAAGGTCAACTTAAGACTGACAATAGAATTATTACAAAAATTATGAATCTGACCATGCCTACCACAAAGAAGCAGGTCAGAAGCCTTTTGGGGTTAGTAAATTACTATAGCAAATTCATACCAAATTTAGCGGAAATTACAAGTGTATTTTCCAATGTTTTAAAAGCATCTGTAAAATTGGATGTCAAAGATGCATTATTAATTTCTGCATTGTCAAAATTGAAAATCCTGTTTAGTAATGTACCAATCCTCCGCTTGCCTAATCCTAGGCTCGTTTATTATCTTAGGACAGATGCCAGCAGAATCTCCATCGCTGCAGTACTAGGCCAATTTTATGATGGCATCTTCCACCCGATTTGCTACGTGAGCCATAAGATCACACCTGCTGAGTCCAGATATTCCATATCAGAGTTGGAAGCCCTAAGCGTCATCTATGCGGTGAGGAAGCTCCATCGATTTCTGGCGGGTGTTCACTTCATTGTCCAGACTGACAACTCCCCAATCACGGTCATACAAAGTGGTGTGCATCGGAATGACCGTATATACAGGTGGTCGCTAATTCTCCAAAACTATACTTTTAGTATAGAGCATATTAAGGGTAAGGACAACATTCTGGCTGATACCCTTAGTCGACCATCTGAGGTAGAAATACCCGAGATTCCACATAAGAGTGTAGAGTAATAGAGTAGTAGTACATTAGAATATTCTATTTGAAATGTTTATGCTAATACATAGATATTACAGCTGAACTATGTACTAAGAACAGTGATCTACCATGTGTCCGTAGCCATCAAAAGAAGAACTGTGCTCCGAATAACAAATATATCACCGTGTGAACTGGAACAGCTCGTTATTTACTAAGCTCCATACGTGTTTCCGGTGAATCATTTGTGTTAAGCAGAGAAAAACAGTGTCAGAGCATCCGGTTTCAAGATGGCGACGGACGGTCGTGTTGTTTTGTGCTCGTTAACTTTTTCGCGTAAGGGATGGATTTATTCATTTCTTGCGTGTAATTGGTGTGCCAGGATGTAAAACCAGGAGTTTCTACTCAAGATCTGCGCGGGTGCTACGGAGTTCGTGCATCGAGCGAAGCCATCCTTGAGTGAATTTTCAGCAGCGTGTGTGGTTCTCAATCAAAAGTCTGTGTTTACGTTTTTTCAACATGGCGGAACAACGTGTGTTTTCCGAAGGATCAGCAGTCAACATACCGAAGCGGCGGGGTAACCGCGCAGGGAAAAAGAAGCCAGGTAAGCGCGGTGGCTTGAGACGTTTTAGACTCAAGTGTCACCGTCTAGGACTCAGGAACATCCGTATTCTATATTGGAACTGTGCCAGTGTAAAACAACGGGGCTCTATTTTAGAAACCCTAGTTTACAGGAACGACATTGTAGCACTCCAGGAGACGAGACTGGGCGATCAGCTACTCCGAATTGCCGGCTTCAAATGTTTCTATAACAGACGACATCTGGGAACGGCGATTCTCGTTCGCGACAGCATGGTGGCGTCAGAGCTAGACATGTCCAGTTGGAACAGTGACGATATACAAATACAGGCGTTGAGAGTTCATTCCAGTATACCATTCGTATTGGTTAATGTTTATGCCCGCAATGCGAGTGTGGACGCCCAGAAGTGGCAGTGCTTAAGTGGCATATTAGGCCACGAGAGAAATGTTATTTTCTGTGGTGACTTCAACGCTAAAGGCAGATCATGGGGAAACACTTCCTCCAATACACAAGGGGAGGAGCTCGAGACTGCACTGGAAACCATCGACCTGGTTTGTATCAACAGTGGCTGTGTCACCAGGACAGCAAGCCGTCCTGGCGATGAGGACAGTGCTATTGATCTGGCGCTAGTTTCACCTTCACTCACTACAGTGTGTAGATGGGGTGTCCTAGGACACCATGGCAGCGACCACCACCCATGCAGCATATTGGTGGAGAAAGGCAGAACCAGGCAGCACAAGCTAAAGGTAAAGACGTTCCAGTATGACAGTACAGGGCAAGATGTGGTGAGTAAAATAAGACGTGACAAGCGCAGAACGTTTCAGGGCAGGAAGAAAAGGAAAAAAAGCTGGGAGCAGCCACCGTGGTGGAGTTTCGAGGTGGAGAAGGCTTGGGTGGATAAGCGTAGTGCTGTAAGGAGATGGCAAAATGCCAAGAAGAACAGAGCTGGTCATCCTAGTTCCTGCTTGCACTTAGAAAGAGAGATGCACACAAAAGTAAGCTATTTCAAAAAACTGGTCACGGTGGTTAAAAGCGAAAAATGGGCAGAGGTGTGTCAAAGAGTAAGCACAGACAAGTCACTGAAATTGTTCTGGCGACTACATAAAAGCATGAGTGGTGTAGTCAAGAATAAGAGCATTTCTGACTTCCAAGGTGCTGACCTCATCTGGCAGAGGACTGACGAGGACAAGGGCAAAGCCCTCTTTGAACGCTACCTTGAGCAGAGCAACCAGACAGACATGGGAGGCCGGAATCTGGCCAAGGAGGTCACCTCAGACAGATGCAAGGCCCAGGACACTTCGGATGAAGACACAGTGACAGTGAAAGAAATCAAGGCTGTGCTTCGACGATCAAAAAACAGTGCTCCAGGTCCTGATGGCATAAGATACGACGACATAAATAGGTGTACCGACAATGAGCTAGAGAAACTAGCAGACATGTACAACAACAGTATAGGGAGTGCTAGCATCAAGGAGGAATGGTTACACAGCTATCTGATTCCCTTGCCGAAGCCTGACAAAGACCACAAGAAAATTCAGGGATATCGAATTATAACCATGCAGAATACAATAGGCAAGCTGCTGGAGAAGGTAATTGCCAGGAAAATATCAAGCCAACTAGAGAGGCAAGGTGTTTTCCCACCTACCCTGGGTGGGTACCGTCCAAAAAGAGAAACCTGGACCAATGCAGCAGTCTTTGCCCACGATGTCTATGAAGGTTTCCACTCAGGCACTGAAACCGTTGCTGCAGCGATTGATCTTGAGGACGCATACAACAGAGTACCACTGGATTTTTTAATGTTTCAGCTTCTTGAACTAAACGTAAGTCCATTCCTCCTTAGTTGGATCGCTGCAGCTCTCTTCCAACGGAAAGTAGTTTTTAGATGTGGCAGTTGGACTTCGGAACCAACAACAATATATCCTGGCCTACCACAGGGATCACCATTATCTCCGGTACTGTTCAACGCCTACACAGTGAGAATCACCAGTGAGCAGATCACTGGACCTGGCAGGACATTGTCATATGCCGATGATGTTTTAGTGTATCGTCAGGGTAAGGATAGAGAGGAGGTTGCTGTGGAACTACAAACCGAACTCAATCGCATAAGTACTTGGTGTGATGAAGCTGGGGCAATGGTCAACCCAACTAAGGCAACAGTGACCTGGTTCTCGTTGAATAATCATATTGTCAACAATCCAACACCAACTGTAATGCTGTGTTCAGAGACGGTGGAAAGAACGCAGGCAATGAATTACCTGGGGATACGGTTTGATCGAAGCCTTGCTTATAATGTGCACATAGACCAGGTGATAACAAAGGCCAAGCGGGGTTTGGCAGCGATGCGGGTGATGGCGGCAGTAAACTGTGAGCAGCGCCATCTATGTCTTCTGTACGAGGGGCTGGTCATGTCTGTTTTGGAGTATGCAATGGCAATCCTGACTGTCAGCCATAAGCAGATAGAAAGGATGGAAAGGATACAGAATGAAGCTATGCGCATTATTCTTGGATGTACAAGAGATACAGCATGCAGGGCGATGCGCTACCTTCTTGATTTTCCAACCATTGAAGAGAGAATGCAAGTTTGCAGGGCACGTGCCTACCTCAGAATTAACGCAAACACACAGCATCCACTGCATAGTGAAATTAGGAAGGTGAAGGGCAGCAGGTTAAAAAGAGGACGGTCGTGGATGGGTCAAGCCGAGGACATTCTTCAACAGGTGTGTTCACTTGAGGACTTAGAACCTGGCGAGGAGTGGGTGCAAGTGCCAACAGACTTCTGCACATCCTTTTCAGTTTGCATCCAACTAGATAGAAAATGCAGACAAGAAAATCCGGCTGCTGTTGAGGCTGAAGTACAAGCGTTGATTTTCGAGAATTCGCTAGACAGTGACGCGGTCATCTACACAGATGGGTCGGTCGTCCGACATGTGAGAAGCTCATGGGCCTTTACAGCTCGGGCCGGAGGGAGAATTGTGAAGGAGGACTCTGGTGCTTTCACTGAAACCACAAGTAGCCTGACCATGGAAGTCATGGCAGTAAGTAAAGCAATAACATGGCTCGAGACACAGACATTCACTAGGGCTTGTTTCCTTAGCGACTCAATGAACATGATCAAGAGGATAGAGGAGGGGTCGATTCGAAGAGAATGGTTGCTGCCTCTGAAGCGGTCTCGGCTGGCAAAGATTAGTTTCATCTTCGTGCCAGGGCATGCGGGAGTACAAGGAAATGAGCGGGCTGACAAGCTCGCAGGTGAGGCTACTGTTGAGGGCGGACGCGCCATGGACCAGGCTGACATTCTGAATGCTCTACGAGAAGTGAGACTTTTGCAAGAACCAAGTGATGACTGTGAATCTACAACAATGGCCAGACTGCGAGAGCAGCAAATTAAAAGAGGGGTGGCCAAACAAGAACACTACGCAGGAAGCCAAAGAAGATTGATAAACCAACACAGAACTGGCGTCGTTAGCCGCTACACGCTGCGGGATTTGCTGAGGAGGGGATCCGAGCACTTATGGACTGAATGGTCCGATGTGCAACGAGGATGATCTGTCGACTAACTAACTAACTAACTAGTGTCAGAGCAGTCCATAAATACAGACACGAAAAATACTGGTCTACGACACAAGCGAACTCTACAGGTGCAATACCCATAAGACACAAGTATGACTGTGTAATGTATTTAAAATACCCAGGACAAGTGTAATTATAAAATATGCCAATGAAAGCAATTTCTGAACATTTGGGCAACAACTAACCTGGGGTATTTGAATAACATGTATATAAATACTTATTGTGATATGTATTATAATATTTTAATAGTGTGATAAATTATATGTAGATTAGGTAACTTTAATTTATGTTTAGAGTTAGGAAATAATATAGTTTTCATTTTTTTAGTAGTTTACATAAATCATTACTTTACCAACTTACTTACCTTAAAAGTAGAATAGATAGTAGTTTAGATAGGAATAGTACCAGTTAGTTTATTACATTCCACTTTGTTTCAGTTGATTTCCGTCCATCTTAATAAACCATTCCATTTAACAAACGTGATCAGGTAGTATTATGATTAGTTTACACCATAATAGGATAAAAATATTAGACATTTAAACATACATCATTTACACCATTTAGATAAGAATATCATTCATATATTTTTTTTTTGCATCTAAAAACATTAGTTATAATTTTATTACATTTCAAATTACCCATGTTAGAAAGGTACATAATTCATTAGATTTTACATTACCCATTTCAGAAAGGTACATAACTCATCTCACATCAATGCCATTTTAAATAATTAGATTACATCCCTTAAATGAAATAAATATTAGGATTAATTTAAGCATATCTTAGGATTAAGGTGACAAAATAGATTAAAATAGTTAACACATGAAATACACATTTATAGTAGTAGTATTAGTATGTCAGTATTTGAGTATTATTATAGTAAAATATAGTTAGTCATAAGACCGAGGGTATAAACCATCAACCCTTTGCTCTTACATGTAATTATGTTGTATATACATGACTCGTGCAGCTATTTACACACAGTCATTGAGCTCAACTTTCTCAAACTGAGCCAAACTTGTACAGTGTCACTCCAAGGTTTTTAAATAATTGGGAGGGTGAAAGATGTGTGACATAAGTGTGAAAGTGAAAGATGTGTGACAGAAGTGTGAAAGTGAAAGATGCGTGACAGAAGTGTGAAAGTGAGAGCGAATGTAAATTATACAGGAGAGAGCGAGATCGGTCAGCGGACTTTTCTGGCGCTCAACGCGACTTTTTATTTTTTGTCTGCGTCAAATGTTTGCTTTCAATGTTGAAAATGTGCTGTGGTGAATGTGTTGTGTGTAGTTTAGTTTAGATCTTAGATAAAGTATTTTAAGTCTCATAAGACGGAAATGTAGTCACTAATTAGTGTTATACACTTGTTTGTGACCTCATTCAACCGAATTATGGCACTTGAAAACTAACTTACATACACATGATAGTTAGATACACATGTTAGAAGTTAGATTATAGTATTAATCACATCCAAACACGCAAACAACCAGAAAAACAAACATATAAATTGCATACATATTTTGTAGCTCAAAGGGAGATAACTCCGGGTCAGGGGACATAATAGACAATGAAACACTAACTTAACAGTGAAAAATATACTTTACACGCGGAAGCGAGATAGGTAAAGCCTGTCGCACACAGCTTGGGTAATGGTTGTTTAATATTATATGGGGGATATGAAGCAATTCATGTGTTGACCCTAAGAAAGTCAACTTTGTATGGGTAGTAAGTTAATTTACTATGGGAGGGCAGGTCTTATAAGACAACGGTCCGGTTCAGACATACCTCTAATTAATATAATATTGCGATTGAGAAGAGGGCTCACGCCAACCAGACAAGTTTGTGGCGATTGCCAGTAGCCAAGTAAAGTGATACTACATTGTGACATTAGTCAGTAGAAGTCTATGCAGTTACCCAAAGCCAGATTATCTACAGTCTTTGACAAAAATTAGAGACACTAATTTTTTAGAAACCCCTTGCGTCACAACCAATGAGTCAAAGTTGATGACGCAACACAGGAGGGGAGGGTGTGTGTCAAAGACTAGTACATAAAGGACGGAGGTGATACAGTGCCCCGATATCAGGGCGGGGTAGGTGATAGAATGGGGGACTATTAACTGGTTCTCTCATGGGACACGGAGACGTTGACCAGATAGTTAGCACTCTGGTCACGACAGAATCACGCCTACATAATAGCCACGATTGCCACTCACCAAGAGATAGCTAATGTAAGCGTGCCAAGCATCACGGCACGCAGAAAGCCGAAGGACATGTCAAGGTCCTTCCGCGTGGTGTGTAACCACGCGAGCCAACTAGTGAGACTGGGGACTGACTTTGTAGAGAGCACTTGTTTAGTATTGATAGGAGTTTTGTGTAACCAAATAGATAGAGATAGCATTAGAGTTTAGAAAACTAGTGATAGGCAATTCTGTGGCTTTGTGTGTGGTTTTGATAGCGACTGTTACGTACTTGTAAAGAGCCTACGGCAATAAAATGTACCATTTAATTCCTCTCACACGACTTGCAAGTTTCTTGTATGGTGTGGGAGAAGTAATCTGATGATGCCTTACACATGAGTTGTTGACATCTACAATCACAACTCCAATCAGCTAAACAATCTTGAAGTTATGTGCAGACAAGCATCTATAGGAGCCACCACTAGCAGCAACTCAGAAACAACATATGTTCAGTTTGTACAATATCTGTACAGAAGACCACTAGAGCCACCACTAGCACTAACTCAGACACAACATATGTTCAGTTTGTACAATATCTGTACAGAAGACCACTAGATCCACCACTAGCACTAACCCAGACACAACATATGTTCAGTTTGTACAACATCTGTACAGAAGACCACTAGAGCCACAACTAGCACTAACTCAGACACAACATATGTTCAGTTTGTACAACATCCGTACAGAAGACCACTAGATCCACCAACTCAGACACAACATATGTTCAGTTTGTACAACATCCATACAGAAGACCACTAGATCCACCAACTCAGACACAACATATGTTCAGTTTGTACAACATCCATACAGAAGACCACTAGAGCCACCAACTCAGACACAACATATGTTCAGTTTGTACAACATCCGTACAGAAGACCACTAGATCCACCAACTCAGACACAACATATGTTCATTTTGTACAACATCCGTACAGAAGACCACTAGATCCACCAACTCAGACACAACATATGTTCAGTTTGTACAACATCCGTACAGAAGACCACTAGATCCACCAACTCAGACACAACATATGTTCAGTTTGTACAACATCCATGCAGAAGACCACTAGATCCACCAACTCAGACACAACATATGTTCAGTTTGTACAACATCCGTACAGAAGACCACTAGATCCACCAACTCAGACACAACATATGTTCAGTTTGTACAACATCCGTACAGAAGACCACTAGAGCCACCAACGCAGACACAACATATGTTCAGTTTGTACAACACCCGTACAGAAGACCACTAAAGCCACCAACTCAGACACAACATATGTTCAGTTTGTACAACATTCGTACAGAAGACCACTAGAGCCACCAACTCAGACACAACATATGTTCAGTTTGTACAACATCCATACAGAAGACCACTAGAGCCACCAACTCAGACACAACATATGTTCAGTTTGTACAACATCCGTACAGAAGACCACTAGAGCCACCAACTCAGACACAACATATGTTCAGTTTGTACAACATCCGTACAGAAGACCACTAGATCCACCAACTCAGACACAACATATGTTCAGTTTGTACAACATCCGTACATAAGACCACTAGAGCCACCAACTCAGACACAACATATGTTCAGTTTGTACAACATCCGTACATAAGTCAACAAGACTGGGACTTGACAGCGTAGAAGACGGATCGGTGTACTTGCTTGAATACTGTGTCGTTTACAGGACATTAGAGATAGACTTAGACTTAGAATAATTCAGTGATAATACCATAGACCATGTCATAACATAGTAATGTCATCATGTATGTATCTCATGTGATTATCAGCTCTCAGAGCTTGTGTATAATCAGCCCAAAATAAATCTATATCCTTTTGTGCGAAGTACGAGTTATCATTCGTGTGGTACAATAGAAGAATCCATGTGTGCCTGTCATAACTAGGTTGCTGACAGGCAGCACTTATGTGGTTTGATCAGATCAGAGACATCACCTCACTGATGGAGCACATGTATGTTTTGATCAGAGTCATGTCTTCACTGGTGGAGCACTTGTGTGGTTTGATCAGATCAGAGACATCTCCTCACAGATGGAGCACATGTGTGGTTTGATCAGATGAGAGACATCTCCTCACTGGTGGAGTACATGTGTGGTTTGATCAGATCAATCTCCTCACTGGTGGAGCACATGTGTGGTTTGATCAGATCAATCTCCTCACTGGTGGAGCACATGTGTGTTTTGATCAGTACAAAGATGTTTCCCAACAGCGGAGTAAAATGCCAAATGTATTAAGCAAAATCAAATCAATCACAATAAAAGGGAAGATAATTTTAACACTGTATATATAAATATATATATATATATATCTCTCTCTCTCTCTGTCTCTGTGTATGTGTGTGTGTGTGTGTGCGCGCGCACGCGCGCTTGCTTTGAACTCAAGCGTAGTCCACACATGCTACTTCTTGTAGTGATGAACTGAATTTTGCGTGTGGATTAGCTTTCCCAATTAACAGTGTCCCTCGCCATTAGGCGAACCCACTCTGATTTTAGAGGTACTTGTAATGTATGTCCCCAATTCAAGGACAATAGGTCAGCATTTAGCCCAACTCTCCGATGTAGGGGTTTAACCCCTTACTGCAGTAACATAACACCGGATGTTTAAGGCGATTTGCGGCAGTAAAAACATCGATATTTGGTCAATTTGGCTATTTTTGGAATAGTTCATTTATAGACACTTTATCATGTCTTCTGTTAGATTCGGTACTTGTTTTTGTTTAAAAACTGCTATTTTAATGCAATATTCATATTTTACTGAACCCACCCTAGGTGTCAAATTGTCTGCTTATTGAAAATTGTTACCAAATTGACGGTTTTCAAACCCTAGCAACGATATCTTGGGAAAACGCTACATGCACGTGTCATATATCAATGGAAAGGTCACGATCTTCCGTAACTGTTCGTGAAACTCCGAGTTCGTCTAATCGGAAACTTTTCTGTGTACAACAGTTTGTTTCGTATCTATAATCTTCCGGAAACTACCATATATGGGACAACCCATGAGACGGTAAGCAATGCTTGTTCTCCGATGGCTGAAACTGACCACATGGGTTTCCAAAATGGCGGTTTTGTGTTGTTTACACTTTGTGATGTGCCGAACGTTTATTGTTGACGACAGATTGACATGCATTGAAAGATGCCTCGTTCTAAGAAATTTAGCATACAGTCATCTAATCAACGTAAGAAATCTCTCGAAAATGCTCGTAAGCAGCGAAAAGCCTATCAGAACATCGAAAACGGTACAGACAATTCTGAAACTACTGAAAACGACCCAGCTAAAGTCACACGCCACTTCTTCCAAATCCAAGTGTTTTGACAGTGAATCTGAATGAATCAGTGCCATCGTGTTCTTCTCAATGTTGTGGAAGTGATTCTTTTATTACCTGAAGCCAATTTAAAAGAGATACGTATAAATACATGACATCCACTAGCAGCAAGTATGATTCTGGTGATGACAATGGATATCAAAAACGGGAACAAAGAGCAATAGTTGACTGTTCAGAAATTGAGGAAATAATCAAAATGTTATGTTGTCCAGTTTGTAAAAATGCTAGTCTTATTTTGAAAACTGACAGCAAGAAAGCCAAAGGATTAGCTTTGTATGCTGAGGTTTACGGCTCTTGTTGTGAAGAAGTAGTGTGTGGAAGATATCTATCTGCAAGAAGTAATGATGGGGATAGATCTGTTGCTGTCAACAGCCAGTCAGTATATTCAGCATTAGTTTGTGGGATGGGTGCAACAATATTCAACAATTTTTGTGAAAATATGAACCTGCAAGGTCTTCATCACAAAACATTTCACAACAAAGCGAATAAACTATATTCAAAGACAGAAAATCTGGAGGACACTGTTTTCTCTCAAACCGTAAAGTATGTTCGACAGGCTCATGCACAGCAGTCAGGCATAACTCTACATGACAATGATGTGCTAAATATTAGTGTCAGCTTTGATGGTACTTGGCTGACCAGCGGCCACACATCCCACATTGGAGTTGGCTGTGCGGTGGATGTTCTTACAGGACTTTGCATAGATGCTCATGTTATGTCCACATATTGCCAGGTGTGTGAAACCACTGGTAAGACACTTTCCAGAGACAAACCTGATGAATTTGCTGCATGGAAGGCAGAACATCTTCTAAACTGTGATAACAATTTCACAGGATCTGCTGGAATGATGGAGGTGGAGGCTGCAAGGGTGCTGTGGCGACAGTCTCTGGCAAGTCATAAACTTTGCTACACGTCAATACTTTCCGATGGTGACATTTGCGGAGCTTACCAAGATCAAACCATATGGGGATGACATTCAGATAGACAAAGAGGAGTGTATCAACCATGTCAGTAAACGCCTTGGAACAGCACTTCGCAATATTGTTGCTGACTGCCGAAAGCAAGGTGTGACCCTAGGAGGACGCGGTAAAGGTCAGCTTACACAAAATGCCATCCATAGGCTGACAATTTATTACAATAGAGCCATAAGAAATAACACAAGTGTAGAGTCCATGAAGAAAAGTGTTATGGCTTCACTGCATCACTTTTTTTCAACAGACAAAAGTCCACGTCATGAAATGTGCCCAAGTGGAGAGCAATCTTGGTGTTTTTTTCAATCTGCCCTGGCTAAGCATCAGGTCCCAGGTCCTCATGACAAGATGTTACACACATGGCTCAACCGTGACAAGCTTGAGAAATATCTGTTGCCAATTTATGAAAGGCTGTCTGATACTAAACTACTTAGTAGATGTGTGTCAGGACAAACTCAGAATTCAAATGAGTGTTTACACAGCTTGATATGGGCTCGATGTACTAAAAACAACTTTGCCTCACGCAAGCGTGTTCAGTTTGCAGTTGTAACTGCAGCAAGAGAGTTCAACTTTGGAGCTGCTGCTGCCCAAGACACTGCCCAGTTTTATGGACTTTCTACAGGCCTGCATATGCAGAGACTAGCAACATCTAGGATGCAGAAGCAAGTAAGAAATAGTCTGAAGTACAAGAAGGACAAACTAAAAGACGCGACACTGTACGAGCGGCCAAACTGAAGAGACAAGGTGAGCTGCATGCCCTGGAGGGAGGTCTTGCATATGCAGCAGGACTATTCTAAATGTCAGGTACAGTTGTAAACTGTTTTTCTGTGTAAAAAATTTATTAAAACATAAAAATAACTTTAATTACATTTTAAAAAAGTAAAAATAATTTGGTTTTTCACGTTTTCTCATTTCGCCAGTTGTTTAAGCTTAGGTACAATTCTTTTTAAAACTATTAGTTAGATTGTAATGAAATTGTGCACAGATATTATTCAATGCATTACTTACATAGTAAGTAGTGAGTAGAGCAATCTTTAATATTAAGCTTTAGTTTTTGTGCAGCAGTAAAAAAAAAAACCCAAAATAGTCATGAAAAATGTTGTTAAATTTTTAAAATTATGAGAAAAAAAATATAGATATCACATTTCATCAATATCATAGATATCATTAAAAGATATCATTAAAATTTTCTACTAAACTTGTAAAGGGTCTATTTATGTACACATAAAACATAGAATTTAGCTTGTACATTAAAACAAATTAACTATTTTAAAGGTACGTTAAGAAATTCAATATGGCCGCTGTTTATCTTGGTTTCCATAGCAACCATTAAATGCAAAGTCAATTTGACAGTATTTTATCGATCAGCAGTCTTCAGTATCAAACCCTATACCATAACAGAACATATAAATTAAGTATTATAGAAATTAATTTTTTAGGGTTAGCATCACCTTAAGGACACGCGATCTTATCCATTCGACCATGCTGACCTATGAGGCTGTATATGAAAGGCACTGTATAAAAGCTCACAGGATCCCCTGTAGTACACTTTCATAACAAGCCAATTCATCAATGTGACATGATGTTCTTGTTAAAAATATTCAGAAAGAACATTAACTCACCATCTTTGCACCCACAGCCATTGCCAGCTTGACGGTCAGTAGTCTTTCCTTGGTTCCTGGCATGCAAATGCAACATCAACAATATCATATAAACCAGTGTTCTCTCATAGAAATAAATCCCACCAGACATCATGCAATCAATCTTACCAGACATGACACAATCAATCCCACCAGACATCATGCAATCAATCTTACCAGACATGACACAATCAATCCTACCAGACATCATGCAATTAATCTTACCAGACATCACACAATCAATCTTACCAAACATGACACAATCAATCTTACCAGACACCAAACAATCAATCTCACCAGACATGACACAATCAATCTTACCAGACATCACACAATCAATTTTACCAGACATGACACAATCAATCTTACCAGACATGACACAATGAATCTTACCAGACATGACACAATCAATCTTACCAGACATGACACAATCAATCTTACCAGACATAACACAATCAATCTTACCAGACACCAAACAATCAATCTTACCAGACATGACAAAATAAATCTTACCAGACACCAAACAATCAATCTTACCAGACATGACACAATCAATCTTACCAGGCACCAAACAATCAATCTTACCAGACATGACACAATCAATCTTACCAGACACCAAACAATTAATCTTACCAGACATGACACAATCAATCTTACCAGACATGACACAATCAATCTTACCAGACATGACACAATCAATCTTACCAGACATGACACCAGTTCAAGCACCACACTAGGAGATCAATGACACATGAAGTAGGGCCACCAGTTCAGCCACCACACTAGGAGATTACTGAGACATGAAGTAGGGCCACCAGTTCAACCACCACACTAGGAGATTACTGAGACACGAAGTAGGGCCACCAGTTCAACCACCACACTAGGAGATTACTGAGACATGAAGTAGGACCACCAGTTCAACAACCACACTGAGAGGTCAATGACACATGAAGTAGGACCACCAGTTCAATCACCACACTGAGAGGTCAATGACACATGAAGTAGGACCACCAGTTCAATCACCACACCAGGAGATCACTGAGACATGAAGTAGGGCCACCAGTTCAATCACCACACTAGGAGATCACTGAGACATGAAGTAGGGCCACCAGTTCAACCACTACACTGAGAGATCACTGAGATATGAAGTAGGGCCAGCAGTTCAATCACCACACTAGGAGATCACTGAGACATGAAGTAGGGCCACCAGTTCAGCCACCACACTAGGAGATCAATGACACATGAAGTAGGGCCACCAGTTCAACCACCACACTGAGAGGTCAATGACACATGAAGTAGGGCCACCAGTTCAACCACCACACTGAGAGGTCAATGACACATGAAGTAGGGCCACCAGTTCAACCACCACACTGAGAGGTCAATGACACATGAAGTAGGGCCACCAGTTCAACCACCACACTGAGAGGTCAATGACACATGAAGTAGGGCCACCAGTTCAACCACCACACTGAGAGATCACTGAGACATGAAGTAGGACCACCAGTTCAAGCACGAATGAACGAACGAACTAAACTTTATTTTCAAAGGGTCACAAATTGGACATGCAGGCCCATCTTACACCCGGTGCTTCCAATCACTCATCTTTCATACATCAATAAACTATTTTGCACATTACATTCACATAGGGAAAAACATTGTCAAATGAATGTTTAGAGTAAACAATACATATTACCATGTTATGAGACAGGCAGGTAGTCAGGCACATATATACAGCACGTGCATAAACATATACATACATGCCTGCATACATACTTACATCAGTTACGCAAACTCTATGCACTCACTCAGTAAGTCACAAATATACACACCCTCGCATACAAATATACTCACTCACAATCACAAACTCACTAACAAAAGTTTACTGGTACATTATACCCACTTTCTCCATCTCTCTCTTTCTAGTCACCAGTTCAAGCACCATATGATTATATTACTGAAACAACAAACCTGGTCCATGGAGAGACAACTCAGCTAAAACAAGGGCAGACAACACATCCAGTCTACGCTCACTGTAGCGCTTGTCTGACATGATTCGTTTCTAGGAAGAGATACACATTTGTTTTAGACAAGATGTGTGTGTGTGTGTATTTGAGTTCTCTCTGTTTCTATCTCTCTCTCAATTTCTGTGTTGCCTCTCTCTCTGTCTCTCTCAATGTATGTGTATTTGTCTCTCTGTGTCTCTCAATATACATGTTTGTCCCTGTCTCTCTCTCTGAATGTCTGTGTTTGACTCTCTCTCTCT
Organism: Cepaea nemoralis; assembly: GCA_014155875.1. NCBI lineage: Eukaryota > Metazoa > Mollusca > Gastropoda > Stylommatophora > Helicidae > Cepaea > Cepaea nemoralis. The sequence goes on along the minus strand of JACEFZ010014959.1, from coordinate 376,157 downwards.
CTCTCTGTCTTTCTTTGAATGTGTTTGTCTCTCTCTCAATGTATGTGTTTGTCTCTCTCTCAATGTATGTGTTTATCTCTCTCTCAATGTATGTGTTTGTCTCTCTGTCTCTCTCTCAATGTCTGTGTTGTTTGTCTCTCTGTCTCTCTCTCAATGTCTGTGTTGTTTGTCTCTCTGTCTCTCTCTCAATGTCTGTGTTGTTTGTCTCTCTGTCTCTCTCAATATATGTGTTTGTCTCTCTGTCTCTCTCTCAATGTCTGTGTTGTTTGTCTCTCTGTCTCTCTCAATATATGTTTGTCTCTCTGTCTCTCTCTCAATGTCTGTGTTGTTTGTCTCTCTGTCTCTCTCAATATATGTGTTTGTCTCTCTGTCTCTCTCTCAATGTATGTGTTGTTTGTCTCTCTGTCTCTCTCTCAATGTCTGTGTTGTTTGTCTATCTGTGTCTCTTTCAATGTCTGTGTTGTTTGTCTATCTGTGTCTCTCAATATATGTGTTTGTCTCTCTGTCTCTCTCTCAATGTATGTGTTGTTTGTCTCTCTGTCTCTCTCTCAATGTCTGTGTTGTTTGTCTCTCTGTCTCTCTCTCAATGTATGTGTTGTTTGTCTCTCTGTCTCTCTCTCAATGTCTGTGTTGTTTGTCTATCTGTCTCTCTCTCAATGTATGTGTTTGTCTCTCTGTCTCTCTCAATGTATGTGTTTGTCTCTCTGTCTCTCTCTCAATGTCTGTGTTGTTTGTCTCTCTGTCTCTCTCTCAATGTCTGTGTTGTTTGTCTATCTGTGTCTCTCTCAATGTCTGTGTTGTTTGTCTATCTGTGTCTCTCAATATATGTGTTTGTCTCTCTGTCTCTCTCTCAATGTATGTGTTGTTTGTCTCTCTGTCTCTCTCTCAATGTCTGTGTTGTTTGTCTATCTGTGTCTCTCTCAATGTATGTGTTGTTTGTCTCTCCGTGTCTCTCTCAATATCTGTGTTTGTCTCTCTCTGTCTCTCTCTCAATGTATGTGTTTATCTCTCTCTCAATGTATGTGTTTGTCTCTCTGTCTCTCTCTCAATGTCTGTATTGTTTGTCTCTCTGTCTCTCTCAATATATGTGTTTGTCTCTCTGTCTCTCTCTCAATGTATGTGTTGTTTGTCTCTCTGTCTCTCTCTCAATGTCTGTGTTGTTTGTCTCTCTGTCTCTCTCTCAATGTCTGTGTTGTTTGTCTCTCTGTCTCTCTCAATATATGTGTTTGTCTCTCTGTCTCTCTCTCAATGTATGTGTTTGTCTCTCTGTCTCTCTCTCAATGTCTGTGTTGTTTGTCTCTCTGTCTCTCTCTCAATGTCTGTGTTGTTTGTCTCTCTGTCTCTCTCTCAATGTCTGTGTTGTTTGTCTCTCTGTCTCTCTCAATATATGTGTTTGTCTCTCTGTCTCTCTCTCAATGTATGTGTTTGTCTCTCTGTCTCTCTCTCAATGTCTGTGTTGTTTGTCTCTCTGTCTCTCTCAATATATGTGTTTGTCTCTCTGTCTCTCTCTCAATGTCTGTGTTGTTTGTCTCTCTGTCTCTCTCAATATATGTGTTTGTCTCTCTGTCTCTCTCTCAATGTCTGTGTTGTTTGTCTATCTGTGTCTCTCTCAATGTATGTGTTGTTTGTCTCTCTGTCTCTCTCAATATATGTGTTTGTCTCTCTGTCTCTCTCTCAATATATGTGTTTGTCTCTCCGTGTCTCTCTCAATATCTGTGTTTGTCTCTCTGTTTCTCTCTCAATGTCTGTGTTGTTTGTCTCTCTGTCTCTCTCAATATATGTGTTTGTCTCTCTGTCTCTCTCTCAATGTATGTGTTGTTTGTCTCTCTGTCTCTCTCTCAATGTCTGTGTTGTTTGTCTCTCTGTCTCTCTCTCAATGTCTGTGTTGTTTGTCTCTCTGTCTCTCTCAATATATGTGTTTGTCTCTCTGTCTCTCTCTCAATGTCTGTGTTGTTTGTCTCTCTGTCTCTCTCTCAATGTCTGTGTTGTTTGTCTCTCTGTCTCTCTCAATATATGTGTTTGTCTCTCTGTCTCTCTCTCAATGTATGTGTTTGTCTCTCTGTCTCTCTCTCAATGTCTGTGTTGTTTGTCTCTCTGTCTCTCTCAATATATGTGTTTGTCTCTCTGTCTCTCTCTCAATGTCTGTGTTGTTTGTCTCTCTGTCTCTCTCAATATATGTGTTTGTCTCTCTGTCTCTCTCTCAATGTCTGTGTTGTTTGTCTCTCTGTCTCTCTCAATATATGTGTTTGTCTCTCTGTCTCTCTCTCAATGTCTGTGTTGTTTGTCTATCTGTGTCTCTCTCAATGTATGTGTTTGTCTCTCTGTCTCTCTCTCAATGTCTGTGTTGTTTGTCTCTCTGTCTCTCTCTCAATGTCTGTGTTGTTTGTCTCTCTGTCTCTCTCTCAATGTCTGTGTTGTTTGTCTCTCTGTCTCTCTCAATATATGTGTTTGTCTCTCTGTCTCTCTCTCAATGTATGTGTTGTTTGTCTCTCTGTCTCTCTCAATATATGTGTTTGTCTCTCTGTCTCTCTCTCAATATATGTGTTTGTCTCTCCGTGTCTCTCTCAATATCTGTGTTTGTCTCTCTGTTTCTCTCTCAATGTCTGTGTTGTTTGTCTCTCTGTCTCTCTCAATATATGTGTTTGTCTCTCTGTCTCTCTCTCAATATATGTGTTTGTCTCTCCGTGTCTCTCTCAATATCTGTGTTTGTCTCTCTGTTTCTCTCTCAATGTCTGTGTTGTTTGTCTCTCTGTCTCTCTCTCAATGTCTGTGTTGTTTGTCTCTCTGTCTCTCTCAATATATGTGTTTGTCTCTCTGTTTCTCTCTCAATGTCTGTGTTGTTTGTCTATCTGTGTCTCTCTCAATGTCTGTGTTGTTTGTCTCTCCGTGTCTCTCTCAATATCTGTGTTTGTCTCTCTGTCTCTCTCTCAATGTCTGTGTTGTTTGTCTATCTGTGTCTCTCTCAATGTATGTGTTGTTTGTCTCTCCGTGTCTCTCTCAATATCTGTGTTTGTCTCTCTCTGTCTCTCTCTCAATGTCTGTGTTTTTGTCTATCTGTGTCTCTCTCAATGTATGTGTTTGTTTGTCTCTCCGTGTCTCTCTCATATCTGTGTTTGTCTCTCTCTGTCTCTCTCTCAATGTATGTGTTTATCTCTCTCTCAATGTATGTGTTTGTCTCTCTGTGTCTCTCTCAATGTACTGGTTGTTTGTCTCTCGTCCTCTCAATATAGTGTTTTTCTCTCGTCTCTCTCTCAATGTATGTGTTGTTTGTCTCTCTGTCTCTCTCAATGTATGGGTTTGTCTCTCTGTCTCTCTCAATGTATGTGTTTGTCTCTACTGTCTCTCTCTCAATGTTCTGTGTTGTTTGTCTCCTCGTCTCTCTCAATATATGTGTTTGTCTCTCTGTCTCTCTCTCAATGTATGTGTTGTTTGTCTCTCTGTCCTCTCTCTCAATGTCTGTGTTGTTTGTCTTTCTGTGTCTCTCTCAATGTATGTGTTGTTTGTCTCTCTGTGTCTCTCTCAATATCTGTGTTTGTCTCTCTCTGTCTCTCTCTCAATGTATGTGTTTATCTCTCTCTCAATGTATGTGTTTGTCTCTCTGTCTCTCTCTCAATGTCTGTGTTGTTTGTCTCTCTGTCTCTCTCAATATATGTGTTTGTCTCTCTGTCTCTCTCTCAATGTCTGTGTTGTTTGTCTATCTGTGTCTCTCTCAATATCTGTGTTTGTCTCTCTGTCTCTCTCTCAATGTCTGTGTTTGTCTCTCTGTCTCTCTCTCAATATCTGTGTTTGTCTCTCTGTCTCTCTCTCAATGTCTGTGTTGTTTGTCTCTCTGTCTCTCTCAATATATGTGTTTGTCTCTCTGTCTCTCTCTCAATGTCTGTGTTGTTTGTCTATCTGTGTCTCTCTCAATGTATGTGTTGTTTGTCTCTCCGTGTCTCTCTCAATATCTGTGTTTGTCTCTCTCTCAATGTATGTGTTTATCTCTCTCTCAATGTATGTGTATGTCTCTCTGTCTCTCTCTCAATATCTGTGTTTGTCTCTCTGTTTCTCTCTCAATGTCTGTGTTGTTTGTCTCTCTGTGTCTCTCTCAATATCTGTGTTTGTCTCTCTGCTTCTCTCTCAATGTCTGTGTTGTTTGTCTATCTGTGTCTCTCTCAATGTCTGTGTTGTTTGTCTCTCCGTGTCTCTCTCAATATCTGTGTTTGTCTCTCTCTCAATGTATGTGTTTATCTCTCTCTCAATGTATGTGTTTGTCTCTCTGTCTCTCTCAATGTCTGTGTTTGTCTCTCTGTTTCTCTCTCAATGTCTGTGTTGTTTGTCTCTCTGTCTCTCTCTCAATGTCTGTGTTGTTTGTCTCTCTGTCTCTCTCTCAATGTCTGTGTTGTTTGTCTCTCCGTGTCTCTCTCAATATCTGTGTTTGTCTCTCTGTTTCTCTCTCAATGTCTGTGTTGTTTGTCTCTCTGTCTCTCTCTCAATGTCTGTGTTGTTTGTCTCTCCGTGTCTCTCTCTCAATATATGTGTTTGTCTCTCTATCTCTCTCTCAATGTCTGTGTTGTTTGTCTCTCTGTCTCTCTCTCAATGTCTGTGTTGTTTGTCTCTCCGTGTCTCTCTCAATATCTGTGTTTGTCTCTCTGTTTCTCTCTCAATGTCTGTGTTGTTTGTCTCTCTGTCTCTCTCTCAATGTCTGTGTTGTTTGTCTCTCCGTGTCTCTCTCAATATACATGTTTGTCTCTCTGTCTCTCTCTCAATGTCTGTGTTGTTTGTCTCTCTGTCTCTCTCTCAATGTCTGTGTTGTTTGTCTCTCTGTCTCTCTCTCAATGTCTGTGTTGTTTGTCTCTCTGTCTCTCTCTCAATGTCTGTGTTGTTTGTCTCTCCGTGTCTCTCTCAATGTCTGTGTTTGTCTCTCTGTCTCTCTCTCAATGTATGTGTTTATCTCTCTCTCAATATCTGTGTTTGTCTCTCTGTCTCTCTCTCAATGTCTGTGTTTGTCTCTCTGTCTCTCTCTCAATATCTGTGTTTGTCTCTCTGTCTCTCTCTCAATATCTGTGTTTATCTCTCTCTCAATATCTGTGTTTGTCTCTCTGTCTCTCTCTCAATGTCTGTGTTGTTTGTCTCTCCGTGTCTCTCTCAATATCTGTGTTTGTCTCTCTGTTTCTCTCTCAATGTCTGTGTTGTTTGTCTATCTGTCTCTCTCTCAATGTCTGTGTTGTTTGTCTCTCCGTGTCTCTCTCAATATCTGTGTTTGTCTCTCTGTCTCTCTCTCAATGTCTGTGTTGTTTGTCTCTCTGTCTCTCTCTCAATGTCTGTGTTGTTTGTCTCTCTGTCTCTCTCTCAATGTCTGTGTTGTTTGTCTCTCCGTGTCTCTCTCAATATCTGTGTTTGTCTCTCTCTCAATGTCTGTGTTGTTTGTCTCTCCGTGTCTCTCTCAATATCTGTGTTTGTCTCTCTCTGTCTCTCTCTCAATGTCTGTGTTGTTTGTCTCTCCGTGTCTCTCTCAATATCTGTGTTTGTCTCTCTGTTTCTCTCTCAATGTCTGTGTTGTTTGTCTATCTGTGTCTCTCTCAATGTCTGTGTTGTTTGTCTCTCTGTCTCTCTCTCAATATCTGTGTTGTTTGTCTATCTGTTATACACATCTGTCTCTCTCAATGTCTGTGTTGTTTGTCTCTCTGTTTCTCTCTCAATGTCTGTGTTGTTTGTCTATCTGTGTCTCTCTCAATGTCTGTGTTGTTTGTCTCTCTGTCTCTCTCTCAATATCTGTGTTGTTTGTCTATCTGTTTCTCTCTCAATGTCTGTGTTGTTTGTCTCTCTGTCTCTCTCTCAATATCTGTGTTTGTCTCTCTGTCTCTCTCTCAATGTCTGTGTTGTTTGTCTCTCTGTTTCTCTCTCAATGTCTGTGTTGTTTGTCTATCTGTGTCTCTCTCAATATCTGTGTTTGTCTCTCTGTTTCTCTCTCAATGTCTTTGTTGTTTGTCTATCTGTGTCTCTCTCAATATCTGTGTTTGTCTCTCTGTCTCTCTCTCATTGTCTGTGTTGTTTGTCTATCTGTGTCTCTCTCAATATCTGTGTTTGTCTCTCTGTCTCTCTCTCATTGTCTGTGTTGTTTGTCTCTCCGTGTCTCTCTCAATATCTGTGTTTGTCTCTCTCTGTCTCTCTCTCAATGTCTGTGTTGTTTGTCTATCTGTGTCTCTCTCAATATCTGTGTTTGTCTCTCTATCTCTCTCTCAATGTCTGTGTTGTTTGTCTATCTGTGTCTCTCTCAATATCTGTGTTTGTCTCTCTCTGTCTCTCTCTCAATGTCTGTGTTGTTTGTCTATCTGTGTCTCTCTCAATATCTGTGTTTGTCTCTCTATCTCTCTCTCAATGTCTGTGTTGTTTGTCTATCTGTGTCTCTCTCAATATATGTGTTTATCTCTCTCTCAATATCTGTGTTTGTCTCTCTCTGTCTCTCTCTCAATGTCTGTGTTGTTTGTCTCTCCATGTCTCTCTCAATATCTGTGTTTGTCTCTCTATCTCTCTCTCAATGTCTGTGTTGTTTGTCTATCTGTGTCTCTCTCAATGTCTGTGTTGTTTGTCTCTCCGTGTCTCTCTCAATATCTGTGTTTGTCTCTCTGTCTCTCTCTCAATGTCTGTGTTGTTTGTCTCTCCGTGTCTCTCTCAATATCTGTGTTTGTCTCTCTCTGTCTCTCTCTCAATGTCTGTGTTGTTTGTCTCTCCGTGTCTCTCTCAATATCTGTGTTTGTCTCTCTCTGTCTCTCTCTCAATGTCTGTGTTGTTTGTCTCTCCGTGTCTCTCTCAATATCTGTGTTTGTCTCTCTGTTTCTCTCTCAATGTCTGTGTTGTTTGTCTATCTGTCTCTCTCTCAATGTCTGTGTTGTTTGTCTCTCTGTCTCTCTCTCAATATCTGTGTTTGTCTCTCTGTCTCTCTCTCATTGTCTGTGTTGTTTGTCTATCTGTGTCTCTCTCAATATCTGTGTTTGTCTCTCTGTTTCTCTCTCAATGTCTGTGTTGTTTGTCTATCTGTGTCTCTCTCAATATCTGTGTTTGTCTCTCTGTCTCTCTCTCAATGTCTGTGTTGTTTGTCTCTCCGTGTCTCTCTCAATATCTGTGTTTGTCTCTCTCTGTCTCTCTCTCAATGTCTGTGTTGTTTGTCTCTCCGTGTCTCTCTCAATATCTGTGTTTGTCTCTCTCTGTCTCTCTCTCAATGTCTGTGTTGTTTGTCTCTCCGTGTCTCTCTCAATATCTGTGTTTGTCTCTCTGTTTCTCTCTCAATGTCTGTGTTGTTTGTCTATCTGTGTCTCTCTCAATGTCTGTGTTGTTTGTCTCTCCGTGTCTCTCTCAATATCTGTGTTTGTCTCTCTGTCTCTCTCTCAATGTCTGTGTTGTTTGTCTCTCCGTGTCTCTCTCAATATCTGTGTTTGTCTCTCTCTGTCTCTCTCTCAATGTCTGTGTTGTTTGTCTCTCCGTGTCTCTCTCAATATCTGTGTTTGTCTCTCTGTTTCTCTCTCAATGTCTGTGTTGTTTGTCTATCTGTGTCTCTCTCAATGTCTGTGTTGTTTGTCTCTCCGTGTCTCTCTCAATATCTGTGTTTGTCTCTCTGTCTCTCTCTCAATGTCTGTGTTTGTCTCTCTCTCAATGTCTGTGTTTATCTCTCTCTCAATATCTGTGTTTGTCTCTCTGTCTCTCTCTCAATATCTGTGTTTGTCTCTCTGTCTCTCTCTCAATGTCTGTGTTTATCTCTCTCTCAATATCTGTGTTTGTCTCTCTGTCTCTCTCTCAATGTCTGTGTTTGTCTCTCTCTCAATATCTGTGTTTGTCTCTCTCTCAATGTCTGTGTTTGTCTCTCTCTCAATGTCTGTGTTTATCTCTCTCTCAATATCTGTGTTTGTCTCTCTCTCAATGTCTGTGTTTATCTCTCTGTCTCTCTCTCAATGTCTGTGTTTATCTCTCTCTCAATATCTGTGTTTGTCTCTCTCTCAATGTCTGTGTTTGTCTCTCTGTCTCTCTCTCAATGTCTGTGTTTATCTCTCTCTCAATATCTGTGTTTGTCTCTCTGTCTCTCTCTCAATATCTGTGTTTGTCTCTCTCTCAATATCTGTGTTTGTCTCTCTCTCAATGTCTGTGTTTGTCTCTCTCTCAATGTCTGTGTTTATCTCTCTCTCAATATCTGTGTTTGTCTCTCTGTCTCTCTCTCAATGTCTGTGTTTGTCTCTCTCTCTCTCTCTCAATGTCTGTGTTTATCTCTCTCTCAATATCTGTGTTTGTCTCTCTGTCTCTCTCTCAATGTCTGTGTTTGTCTCTCTCTCAATATCTGTGTTTGTCTCTCTGTCTCTCTCTCAATGTCTGTGTTTGTCTCTCTCTCAATATCTGTGTTTATCTCTCTCTCAATATCTGTGTTTGTCTCTCCGTGTCTCTCTCTCAATATCTGTGTTTATCTCTCTCTCAATATCTGTGTTTGTCTCTCCGTGTCTCTCTCTCAATGTCTGTGTTTATCTCTCTCTCAATATCTGTGTTTGTCTCTCCGTGTCTCTCTCTCAATATCTGTGTTTATCTCTCTCTCAATATCTGTGTTTGTCTCTCCGTGTCTCTCTCTCAATGTCTGTGTTTATCTCTCTCTCAATATCTGTGTTTGTCTCTCTGTCTCTCTCTCAATGTCTGTGTTTGTCTCTCTCTCAATGTCTGTGTTTATCTCTCTCTCAATATCTGTGTTTGTCTCTCTGTCTCTCTCTCAATATCTGTGTTTGTCTCTCCGTGTCTCTCTCAATATTTGTGTTTGTCTCCAATCTCTCTCTGAATATCTGTGTTTGTCTCTCTCTATCTCTCAATGTCTGTGTTTGTCTCTCTCTGTCTCTCTCTCTCAATGTCTGTGTTTGTTTCTCTCTGTCTCTCACTCTCCCTCTCAATGTCTCTCTAAATGTCTGTCTGTCGCTGGGAATGTCCCGAATGCTGTGATGTCGGTTCCTAAATCAATCAATCAATCTCTCTCGCTCTCTCAGAATGTCTGTTTGTCTCTCTGTCTGTCTCTCTCAGAATGTCTGTTTTTGTCTCTCTGTCTCTCAAAATGTCTGTTCATCTCTCTCTGTCTCTCTAAATGTCTGTTTCTCTCTGAATGTGTCTCTCTCTAAATATTTGTGTTGGTCTTTCTTTCTCTCTGAATGTCTGTGTTTGTCCCTCTCTCTCTAAATATGTGTCTGTCTGTGTCTCTTTCTGTCTCTCCCTAAATGTTTGTTTGTCTCGCTCTCTGTCTTTCTCTAAATGTCTGTTTCTCTCTCTCTCTCTCTCTCTTTATGTCTGTGTTTGTCTTTTCTCACTCTCAATGTCTGTGGGTGTCTTTCTCAGTTGCTCTCTCTCAATCTCTTTCTGTTTCTGTCTATCTCTCTCTCTGTCTGTCTCTGTCTGTCTGGTGTGTGTGTGAGTGGTGTGTGTGAGTGATGTGTGTGGGGTTTGTGTGGTGTGTGTGTGGTGTGTGTGTGCATGCATGCGTGTGTTTTTTTTTCCAGATACTAGCAGACAGACAACAAAGACAAGCCAACCTTGGCAGTGGCGATACAGCTGAGAGCTTTGAAGCCGAGGTGCTGAACAACATGGTTGATGGATTCTGTGACCAGCATTGTCCGCCGATGGAATGTGTGCTCAATGGCCTACAAGGGAATACAGAAAACTGGTATTACTTGAGAGAAACATGCATACATATATACAGGCAGATAAGCAATCAATCACACACAGACATACACAAAAACACACACGCACCAGTGACTGACCTTCAAGGTCTGCAGGACAACACACAGAACACACACAAACACAGACACACTGACACACACAGAAACACTCGCACACACACACAAACACGCCAATGACTAATCTAAAACAGTTCGATGATGGCACAGACAGACAGCAGTGACTGACCTTCAACAACTCTAGAAGATGACAGATAGACAGACAGGAGTGACTGCCCTTCAACAACTATAGAATATGACAGACAAACAGACTGCAGTGACTGCCCTTCAACAATTCTAGAAGATGACAGACAGACTGCAGTGACTGCCCTTCAACAATTCTAGAAGATGACAGACAGACAGACAGACAGACAGACAGACCTTCAAAAGCTCCAGCAGAAAGCATACAGACAGACAGACAGACAGACAGACAGACAGAATGGCCTTCAAAAGCTCCAGCAGAAAGCAGACAGACAGACAGACAGACAGAATGGCCTTCAAAAGCTCCAGCAGAAAGCAGACAGACAGACAGACAGACAGACAGACAGACAGACAGACAGACAGAATGGCCTTCAAAAGCTCCAGCAGAAAGTAGACAGACAGACAGACAGACAGAATGGCCTTCAAAAGCTCCAGCAGAAAGCAGACAGACAGACAGACAGACAGACAGACAGCAATGACTTACTGACCTTCAACAGCTCCAGCAGGCGACACACAGACAGTACAGCAGTTTTGGTCATGGGTTTGCTGAGGGCCACGTGCAAGTTCATCAGGGTCCTCACCTGGTGACTGATGTTGTAGGCATAGAGCAGCCCCTGAGAAAACAACAGCTTTTGTTGTGTCACGTCATAACATGTGAAGCCTGGCAAGCCAATGTTTCTTGGAGATAGTCCAAGCCCAATGCTGAGATGAAATCTGTTACCTTCTGAACATGGCTCACTCTTTGACAATCATAACATTGACAATAATAACACTCGCAATCATAACATTGAGAATAACACTGACAATCATAACACTGACCATAATAACATTGACAATAATAACACTGACCATAATAACATTGAAAATCATAACACTGGTAATAACAACATTGACAATCATAACACTGATAATGATAACACTGACAATCATAACAGACATTAATAACATTGACAATCATAACACTGACAATCATAACATTGAGAATCATAACACTGACAATCATAACACTGACAATCATAACATTGAGAATCATAACACTGACAATCATAACACTGATAATAATAACATTGATAATAATAACATTGACAATCATAACACTGATAATGATAACACTGACAATCACCTCACCATAGACTACAATAACAACAATCACATCACCACACACTACAATAACAGCAATCATCTCCCCACATACAATAACAGCATCACCTCACCACATACTACAATAGCAGCAATCACCTCACCACATACATTACATTGGCACCTTTCCATCTTGACAGACAATAGTTTGGTACATTGTGCTTCAAAAAGGCTTCATAACTGTCATATGCAATAACTACGATCCATGGCGGTGGCGAGTGTGGCTGGTAAGGCCAATTCTTGCTGCAAATGTTTGCCCACATTAGATGCATGTGAAAACATGGTCATTTCCACCATTTTGCACCATCTTACGTCTCTCACGCTCTGTGTGTGCTTTATCTGCAATCATTTTCTCCTTTGTCTTTATTCCATTTCTGATAGTTGCCCTCCATGCAACACGTTCAGCGGCGATGTGCTCCCATTGTGCATTATCAATGCCTGTATCAATCATGTCCCGCTTACACACATCTTTGTATCGCAGTAGAGGCCGACCCTGAGATCTCCTACCCGTCTGTAATTCACCAAAAAAGATATCCTTTGGTATTCTACCATCATCCATCCTCCTAACGTGTCCTATCCATCTAATTCTACGAAGACTGAGCATGGAATACACCGTCACACAACCTGATCTTTCCAATACTTCAGTATTTGTGATTTTGTCTAGCCACTTAATACCAAGTATTCTTCGCAGACACCGCATATGAAAGCTGTTTAAACGTTTCTCTTGGCGTGAGTAAGTTGTCCAGGTTTCACTGCCATAAAGAAGAGTACTAAGGACACAGGCTTGGTAGACGAGGGACTTTTGTTTGGCAGTAAGCTTCCTGTTCTCCCAGACTCTTTTTGCTAACATGTTCATTGTTGTTGCTGCCTTGCCAATCCTGATGTTGATTTCCTGATCGACAGATAATTTGCTATTTACCTCTGATCCAAGATATGTAAAATGGTCTACTATCTCCAGTTCGGCGTCGTCAATAAAGATTGATGGTACACCATGTGCACCTTGTGACATAATCTGTGTCTCACCTCACCACATACTACAATAGCAGTAATCACCTCACCATATACTACAATAACAGCAATCACCTCACCATATACTACAATAAAAGCAATCACCTCACCACACACTACAATAACAGCAATCACCTCATCACACACTACAATAACATCAATCACCTCACCACATACTACAATAGCAACAATTCACTCACACACACTCAATAAATCAATCAACCTTCCCCAATATAAAAAAAAAAAAAAAAAAAACAATACCAGCATCACATCACTCCACAACTAACAATAACAGCAATCACCTCACACTACAATAACATCAATCATCTCCCCAAATACTACAATAACAGCAATCATCCCACCACAGACTACAATAACATCAATCATCTCCCCAAACACTACAATAACAGCAATCATCCCACCACACACTACAATAACATCAATCATCTCCCCAAATACTACAATAACAGCATCATCCACACACACTACAATAACATCAATCATCTCCCCAAATACTACAATAACAGCAATTACCTCACCACACACTACAATAACATCAATCATCTCCCCAACTACTACAATAACAGCAATCATCCCACCACACACTACAATAACAGCAATCATCTCCCCACATACAATAATAGCAATCATCTCATCACACACTACAATAACGGCAATCACCTCACCACACAATACAATAACAGCAATCACCTCACCACACACTACAATGACAATATAGAAGTGAAGCAACAATGACAACACCTGTAGCATGCATGCACATACCTGGATGAACAGAACACATCTGGCACTCAAGTCTTCCATCAAAGTGGTGCCCCGCTCCATGTTAGACTCCATCCTGACCATCCAAGCAGCAACAGTTGTACTGTATGCCTGAACATCTCTGTCAACAGCAAGCAACAACAACAGTTGTAACATACAACTGAACACCTGTCAACAACAACAACAGTTGTAACATATACCAGAACAGCTCAGTTAACAACAACAACATTAACAGCAGTTGTAACATATACCTGAACATCTCTGTTAACAACAACTTCAATTGTAACATATACTTGAACATTTCTGTCAATAACAACAACAAAAACAACAACAACATGCAACAACAGTTGTAACATATACCTGAACATCTCTGTTAATAACAACATGCAACAACAGTTGTAACATATACCTGAACATCTCTGTTAACAACAACAACAACTTCAGTTGCAACATGTACCTGAACATTTATGTCAATAACAACAACAGTTGTGACATATACCTGAACATCTGTCAACAACAACATCTGTAACATATACCTGAACATCTCTGTTAACAACAACTACAACAACAACATGCAACAGCAGTTGTAACATATACCTGAACATCTCTGTTAACAACAACAACAACAACAACAGTTGTAACATATATATCTGAACATCTGTTAACAACAACAACAACAACATTTGTAACATATATCAGAACAGCTCTGTTAACAACAACAACAACAACATTTGTAACATATACCTGAACATCTCTTAACAACAACAACAACAACAACAACAGCAGCAGTTGTAAAATATACCTGAACATCTCTGTTAACAACAAAAACAACAGCAGTTGTAACATATACCCGAACATCTCTGTTAACAACAACAACAACAACAACAACAGGTGTAACATATACCTGAACATCTCTGTTAACAACAACAATAACATTTGTAACATATACCTGAACACCTCTGTCGACAACAACAACTGTTGTAACATATACCAGAAAAACTATGTAAATAATAACAATAACAACAACAATCACCTGGTCAAATACAGAATACAATCACCTGTTAAAGACAGTCTCACAATCACCTGGTCAGAGATAGAGACAGTATCACAATCACCTGTTAAAGATAGAGACAGTAACACAATCACCTGTTAAAGACAGTCTCACAATCACCTGGTCAAAGATAGAGACAGTCTCACAATCACCTGGTCAAAGATAGAGACAGTCTCACAATCACCTGGTCAAAGATAGAGACAGTCTCACAATCACCTGGTCAAAGATAGAGACAGTCTCACAATCACCTGGTCAAAGATAGAGACAGTCTCACAATCACCTGGTCAAAGATAGAGACAGTCTCACAATCACCTGGTCAAAGATAGAGACAGTCTCACAATCACCTGGTCAAAGATAGAGACAGTATCACTCACTATCACAATCACCTGGTCAAAGATAGAGACAGTATCACAATCACCTGGTCAAAGATAGAGACAGTCTCACAATCACCTGGTCAAAGATAGAGACAGTATCACTCACTATCACAATCACCTGGTCAAAGATAGAGACAGTCTCACAATCACCTGGTCAAAGATAGAGACAGTATCACAATCACCTGGTCAAAGATAGAGACAGTCTCACAATCACCTGGTCAAAGATAGAGACAGTCTCACAATCACCTGGTCAAAGATAGAGACAGTCTCACAATCACCTGGTCAAAGATAGAGACAGTATCACTCACTATCACAATCACCTGGTCAAAGATAGAGACAGTCTCACAATCACCTGGTCAAAGATAGAGACAGTCTCACAATCACCTGGTCAAAGATAGAGACAGTATCACAATCACCTGGTCAAAGATAGAGACAGTCTCACAATCACCTGGTCAAAGATAGAGACAGTCTCACAATCACCTGGTCAAAGATAGAGACAGTATCACAATCACCTGGTCAAAGATAGAGACAGTCTCACAATCACCTGGTCAAAGATAGAGACAGTCTCACAATCACCTGGTCAAAGATAGAGACAGTCTCACAATCACCTGGTCAAGATAGAGACAGTATCACAATCACCTGGTCAAAGATAGAGACAGTCTCACAATCACCTGGTCAAAGATAGAGACAGTCTCACAATCACCTGGTCAAAGATAGAGACAGTCTCACAATCACCTGGTCAAAGATAGAGACAGTATCACAATCACCTGGTCAAAGATAGAAACAGTATTATAATAACCTGGTCAAAGGCAGAGACACTGACAATTACCTGACTAAATTCTGGGTTTTAGCAGTCAGCCAAGCCTGGTTCTGCTGTTGAACTGCCACCTGGGACTTGCGGTCCAGCAGCTGCTGGACATTGGGCAGTCTGACCATGATGAACTCATTTGGGAAAAACACAACATTGCCGATGAGGTGAACACATGGAATCTGAGGAGGTAATTGCCACAAGACATTGAGTGGTGAGGGAAGATTGCATCACTGTCTAAATACTTGTCTAACAACAAGGTGTAACAAACACATACATGGTGTAAACAATCATGTGTATGTAACTTTCACTGGGACAAATATACACATGGTGTAAACAATCATGTGTATGTAACTTTCACTGGGACAAATATACACATGGTGTGAACAATCATGTGCATGTAACTTTCACATGGGACAAATATACACATGGTGTGAACAATCACATGTTATGTAACTTTCACATGGGATAAATATACACATGGTGTGAACAATCACATGTTATGTAACTTTCACATGGGACAAATATACACATGGTGTGAACAATCACATATATGTAACTTTCACATGGGATAAATAGACACATGGTGTGAACAATCACGTGTATGTAACTTTCACATAGGATAAATAGACACATGGTGTGAACAATCACATGTATGTAACTTTCACATGGGACAAACATACACATGGTGTAAACACTCAACATGTTACCAACTTTCTTTAGTATGGTCAGGTTACATGTCAGAAGTATAGCCATTGGTACACATGATAACTATATATGAATATCTGCATCAAGTAACAATACAGAACATACTGCTATGTTTGTGTACGCACCTTCTTGTACACATCCCAGAGAAGTTTGAAGATCCTCTTATCCAGAACACGGAAGATTTGAAAGTGTAGAATAAACAGTCCAATAGCACCCACATACTTGTATCTGTGGTCAGTTTCATTGGGTTCTCCTACAGCAGGTGAGAATAATCAGGGGACACAAAGCATGTAAGGCACATAACTATGTCACATGACTGAATTATGACATTCTTATAAATAATCATTTACATTCAAATTCTAGAGCAAACAATACAGTAATAAATTGTAAACGGCCTCTGCATGTACAGAAATCAACAAAGTTGTTGGCCTAATTTACAGTTGCAGTTATAAGTAATATCGACAGTCAGTGGGAGTACCAAGTAGTCAGCCATAACCTAGCTAAGCATGAATGTACAGGACAGCCATGTGCAGCACCATTGCCTCAGATCCTTCTGGTTCAGATTCCATTTGACTTAACATCAAACAATCTTATAAAAGTGTACGGAATAGTCTTCCCATGTCAACCAAATCAGACACACAAAGACACTTGGCAACATCTAGAGAAGAAAATAACAGATATGTTACAGAGATACAAATACAAAACAACTACCATATTTGGTAGAAGTACCATTGTTAATACATATATAATTCCAAAAATACTATATCTGTGCACAATCCTAGATCCCCCACGTCAAACTGTCACAAACATAAACAAAGAGATTAGACGCTTTGTGTTTGGCAGCACCATCTACAGTATCAAACATACTACACTCATGCAAGACAAAAAAGATGGATTTATCGCCCTCCAAGACATAACAACCAAAATACAAGCACTTAGGATCAAACACGTAGGTGAAATCCTACAACACCCAGAAAAACACCCTTTAGCACACTATTACATTGGAATTAGGCTATCTTCTTTAAAACCTATTAGGAATACATCCTCACATTATTTTGGCACTCTCCCAACGTTCTACAAAACATGTATTTCAGCCATTAAAGGACATGAAAAATTACTACACAAGAAAACACATACAATCTACAGGCATTTAGTTAAATTACAAGCAACTCCGGTACATCTCAGAATTAAAAGAGGACATAGATATTTCATAAAAGATTATACCGAAATTTTCTCAAATATTCACAACAAGCAGATTACTCCAAAATCAAGGGAAATTACATATAGGCGTGTTTACAGCATGACCCAACAACAGAGAGAACAGCAAAAATAACTAAACAAATACTACAGTGTCAGCTTTGTAGACGGAACGTCCAAGAATCAGAAGAGCACATCTATTACGAATGCAACACAATCATGCCAATAAGAAACCTCCTACAAAACATCCTAAACACTCATTTGAAACAAAGAACAGATGTTTACAAAGCAATCATGATAAATTCCATTCCTTACTCCACACAAGACACCCACACAAAGCTACTTGTTCTATTGGCAGAGTACAGAAATCTTATATGGACATTAAGAAACAAAGCACTTTACAATTACAGAACAATCAACAAAGAAATTGTCCAACAACTTTATCAACAAAAAGTCGCAAACATTCTAATCTTAGCCCCACAAGCGCAAATCTCGTAAAATATTTGGCTGAAGACAGCACATATTACAGTAGAAGCAAATAACTTGTTTTACATAAAGGATACTACAACTGTAAATGTATTTATTGATGGTATTAATAATCTTACAATTATATTATTATTATTATTAATACTATTATTATTACTGCTACTATTATTATTAATTTCCCATTATTATATTTGAATGTGCAACATGAAATATATTGTGGATGGGTGTCTGTGCCGTTGGCAGTAACATATGTATGCGTCTGTGTGTGGATGCAGGTGTGTGCGCGTGTGTGGTGCATTAATTTGCACGCGCATGTGTACGAGTGTGTGTGTGCACGCACGCGCGCGTGCGTGCGTGTAGCAGTCTTTAAACCAAGTCGGTATCTTAAGTATTAAAATGATGGTATATGGTAATGATATGTTTCAAAAGAAAAATATGCACCACCATGTATAAACAAATTCGATGAGCCCTTTAAGTACCCAGTAAGCTAAGGTGGCTTTTAGTGGCCAGGTTTTAAGTCCTTCCCATTGTATATAAAACCCAGACACTATCACAATTTTGACCAATTATCTCCCTGGGGACAGACCATGGACCCTAATTGCTAGTAGTAAATCCCTGATTCTTGTCCTCCAAACAAAAGATATCATGGACTAGAGCGTCACCCTGAAATTTGTCATCAGGCAACAACACCAACGACCTTCGCCTCGGGAGCTTAGTGACCCAGAAATTACAAGGAAGCCACATTTTAATGGAAATGATAGTTTAAAGTTTATTGTCCAAGCGCGTGGCATTTAAATGTACTGCGGTTTCCAGAAAGCATGAGATTGTGTGTGCGTGTGTTTTGTGTGTGTGCGTGAGAGAGAGAGAGAGAGAGAGAGAGAGAGAGAGAGAGAGAGAGAGAGAGAGAGAGAGAGAGAGAGAGAGAGAGAGAGAGAGAGAGAGAGGAGAGAGAGAGAGAGAGAGAGAGAGAGAGAGAGGAGAGGGAGAGATGGACAGGTGTTTCATGCATTCCGCTTGCGGAAGTGAAGTATATGCAAGGAATGCGTATCTACATGCACTATGCCACAAATGTCATATTATCATAACTGTATATATTTTTGTATATGTTTCATTCACAATGTCACACTTAACACTAACAAACGGCAACGCTCTGTAATATACACAAACAAAAGAAACACACACTACAACTTGTAAATACACGTTGCTTTGTATGAAATAAAAGTTGGAAAGAAAAAAGAAAAAAAAAAAAAAAACTCTAAGAAGAAATAAAAAAATCATGTCCTCATTATTATATTTGAATGTGCAACATGAAATATATTGTGGTTGTGTGTCAGTTTCGTTGGCAGCAACATATGTATGCATCTGTGTGTGGATGCAGAGGTGTGTGTGGTGCATGTATTTGCACGCGCATGTTTATGTGCGCAGGTGTGTAGCAGCCTTTAAACCAAGGTGATATCTCAAGTATTAAAATGATGTTATATGGTAATGGTATGTTTGAAAAGAAAAAATATGCACCACCATGTATAAACAAATTAAATGAGCCCTTTAAGTACCTAGCAGGCAAAGGTGGCTTGTAGTGGTCAGGTTTTAAGTTCTTCCCATTGTATCTGAAACTCAGACACTATCACAGCGTTGGACCAATTATCTCCCTGGGGACAGGCCATGGACTCTAACTGCTAGTTATAAATCCCTGATTCTTGTCCCCTAAACAAAAGGTGTCATGGACATTTACAGGGCACTAGAGCGTCACCGTGTAATTTGACATCAGGCCAACAACACCAACAATGTGAACCTTCACCTTGGTAGCAACATGACCCAGAAATTACACAGAAGCCACATTTTAATGGGAATGATAATTTAAAGTTTATTGCCCAAGCTCACGGCATTCAATGTACTGCTGTCTCCAGAAAACACTAGATAGATCAAGATAAAATATATATGTGTGTGTGCGTGTATGTGTGTGTGTGTGTGAGAGAGGAGAGGAGAGGGAGAGATGGACAGGTGTTACATGCATTCCGCTTGTGGAAGTGGAAATGTAGCATATGCAAAGCATGTGTGTTTACATGCACAATGCCATAAATGTCATTATCATAACTGTATATATGTATGTATTTGTTTTATTCACACATGTGACACTTAACACTAACAAACGGCAACGCTCTGTAATATACACAAACAAAAGAAACACACATTGCACCTTGTAAATATACATTGCTTTGTATTTTGTATGAAATAAACTTTTTAAAAAAAATCATGTTCCCAGATACATGACAGGGCCAGCCTATTGTTACGCTGGGTCCTAAACCATGACAACAACTAAAAATGACAACACCAGTGATGTTCCTCATCTTCATAAATGTATGAACATGATTGACTGGCCTTCCCAGGTCTGGGTTCACTCCCCCAGCAGTGGACAGATGTGTTTAATTACCAAAGAAGCTCTTGGGTCATACAAGCCTCATTTGAAAACTGATACCCATTTTCTCTCTGAGACTTGCTTGGGAAGAAGTTGACTTTTGTGTTGGCATTCTGGCAGCGGCATTATGCACAGTGTACTTGTGCGGACTGTTGGCTTGCAGAGACTCTTGTCTGTTCCAATTTTCACATTGGGCAGTGAGGAGCATTTTGTGTGATATTCACTGGCACAGGAACGGAGCATACTGGGGACGACCCATTGCCATGAAATTGGAGCCGTGACTAACTAACATACGAGACTTGCTCACCTATCCGTCCATCCAACTCAGTCATCCAGTCTCTAATGCTGATAGCAAACTCCTCAGCAAAAGCTCCATTCTTGGACACATTCACTTTCTCATCATCAAACAGCTGCTCCACACAGTTCTGAGAACATGTAGTATCAATGCATTGATGAATCATTGTCCATACAGGATGATCACATGCTCACTAGTAATCAGTGATTTTTAAATCAGAAAGAAACATTAAGAAAGTAATAGAGTATCCGATCATGTGGTTTGTTATCTTCAGTAATGTACACTATGTTGTAATCACGACATCACAATGCAAGAATAATCAGTAGCTGATGCTGAGCAGACATGGAGTCAACCAGTCTGCTAACTATGTGCTGGCTAACTATGTGCTGGCTAACTCTGGCCACATACATCCACTCCAGTTAACATATGCCTTCTATCACCCGTTATTCTGAACGACCACAGACTGCATCATGCAAACAACAATAAGCACTACTAGAAATGGAATTCAATAAATTTCTCTAACAAAGCAGACAAATGATCTGGACTTGGCTGACTGTAACAAAACCCAGTCGGTTACCCACTGATAAAACATTCCCAATTAGGACACTACCCATATCAATACTGAGGAACCGTAGACAGGGGAAATTTGAGGATTTTATGTAGGGACTATCTATTTAGTCTCGTAAATTTACTTCTCTAAGCTAAAGTAATACAAGAAGTTCAGGGAAATGAATTTACCAATTCTCGAGAATTATAGAGTTGGAGTGTTCTAAAAGTCTTTCTTTGTCCATGAAAATCTAACTTCTCAATTGTTCTGGAAAACCACCAAATTGACTTTTGAAACGCACATAAATTATCTTGTACATACGTCTGGTAAGACAGACCGAAACAAGCACTTGGTGAGATGGCATCAACCCTTGATAGAAGTATTTATGCGACCATGTTTACCGACAGATGGTGATCTACATATATTTGCAAGAACAAGGTGTCTTATTCATATAATGAAGGTAGTTGAATTTAATTGAATTGAATTATACTTCTGTTTCTATAAGCCGGGCAATTCTAGAGCTAGACCCAAAAAGGGCGTCCGCTCAATTGTGCAGGATAAGGTCAAGGTTACGCACACAACAGGTTCTGCTGAAACGTTTGTAGCCCAGTAACCAACAAGTTGTTGCATTTTGGTTAACAGTGTTTCATATGATTTGATTGAAAGAATGCATTAACTGACATCTTCCATGGGCCGGGAAATCTACACTATGCATTTCCTAGTTAGGAATACTTTAATTTAACTACAAACTTTAGATGTTTTCTCTATGACTGTATCTATGTATTCTCTATGGCTGTATCTATGTTTTCTCTATGACTGTATTTATGTTTTCTCTATGACTGTATCTATATTTTCTCTATGGCTGTAGTTATGTTTTCTCTATGGCTGTATCTATGTTTTCTCTATGGCTGTATCTATGTTTTCTCTATGGCTGTATCTATGTTTTCTCTATGGCTGTAGTTATGTTTTCTCTATGGCTGTATCTATGTTTTCTCTATGGCTGTAGTTATGTTTTCTCTATGGCTGTAGTTATATTTTCTCTATGACTGTATCTATGTTTTCTCTATGACTGTATTTATATTTTCTCTATGACTGTATCTATGTTTTCTCTATGGCTGTAGTTATATTTTCTCTATGACTGTATCTATATTTTCTCTATGACTGTATTTATATTTTCTCTATGACTGTATTTATGTTTTCTCTATGACTGTAGTTATATTTTCTCTATGACTGTATTTATATTTTCTCTATGACTGTAGTTATATTTTCTCTATGACTGTATCTATATTTTCTCTATGACTGTAGTTATATTTTCTCTATGACTGTAGTTATATTTTCTCTATGACTGTAGTTATGTTTTCTCTATGACTGTATTTATATTTTCTCTATGACTGTAGTTATGTTTTCTCTATGACTGTATTTATGTTTTCTCTATGACTGTAGTGTAATTTTTCTCTATGACTGTAGTTTATGTTTTCTCTATGACTGTAGTTATGTTTTCTCTATGACTGTATTTATAGTTTCTCTATGACTGTAGTTGTTTTCTCTATGACTGTTAGTTATATTTTCTCTATGACTGTAGTTATATTTTCTCTATGGACTGTATTTATGTTTCTCTATGACTGTATTTATGTTTTTCTCTATGACTGTATTTATATTTTCTCTATGACTGTATCTATATTTTCTCTATGACTGTAGTTATATTTTCTCTATGACTGTATCTTATAGTTTTCTCTATGGACTGTATTTATATTTCTCTATGACTGTATTTATTGTTTTCTCTATGACTGTATCTATGGTTTCTCTATGACTGTAGTCTATGTTTTCTCTATGGACTGTAGTTATGCTTTCTCTCTATGGACTGTATTTATAGTTTTCTCTATGACTGTATCTTAGTTTTTCTCTATGACTGTATCTATGTTTCTCTATGACTGTATCTATGTTTTCTCTATGGCTGTAGTTATGTTTTCTCTATGGCTGTAGTTATATTTTCTCTATGACTATCTGTTTTCTCTATGGACTGTAGTTATGTTTTCTCTATGACTGTATCTGTTTTCTCTATGGCTGTATTTATGTTTTCTCTATGACTGTATTTATATTTTCTCAATGACTGTATTATATTTTCTCTATGACTGTATTTATATTTTCTCTATGACTGTATTTATGTTTTCTCTATGACTGTATTTATGTTTTCTCTATGACTGTATCTATATTTTCTCTATGACTGTATTTATGTTTTCTCTATGGCTGTAGTTATGTTTTTCTCTATGACTGTATCTATGTTTTCTCTATGACTGTAGTTATATTTTCTCTATGACTGTATCTATATTTTCTCTATGACTGTATTTATATATTCTCTATGACTGTATTTATGTTTTCTCTATGACTGTATTTATGTTTTCTCTATGACTGTATTTATGTTTTCTCTATGACTGTATTTATATTTTCTCTATGACGTATCTGTTTTCTCTATGGCTGTATTTATATTTTCTCTATGACTGTATTTATATATTCTCTATGACTGTATTTATGTTTTCTCTATGACTGTATTTATGTTTTCTCTATGACTGTATTTATGTTTTCTCTATGACTGTATTATATATTTCTCTATGACTGTATTTATGTTTTCTCTATGACTGTATCTATGTTTTCTCTATGACTGTATTTATATTTTCTCTATGACTGTATTTATGTTTTCTCTATGACTGTATTTATGTTTTCTCTATGACTGTAGTTATATTTTCTCTATGACTGTATTTATGTTTTCTCTATGACTGTATTTATGTTTTCTCTATGACTGTATTTATGTTTTCTCTATGACAGTAGTTATGTTTTCTCTATGACTGTATTTATGTTTTCTCTATGACTATCTGTTTTCTCTATGGCTGTATTTATATTTTCTCTATGACTGTATTTATGTTTTCTCTATGACTGTATTTATGTTTTCTCTATGACTGTATTTATGTTTTCTCTATGACTGTAGTTATGTTTTCTCTATGACTGTATTTATGTTTTCTCTATGACTGTATTTATGTTTTCTCTATGACTGTATTCTATGTTTTCTCTATGACTGTATTTATGTTTTCTCTATGACTGTATTTATATTTTCTCTATGGCTGTATTTATGTTTTCTCTATGGCTGTATTTATGTTTTCTCTATGACTGTAGTTATATTTTCTCTATGGCTGTATTTATGTTTTCTCTATGACTGTATTATGTTTTCTCTATGACTGTATTTATGTTTTCTCTATGACTGTAGTTATATTTTCTCTATGACTGTATCTATATTTTCTCTATGACTGTATCTATGTTTTCTCTATGACTGTAGTTATATTTTCTCTATGACTGTATCTATATTTTCTCTATGACTGTATTTATGTTTTCTCTATGACTGTATTTATGTTTTCTCTATGACTGTATCTATGTTTTCTCTATGACTGTATCTATATTTTCTCTATGGCTGTATTTATGTTTTCTCTATGACTGTATTTATGTTTTCTCTATGACTGTATTATATTTTCTCTATGACTGTATGTATGTTTTCTCTATGGCTGTATTTATGTTTTCTCTATGACTGTATTTATGTTTTCTCTATGACTGTATTTATGTTTTCTCTATGACTGTATCTATGTTTTCTCTATGACTGTATCTATGTTTTCTCTATGGCTGTAGTTATGTTTTCTCTATGGCTGTAGTTATATTTTCTCTATGACTGTATCTATATTTTCTCTATGACTGTATCTATGTTTTCTCTATGACTGTATCTATGTTTTCTCTATGGCTGTAGTTATGTTTTCTCTATGGCTGTAGTTATGTTTTCTCTATGGCTGTAGTTATATTTTCTCTATGACTGTATTTATATTTTCTCTATGACTGTATCTATGTTTTCTCTATGACTGTATTTATGTTTTCTCTATGACTGTATTTATGTTTTCTCTATGACTGTAGTTATATTTTCGCTATGACTGTATTTATATTTTCTCTATGACTGTATCTATATTTTCTCTATGACTGTATTTATGTTTTCTCTATGACTGTATCTATGTTTTCTCTATGACTGTAGTTATATTTTCTCTATGACTGTATCTATATTTTCTCTATGACTGTATTTATGTTTTCTCTATGACTGTATTTATGTTTTCTCTATGACTGTATTTATGATTTCTCTATGACTGTATCTATGTTTTCTCTATGACTGTATCTATATTTTCTCTATGGCTATATTTATGTTTTCTCTATGACTGTATTTATGTTTTCTCTATGACTGTATTTATGTTTTCTCTATGACTGTATTTATATTTTCTCTATGACTGTATTTATGTTTTCTCTATGACTGTATTTATATTTTCTCTATGACTGTATCTATATTTTCTCTATGACTGTATTTATGTTTTCTCTATGACTGTATCTATGTTTTCTCTATAACTGTATTTATATTTTCTCTATGACTGTATTTATGTTTTCTCTATGGCTGTGGTTATGTTTTCTCTATGACTATCTGTTTTCTCTATGGCTGTAGTTATGTTTTCTCTATGACTGTATCTATGTTTTCTCTATGGCTGTATTTATATTTTCTCTATGACTGTATTTATATTTTCTCTATGGCTGTATTTATATTTTCTCTATGACTGTATTTATGTTTTCTCTATGACTGTATTTATGTTTTCTCTATGACTGTATTTATGTTTTCTCTATGACTGTATTTATGTTTTCTCTATGACTATCTGTTTTCTCTATGGCTGTATTTAAGTTTTCTCTATGACTATCTGTTTTCTCTATGGCTGTATTTATATTTTCTCTATGACTGTATTTATATTTTCTCTATGACTGTAGTTATGTTTTCTCTATGACTATCTGTTTTCTCTATGACTGTAGTTATGTTTTCTCTATGACTATCTGTTTTCTCTATGACTGTAGTTATGTTTTCTCTATGACTGTAGTTATATTTTCTCTATGACTGTATTTATATTTTCTCTATGACTGTAGTTATATTTTCTCTATGACTATCTGTTTTCTCTATGATTGTATTTATATTTTCTCTATGGCTGTGGTTATGTTTTCTCTATGACTATCTGTTTTCTCTATGGCTGTATTTATATTTTCTCTATGACTGTATTTATATTTTCTCTATGACTGTATTTATGTTTTCTCTATGACTGTATTTATATTTTCTCTATGACTGTATCTATGTTTTCTCTATGGCTGTATTTATATTTTCTCTATGACTGTATCTATATTTTCTCTATGACTGTAGTTATGTTTTCTCTATGACTGTATCTATATTTTCTCTATGACAGTAGTTATATTTTCTCTATGGCTGTAGTTATATTTTCTCTATGGCTGTATTTATATTTTCTCTATGACTGTATTTATATTTTCTCTATGACTGTATTTATATTTTCTCTATGACTGTATTTATATTTTCTCTATGACTGTATTTATATTTTCTCTATGACTGTATTATATTTTCTCTATGACATGTAGTTATATTTTCTCTATGACTGTATTTATATTTTCTCTATGACTGTATTTATAGTTTCTCTATGACTGTATCTATATTTTCTCTATGACTGTATTTATATTTTCTCTATGACTGTATTTATGTTTTCTCTATGACTGTATTTATGTTTTCTCTATGACTGTATTTATGTTTTCTCTATGACTGTATTTATGTTTTCTCTATGACTGTATTTATAGTTTTCTCTATGACTGTATTTATGTTTTCTCTATGACTGTATTTATGTTTTCTCTATGACTGTATTTATGTTTTCTCTATGACTGTATTTATGTTTTCTCTATGACTGTAGTTATGTTTTCTCTATGACTGTATTTATGTTTTCTCTATGACTGTATTTATGTTTTCTCTATGACTGTATCTATATTTTCTCTATGGACTGTATTTATGTTTTCTCTATGGACTGTATTATAGTTTTCTCTATGACTGTATTATGTTTTCTCTATGACTGTATTATGTTTTCTCTATGACTGTATTTATGTTTCTCTATGACTGTATTTATGTTTTCTCTATGACTGTATTATGTTTTCTCTATGACTGTAGTTATGTTTTCTCTATGGACTGTAGTTATAGTTTTCTCTATGACTGTATCTATATTTTCTCTATGACTGTATTTATGTTTTCTCTATGACTGTATCTATATTTTCTCTATGGCTGTATTTATGTTTTCTCTATGACTGTATCTATATTTTTCTCTATGACTGTAGTTATATTTTCTCTATGGCTGTATTTATAGTTTTCTCTATGACTGTATTTATGTTTTCCTCTATGACTGTATTTATGTTTTCTCTATGACTGTAATCTATATTTTCTCTATGACTGTATTTATATTTTCTCTATGACTGTATTTATGTTTTCTCTATGACTGTATTATATTTTCTCTATGACTGTATTATATTTTCTCTATGACTGTATTTATGTTTTCTCTATGACTGTATTTATGTTTTCTCTATGACTGTATCTATGTTTTCTCTATGACTGTATCTATATTTTCTCTATGACTGTATTATGTTTTCTCTATGACTGTAGTTATGTTTTCTCTATGACTGTATCTAGTTTTCTCTATGACTGTATCTATATTTTTCTCTATGACTGTATCTATGTTTTCTCTATGACTGTATTTATATTTTCTCTATGACTGTATTTATAGTTTTCTCTATGACTGTATTTATATTTTCTCTATGACTGTATCTATAGTTTTCTCTATGACTGTATTATATTTTCTCTATGACTGTATTTATATTTCTCTATGACTGTATTATATTTTCTCTATGACTGTATTTATGTTTTCTCTATGACTGTATCTATGTTTTCTCTATGACTGTAGTCTATGATTTTCTCTATGACTGTAGTTATATTTTCTCTATGCTGTATTTATATTTTCTCTATGACTGTATTTATATTTTCTCTATGACTGTATCTTATGTTTTCTCTATGACTGTATTTATATTTTCTCTATGGCTGTATTATGTTTTCTCTATGACTGTATTTATATTTTCTCTATGACTGTATTTATAGTTTCTCTATGACTGTATTTATATTTTCTCTAGTGACTGTATTTATATTTTCTCTATGACTGTAGTTATGTTTTCTCTATGACTGTATTTATATTTTCTCTATGACTGTAGTTATATTTTCTCTATGACTATCAGTTTTCTCTATGACTGTATTTATGATTTTCTCTATGACTGATCTGTGTTTCTCTATGCTGTATTTATGTTTTCTCTATGACTGTATTTATGTTTTCTCTATGACTGTATCTATATGTTCTCTATGACTGTATCTATTTTTCTCTATGGCTATATTTATGGTTTTCTCTATGACTGTATTTTGTTTTCTCTATGACTGTATTATGTTTTCTCTATGACTGTATTTATATTTTCTCTATGACTGTATTTATTTTTCTCTATGACTGTATTTATATTTTCTCTATGACTGTATCTATATTTTCTCTATGACTGGATTTATGTTTTCTCTATGACTGTATCTATGTTTCTCTAGGACTGTATTTTATGTTTCTCTATGACGTATATGTTTTCTCTATGACTGTATTTATATTTTCTCTATGACTATCTGTTTTCTCTATGGCTGTAT
This sequence comes from Cepaea nemoralis, assembly GCA_014155875.1. Taxonomy (NCBI): domain Eukaryota; kingdom Metazoa; phylum Mollusca; class Gastropoda; order Stylommatophora; family Helicidae; genus Cepaea; species Cepaea nemoralis. The sequence goes on along the minus strand of JACEFZ010014959.1, from coordinate 347,824 downwards.
TTATATTTTCTCTATGACTGTATTTATATATTCTCTATGACTGTATTTATGTTTTCTCTATGACTGTATTTATGTTTTCTCTATGACTGTATTTATGTTTTCTCTATGACTGTATTTATATTTTCTCTATGACTGTATTTATGTTTTCTCTATGACTGTATCTATGTTTTCTCTATGACTGTATTTATATTTTCTCTATGACTGTATTTATGTTTTCTCTATGACTGTATTTATGTTTTCTCTATGACTGTATTTATATTTTCTCTATGACTGTAGTTATATTTTCTCTATGACTGTATTTATGTTTTCTCTATGACTGTATTTATGTTTTCTCTATGACTGTATTTATGTTTTCTCTATGACTGTATTTATGTTTTCTCTATGACTATCTGTTTTCTCTATGGCTGTATTTATATTTTCTCTATGACTGTATTTATGTTTTCTCTATGACTGTATTTATGTTTTCTCTATGACTGTATTTATGTTTTCTCTATGACTGTAGTTATGTTTTCTCTATGACTGTATGTTTTCTCTATGACTGTATTTATGTTTTCTCTATGACTGTATTTATGTTTTCTCTATGACTGTATCTATGTTTTCTCTATGACTGTATTTATGTTTTCTCTATGACTATAGTTATATTTTCTCTATGGCTGTATTTATGTTTTCTCTATGGCTGTATTTATGTTTTCTCTATGACTGTAGTTATATTTTCTCTATGGCTGTATTTATGTTTTCTCTATGACTGTATCTATGTTTTCTCTATGACTGTATTTATGTTTTCTCTATGACTGTATCTATATTTTCTCTATGACTGTATATTTATTTTCTCTATGACTGTATCTATGTTTTCTCTATGACTGTAGTTATATTTTCTCTATGACTGTATCTATATTTTCTCTATGACTGTATTTATGTTTTCTCTATGACTGTATTTATGTTTTCTCTATGACTGTATCTATGTTTTCTCTATGACTGTATCTATATTTTCTCTATGGCTGTATTTATGTTTTCTCTATGACTGTATTTATGTTTTCTCTATGACTGTATTTATATTTTCTCTATGACTGTATGTATGTTTTCTCTATGGCTGTATTTATGTTTTCTCTATGACTGTATTTATGTTTTCTCTATGACTGTATTATGTTTTCTCTATGACTGTATCTATGTTTTCTCTATGACTGTATCTATGTTTTCTCTATGGCTGTAGTTATGTTTTCTCGATGGCTGTAGTTATATTTTCTCTATGACTGTATCTATATTTTCTCTATGACTGTATCTATGTTTTCTCTATGACTGTATCTATGTTTTCTCTATGGCTGTAGTTATGTTTTCTCTATGGCTGTAGTTATGTTTTCTCTATGGCTGTAGTTATATTTTCTCTATGACTGTATTTATATTTTCTCTATGACTGTATCTATGTTTTCTCTATGACTGTATTTATGTTTTCTCTATGACTGTATTTATGTTTTCTCTATGACTGTAGTTATATTTTCGCTATGACTGTATTTATATTTTCTCTATGACTGTATCTATATTTTCTCTATGACTGTATTTATATTTTCTCTATGACTGTATCTATGTTTTCTCTATGACTGTAGTTATATTTTCTCTATGACTGTATCTATATTTTCTCTATGACTGTATTTATGTTTTCTCTATGACTGTATTTATGTTTTCTCTATGACTGTATTTATGTTTTCTCTATGACTGTATCTATGTTTTCTCTATGACTGTATCTATATTTTCTCTATGGCTATATTTATGTTTTCTCTATGACTGTATTTATGTTTTCTCTATGACTGTATTTATGTTTTCTCTATGACTGTATTTATATTTTCTCTATGACTGTATTTATGTTTTCTCTATGACTGTATTTATATTTTCTCTATGACTGTATCTATATTTTCTCTATGACTGTATTTATGTTTTCTCTATGACTGTATCTATGTTTTCTCTATGACTGTATTTATGTTTTCTCTATGACTATCTGTTTTCTCTATGACTGTATTTATATTTTCTCTATGACAATCTGTTTTCTCTATGGCTGTATTTATATTTTCTCTATGACTGTATTTATATATTCTCTATGACTGTATTTATGTTTTCTCTATGACTGTATTTATGTTTTCTCTGTGACTGTATTTATGTTTTCTCTATGAATGTATTAATATATTCTCTATGACTGTATTTATGTTTTCTCTATGACTGTATCTATGTTTTCTCTATGACTGTATTTATATTTTCTCTATGACTGTATTTATGTTTTCTCTATGACTGTATTTATGTTTTCTCTATGACTGTAGTTATATTTTCTCTATGACTGTATTTATGTTTTCTCTATGACTGTATTTATGTTTTCTCTATGACTGTATTTATGTTTTCTCTATGACTGTAGTTATGTTTTCTCTATGACTGTATTTATGTTTTCTCTATGACTATCTGTTTTCTCTATGGCTGTATTTATATTTTCTCTATGACTGTATTTATGTTTTCTCTATGACTGTATTTATGTTTTCTCTATGACTGTATTTATGTTTTCTCTATGACTGTAGTTATGTTTTCTCTATGACTGTATGTTTTCTCTATGACTGTATTTATGTTTTCTCTATGACTGTATTTATGTTTTCTCTATGACTGTATTTATGTTTTCTCTATGACTGTATTTATGTTTTCTCTATGACTATAGTTATATTTTCTCTATGGCTGTATTTATGTTTTCTCTATGGCTGTATTTATGTTTTCTCTATGACTGTAGTTATATTTTCTCTATGGCTGTATTTATGTTTTCTCTATGACTGTATCTATGTTTTCTCTATGACTGTATTTATGTTTTCTCTATGACTGTATCTATATTTTCTCTATGACTGTATATTTATTTTCTCTATGACTGTATCTATGTTTTCTCTATGACTGTAGTTATATTTTCTCTATGACTGTATCTATATTTTCTCTATGACTGTATTTATGTTTTCTCTATGACTGTATTTATGTTTTCTCTATGACTATATCTATGTTTTCTCTATGACTGTATCTATATTTTCTCTATGGCTGTATCTATGTTTTCTCTATGACTGTATTTATGTTTTCTCTATGACTGTATTTATATTTTCTCTATGACTGTATTTATGTTTTCTCTATGACTGTATTTATGTTTTCTCTATGACTGTATTTATGTTTTCTCTATGACTGTATCTATGTTTTCTCTATGGCTGTAGTTATGTTTTCTCTATGGCTGTAGTTATATTTTCTCTATGACTGTATCTATATTTTCTCTATGACTGTATCTATGTTTTCTCTATGACTGTATCTATGTTTTCTCTATGGCTGTAGTTATGTTTTCTCTATGGCTGTAGTTATGTTTTCTCTATGGCTGTAGTTATATTTTCTCTATGACTGTATTTATATTTTCTCTATGACTGTATCTATGTTTTCTCTATGACTGTATTTATGTTTTCTCTATGACTGTATTTATGTTTTCTCTATGACTGTAGTTATATTTTCGCTATGACTGTATTATATTTTCTCTATGACTGTATCTATATTTTCTCTATGACTGTATTTATGTTTTCTCTATGACTGTATCTATGTTTTCTCTATGACTGTATCTATTTTTTCTCTATGACTGTATCTATATTTTCTCTATGACTGTATTTATGTTTTCTCTATGACTGTATTTATGTTTTCTCTATGACTGTATTTATGTTTTCTCTATGACTGTATCTATGTTTTCTCTATGACTGTATCTATATTTTCTCTATGGCTATATTTATGTTTTCTCTATGACTGTATTTATGTTTTCTCTATGACTGTATTTATGTTTTCTCTATGACTGTATTTATATTTTCTCTATGACTGTATTTATGTTTTCTCTATGACTGTATTTATATTTTCTCTATGACTGTATCTATATTTTCTCTATGACTGTATTTATGTTTTCTCTATGACTGTATCTATGTTTTCTCTATGACTGTATTTATATTTTCTCTATGACTGTATTTATGTTTTCTCTATGGCTGTATTTATGTTTTCTCTATGACTGTATCTGTTTTCTCTATGACTGTAGTTATGTTTTCTCTATGACTGTATCTATGTTTTCTCTATGACTGTATTTATATTTTCTCTATGACTGTATTTATATTTTCTCTATGGACTGTATTTATGTTTTCTCTATGACTGTATTTATGTTTTCTCTATGACTGTATTTATGTTTTCTCTATGACTGTATTTATGTTTTCTCTATGACTGTATTTATGTTTTCTCTATGACTGTAGTCTGTTTTCTCTATGACTGTATTTAAGTTTTCTCTATGACTATCTGTTTTCTCTATGGCTGTATTTATATTTTCTCTATGACTGTATTTATAGTTTTCTCTATGACTGTAGTTATGTTTTCTCTATGACTGTATATGTTTTCTCTATGACTGTAGTTATGTTTTCTCTATGACTATCTGTTTTCTCTATGACAGTAGTTATGTTTTCTCTATGACTGTAGTTATATTTTCTCTATGACTGTATTTATATTTTCTCTATGACTGTAGTTATATTTTCTCTATGGCTGCATTTATGTTTTCTCTATGGCTGTATTTATGTTTTCTCTATGACTGTAGTTATATTTTCTCTATGGCTGTATTTATGTTTTCTCTATGACTGTATCTATGTTTTCTCTATGACTGTATTTATGTTTTCTCTATGACTGTATCTATATTTTCTCTATGACTGTATATTTATTTTCTCTATGACTGTATCTATGTTTTCTCTATGACTGTAGTTATATTTTCTCTATGACTGTATCTATATTTTCTCTATGACTGTATTTATGTTTTCTCTATGACTGTATTTATGTTTTCTCTATGACTGTATCTATGTTTTCTCTATGACTGTATCTATATTTTCTCTATGGCTGTATTTATGTTTTCTCTATGACTGTATTTATGTTTTCTCTATGACTGTATTTATATTTTCTCTATGACTGTATGTATGTTTTCTCTATGACTGTATTTATGTTTTCTCTATGACTGTATTTATGTTTTCTCTATGACTGTATTTATGTTTTCTCTATGACTGTATCTATGTTTTCTCTATGGCTGTAGTTATGTTTTCTCTATGGCTGTAGTTATATTTTCTCTATGACTGTATCTATATTTTCTCTATGACTGTATCTATGTTTTCTCTATGACTGTATCTATGTTTTCTCTATGGCTGTAGTTATGTTTTCTCTATGGCTGTAGTTATGTTTTCTCTATGGCTGTAGTTATATTTTCTCTATGACTGTATTTATATTTTCTCTATGACTGTATCTATGTTTTCTCTATGACTGTATTTATGTTTTCTCTATGACTGTATTTATGTTTTCTCTATGACTGTAGTTATATTTTCGCTATGACTGTATTTATATTTTCTCTATGACTGTATCTATATTTTCTCTATGACTGTATTTATGTTTTCTCTATGACTGTATCTATGTTTTCTCTATGACTGTAGTTATATTTTCTCTATGACTGTATCTATATTTTCTCTATGACTGTATTTATGTTTTCTCTATGACTGTATTTATGTTTTCTCTATGACTGTATTTATGTTTTCTCTATGACTGTATCTATGTTTTCTCTATGACTGTATCTATATTTTCTCTATGGCTATATTTATGTTTTCTCTATGACTGTATTTATGTTTTCTCTATGACTGTATTTATGTTTTCTCTATGACTGTATTTATATTTTCTCTATGACTGTATTTATGTTTTCTCTATGACTGTATTTATATTTTCTCTATGACTGTATCTATATTTTCTCTATGACTGTATTTATGTTTTCTCTATGACTGTATCTATGTTTTCTCTATAACTGTATTTATATTTTCTCTATGACTGTATTTATGTTTTCTCTATGGCTGTGGTTATGTTTTCTCTATGACTATCTGTTTTCTCTATGGCTGTAGTTATGTTTTCTCTATGACTGTATCTATGTTTTCTCTATGGCTGTATTTATATTTTCTCTATGACTGTATTTATATTTTCTCTATGGCTGTATTTATATTTTCTCTATGACTGTATTTATGTTTTCTCTATGACTGTATTTATGTTTTCTCTATGACTGTATTTATGTTTTCTCTATGACTGTATTTATGTTTTCTCTATGACTATCTGTTTTCTCTATGGCTGTATTTAAGTTTTCTCTATGACTATCTGTTTTCTCTATGGCTGTATTTATATTTTCTCTATGACTGTATTTATATTTTCTCTATGACTGTAGTTATGTTTTCTCTATGACTATCTGTTTTCTCTATGACTGTAGTTATGTTTTCTCTATGACTATCTGTTTTCTCTATGACAGTAGTTATGTTTTCTCTATGACTGTAGTTATATTTTCTCTATGACTGTATTTATATTTTCTCTATGACTGTAGTTATATTTTCTCTATGACTATCTGTTTTCTCTATGATTGTATTTATATTTTCTCTATGGCTGTGGTTATGTTTTCTCTATGACTATCTGTTTTCTCTATGGCTGTATTTATATTTTCTCTATGACTGTATTTATATTTTCTCTATGACTGTATTTATGTTTTCTCTATGACTGTATTTATATTTTCTCTATGACTGTATCTATGTTTTCTCTATGGCTGTATTTATATTTTCTCTATGACTGTATCTATATTTTCTCTATGACTGTAGTTATGTTTTCTCTATGACTGTATCTATATTTTCTCTATGACAGTAGTTATATTTTCTCTATGGCTGTATTTATATTTTCTCTATGGCTGTATTTATATTTTCTCTATGACTGTATTTATATTTTCTCTATGACTGTATTTATATTTTCTCTATGACTGTATTTATATTTTCTCTATGACAGTAGTTATATTTTCTCTATGGCTGTATTTATATTTTCTCTATGACTGTATTTATATTTTCTCTATGACTGTATTTATATTTTCTCTATGACTGTATTTATATTTTCTCTATGACTGTATCTATGTTTTCTCTATGACTGTATTTATATTTTCTCTAGGGCTGTATTTATGTTTTCTCTATGACTGTATTTATGTTTTCTCTATGACTGTATTTATATTTTCTCTATGACTGTATTTATATTTTCTCTATGACTGTATTTATGTTTTCTCTATGGCTGTAGTTATGTTTTCTCTATGACTGTATTTATATTTTCTCTATGACTGTATTTATATTTTCTCTATGACTGTATTTATATTTTCTCTATGACTGTAGTTATGTTTTCTCTATGACTATCTGTTTTCTCTATGACTGTAGTTATGTTTTCTCTATGACTATCTGTTTTCTCTATGACTGTATTTATGTTTTCTCTATGACTATCTGTTTTCTCTATGGCTGTATTTATATTTTCTCTATGACTGTATTTATATTTTCTCTATGACTGTAGTTATGTTTTCTCTATGACTATCTGTTTTCTCTATGACTGTAGTTATGTTTTCTCTATGACTATCTGTTTTCTCTATGACTGTAGTTATGTTTTCTCTATGACTGTAGTTATATTTTCTCTATGACTGTATTTATATTTTCCCTATGACTGTATTTATATTTTCTCTATGACTATCTGTTTTCTCTATGACTGTATTTATGTTTTCTCTATGGCTGTGGTTATGTTTTCTCTATGACTATCTGTTTTCTCTATGGCTGTAGTTATGTTTTCTCTATGACTATCTGTTTTCTCTATGGCTGTATTTATGTTTTCTCTATGACTGTATTTATATTTTCTCAATGACTGTATTTATATTTTCTCTATGACTGTATTTATATTTTCTCTATGACTGTATTTATGTTTTCTCTATGACTGTATTTATGTTTTCTCTATGACTGTATCTATATTTTCTCTATGACTGTATTTATGTTTTCTCTATGGCTGTAGTTGTGTTTTCTCTATGACTGTATCTATGTTTTCTCTATGGCTGTAGTTATATTTTCTCTATGACTGTATCTATATTTTCTCTATGACTGTATTTATGTTTTCTCTATGACTGTATCTATGTTTTCTCTATGACTGTATTTATGTTTTCTCTATGACTATCTGTTTTCTCTATGACTGTATTTATATTTTCTCTATGACTATCTGTTTTCTCTATGGCTGTATTTATATTTTCTCTATGACTGTATTTATATATTCTCTATGACTGTATTTATGTTTTCTCTATGACTGTATTTATGTTTTCTCTATGACTGTATTTATGTTTTCTCTATGACTGTATTTATATATTCTCTATGACTGTATTTATGTTTTCTCTATGACTGTATCTATGTTTTCTCTATGACTGTATTTATATTTTCTCTATGACTGTATTTATGTTTTCTCTATGACTGTATTTATGTTTTCTCTATGACTGTAGTTATATTTTCTCTATGACTGTATTTATGTTTTCTCTATGACTGTATTTATGTTTTCTCTATGACTGTATTTATGTTTTCTCTATGACTGTAGTTATGTTTTCTCTATGACTGTATTTATGTTTTCTCTATGACTATCTGTTTTCTCTATGGCTGTATTTATATTTTCTCTATGACTGTATTTATGTTTTCTCTATGACTGTATTTATGTTTTCTCTATGACTGTATTTATGTTTTCTCTATGACTGTAGTTATGTTTTCTCTATGACTGTATGTTTTCTCTATGACTGTATTTATGTTTTCTCTATGACTGTATCTATGTTTTCTCTATGACTGTATTTATGTTTTCTCTATGACTATAGTTATATTTTCTCTATGGCTGTATTTATGTTTTCTCTATGGCTGTATTTATGTTTTCTCTATGACTGTAGTTATATTTTCTCTATGGCTGTATTTATGTTTTCTCTATGACTGTATCTATGTTTTCTCTATGACTGTATTTATGTTTTCTCTATGACTGTATCTATATTTTCTCTATGACTGTATATTTATTTTCTCTATGACTGTATCTATGTTTTCTCTATGACTGTAGTTATATTTTCTCTATGACTGTATCTATATTTTCTCTATGACTGTATTTATGTTTTCTCTATGACTGTATTTATGTTTTCTCTATGACTGTATCTATGTTTTCTCTATGACTGTATCTATATTTTCTCTATGGCTGTATTTATGTTTTCTCTATGACTGTATTTATGTTTTCTCTATGACTGTATTTATATTTTCTCTATGACTGTATGTATGTTTTCTCTATGGCTGTATTTATGTTTTCTCTATGACTGTATTTATGTTTTCTCTATGACTGTATTTATGTTTTCTCTATGACTGTATCTATGTTTTCTCTATGACTGTATCTATGTTTTCTCTATGGCTGTAGTTATGTTTTCTCTATGGCTGTAGTTATATTTTCTCTATGACTGTATCTATATTTTCTCTATGACTGTATCTATGTTTTCTCTATGACTGTATCTATGTTTTCTCTATGGCTGTAGTTATGTTTTCTCTATGGCTGTAGTTATGTTTTCTCTATGGCTGTAGTTATATTTTCTCTATGACTGTATTTATATTTTCTCTATGACTGTATCTATGTTTTCTCTATGACTGTATTTATGTTTTCTCTATGACTGTATTTATGTTTTCTCTATGACTGTAGTTATATTTTCGCTATGACTGTATTTATATTTTCTCTATGACTGTATCTATATTTTCTCTATGACTGTATTTATGTTTTCTCTATGACTGTATCTATGTTTTCTCTATGACTGTAGTTATATTTTCTCTATGACTGTATCTATATTTTCTCTATGACTGTATTTATGTTTTCTCTATGACTGTATTTATGTTTTCTCTATGACTGTATTTATGATTTCTCTATGACTGTATCTATGTTTTCTCTATGACTGTATCTATATTTTCTCTATGGCTATATTTATGTTTTCTCTATGACTGTATTTATGTTTTCTCTATGACTGTATTTATGTTTTCTCTATGACTGTATTTATATTTTCTCTATGACTGTATTTATGTTTTCTCTATGACTGTATTTATATTTTCTCTATGACTGTATCTATATTTTCTCTATGACTGTATTTATGTTTTCTCTATGACTGTATCTATGTTTTCTCTATAACTGTATTTATATTTTCTCTATGACTGTATTTATGTTTTCTCTATGGCTGTGGTTATGTTTTCTCTATGACTATCTGTTTTCTCTATGGCTGTAGTTATGTTTTCTCTATGACTGTATCTATGTTTTTTCTAAGGCTGTATTTATATTTTCTCTATGACTGTATTTATATTTTCTCTATGGCTGTATTTATATTTTCTCTATGACTGTATTTATGTTTTCTCTATGACTGTATTTATGTTTTCTCTATGACTGTATTTATGTTTTCTCTATGACTGTATTTATGTTTTCTCTATGACTATCTGTTTTCTCTATGGCTGTATTTAAGTTTTCTCTATGACTATCTGTTTTCTCTATGGCTGTATTTATATTTTCTCTATGACTGTATTTATATTTTCTCTATGACTGTAGTTATGTTTTCTCTATGACTATCTGTTTTCTCTATGACTGTAGTTATGTTTTCTCTATGACTATCTGTTTTCTCTATGACAGTAGTTATGTTTTCTCTATGACTGTAGTTATATTTTCTCTATGACTGTATTTATATTTTCTCTATGACTGTAGTTATATTTTCTCTATGACTATCTGTTTTCTCTATGATTGTATTTATATTTTCTCTATGGCTGTGGTTATGTTTTCTCTATGACTATCTGTTTTCTCTATGGCTGTATTTATATTTTCTCTATGACTGTATTTATATTTTCTCTATGACTGTATTTATGTTTTCTCTATGACTGTATTTATATTTTCTCTATGACTGTATCTATGTTTTCTCTATGGCTGTATTTATATTTTCTCTATGACTGTATCTATATTTTCTCTATGACTGTAGTTATGTTTTCTCTATGACTGTATCTATATTTTCTCTATGACAGTAGTTATATTTTCTCTATGGCTGTAGTTATATTTTCTCTATGGCTGTATTTATATTTTCTCTATGACTGTATTTATATTTTCTCTATGACTGTATTTATATTTTCTCTATGACTGTATTTATATTTTCTCTATGACTGTATTTATATTTTCTCTATGACTGTATTTATATTTTCTCTATGACAGTAGTTATATTTTCTCTATGGCTGTATTTATATTTTCTCTATGACTGTATTTATATTTTCTCTATGACTGTATTTATATTTTCTCTATGACTGTATTTATATTTTCTCTATGACTGTATCTATGTTTTCTCTATGACTGTATTTATATTTTCTCTATGGCTGTATTTATGTTTTCTCTATGACTGTATTTATGTTTTCTCTATGACTGTATTTATATTTTCTCTATGACTGTATTTATATTTTCTCTATGACTGTATTTATGTTTTCTCTATGGCTGTAGTTATGTTTTCTCTATGACTGTATTTATATTTTCTCTATGGCTGTATTTATATTTTCTCTATGACTGTATTTATATTTTCTCTATGGCTGTATTTATATTTTCTCTATGACTGTATCTATATTTTCTCTATGGCTGTATTTATGTTTTCTCTATGGCTGTATCTATATTTGCTCTACGACTGTATTTATGTTTTCTCTATGACTGTATTTATGTTTTCTCTATGACTGTATTTATGTTTTCTCTATGACTGTATTTATATTTTCTCTATGACTGTAGTTATGTTTTCTCTATGGCTGTAGTTATGTTTTCTCTATGGCTGTAGTTATATTTTCTCTATGACTGTATCTATATTTTCTCTATGGCTGTATTTATGTTTTCTCTATGACTGTATCTATATTTTCTCTATGGCTGTAGTTATATTTTCTCTATGACTGTATCTATATTTTCTCTATGACTGTATTTATATTTTCTCTATGGCTGTATCTATATTTTCTCTATGACTGTAGTTATGTTTTCTCTATGACTGTATTTATATTTTCTCTATGACTGTATCTATGTTTTCTCTATGACTGTATTTATATTTTCTCTATGACTGTATTTATGTTTTCTCTATGACTGTATCTATGTTTTCTCTATGACTGTATTTATATTTTCTCTATGACTGTATTTATGTTTTCTCTATGACTGTATCTATGTTTTCTCTATGACTATCTGTTTTCTCTATGACTGTATCTATATTTTCTCTATAACTATCTGTTTTCTCTATGACTGTATCTATGTTTTCTCTATGACTATCTGTTTTCTCTATGACTGTATCTATATTTTCTCTATGACTGTATCTATGTTTTCTCTATGACTGTATTTATATTTTCTCTATGGCTGTATTTATATTTTCTCTATGACTGTATTTATATTTTCTCTATGACTGTATCTATGTTTTCTCTATGACTGTATTTATATTTTCTCTATGGCTGTATTTATATTTTCTCTATGACTGTATTAATATTTTCTCTATGACTGTATCTATGTTTTCTCTATGACTGTATCTATGTTTTCTCTATGACTGTATTTATATTTTCTCTATGGCTGTATTTATATTTTCTCTATGACTGTATTTATATTTTCTCTATGGCTGTATTTATGGTTTCTCTATGACTGTATTTATATTTTCTCTATGGCTGTATCTATGTTTTCTCTATGACTGTATTTATATTTTCTCTATGGCTGTATCTATGTTTTCTCTATGACTGTATTTATATTTTCTCTATGACTGTATTTATATTTTCTCTATGACTGTATTTATGTTTTCTCTATGACTGTATTTATATTTTCTCTATGACTGTATTTATATTTTCTCTATGACTATCAGTTTTCTCTATGACTGTATTTATATTTTCTCTATGACTATCTGTTTTCTCTATGACTGTATTTATGTTTTCTCTATGACTGTATCTATATATTCTCTATGACTGTATTTATGTTTTCTCTATGGCTGTAGTTATGTTTTCTCTATGACTGTAGTTATATTTTCTCTATGACTGTATTTATGTTTTCTCTATGACTGTATTTATATTTTCTCTATGACTGTATCTATGTTTTCTCTATGACTGTATTTATGTTTTCTCTATGACTGTATCTATATTTTCTCTATGACTGTATTTATATTTTCTCTATGGCTGTATTTATGTTTTCTCTATGACTATCTGTTTTCTCTATGGCTGTGGTTATGTTTTCTCTATGACTGTATCTATGTTTTCTCTATGACTCATTTATATTTTCTCTATGACTGTATTTATATTTTCTCTATGACTGTATTTATATTTTCTCTATGACTGTATCTATGTTTTCTCTATGACTGTATCTATGTTTTCTCTATGGCTGTAGTTATGTTTTCTCTATGGCTGTAGTTATATTTTCTCAATGACTGTATCTATATTTTCTCTATGACTGTATCTATGTTTTCTCTATGACTGTATCTATGTTTTCTCTATGGCTGTAGTTATGTTTTCTCTATGGCTGTAGTTATGTTTTCTCTATGGCTGTAGTTATATTTTCTCTATGACTGTATTTATATTTTCTCTATGACTGTATCTATATTTTCTCTATGACTGTATTTATATTTTCTCTATGACTGTATCTATATTTTCTCTATGACTGTATTTATGTTTTCTCTATGACTGTATCTATGTTTTCTCTATGACTGTAGTTATATTTTCTCTATGACTGTATCTATATTTTCTCTATGACTGTATTTATGTTTTCTCTATGACTGTATTTATGTTTTCTCTATGACTGTATTTATGTTTTCTCTATGACTGTATCTATGTTTTCTCTATGACTGTATCTATATTTTCTCTATGGCTGTATTTATGTTTTCTCTATGACTGTATTTATGTTTTCTCTATGACTGTATTTATGTTTTCTCTATGACTGTATTTATGTTTTCTCTATGACTGTATTTATGTTTTCTCTATGACTGTATTTATATTTTCTCTATGACTGTATTTATGTTTTCTCTATGACTGTAATTATATTTTCTCTATGACTGTATTTATATTTTCTCTATGACTGTATTTATGTTTTCTCTATGACTGTATTTATGTTTTCTCTATGACTGTATTTATATTTTCTCTATGACTGTATTTATGTTTTCTCTATGACTGTATTTATGTTTTCTCTATGACTGTAGTTATGTTTTCTCTATGACTGTAGTTATGTTTTCTCTATGGCTGTAGTTATGTTTTCTCTATGGCTGTAGTTATGTTTTCTCTATGGCTGTAGTTATATTTTCTTTATGACTGTATTTATATTTTCTCTATGACTGTATCTATGTTTTCTCTATGACTGTATCTATATTTTCTCTATGGCTGTATTTATGTTTTCTCTATGACTGTATTTATATTTTCTCTATGACTGTATTTATGTTTTCTCTATGACTGTATCTATATTTTCTCTATGACTGTATTTATGTTTTCTCTATGACTGTATTTATATTTTCTCTATGACTGTATTTATGTTTTCTCTATGACTGTATGTATATTTTCTCTATGACTGTATTTATATTTTCTCTATGACTGTATTTATATTTTCTCTATGACTGTATTTATGTTTACTCTATGACTGTATCTATGTTTTCTCTATGACTGTATTTATATTTTCTCTATGACTGTATTTATGTTTTCTCTATGGCTGTGGTTATGTTTTCTCTATGACTATCTGTTTTCTCTATGGCTGTAGTTATGTTTTCTCTATGACTGTAGTTATGTTTTCTCTATGGCTGTATTTATATTTTCTCTATGACTGTATTTATATTTTCTCTATGGCTGTATTTATATTTTCTCTATGACTGTATTTATGTTTTCTCTATGACTGTAGTTATGTTTTCTCTATGACTGTAGTTATGTTTTCTCTATGACTATCTGTTTTCTCTATGACTGTATTTATGTTTTCTCTATGACTGTATTTATGTTTTCTCTATGACTGTATTTATGTTTTCTCTATGACTATCTGTTTTCTCTATGGCTGTATTTATATTTTCTCTATGACTGTATTTATATTTTCTCTATGACTGTAGTTATGTTTTCTCTATGACTATCTGTTTTCTCTATGACTGTAGTTATGTTTTCTCTATGACTATCTGTTTTCTCTATGACAGTAGTTATGTTTTCTCTATGACTGTAGTTATATTTTCTCTATGACTGTATTTATATTTTCTCTATGACTGTAGTTATATTTTCTCTATGACTATCTGTTTTCTCTATGACTGTATTTATATTTTCTCTATGGCTGTGGTTATGTTTTCTCTATGACTATCTGTTTTCTCTATGGCTGTATTTATATTTTCTCTATGACTGTATTTATATTTTCTCTATGACTGTATTTATGTTTTCTCTATGAGTGTATTTATATTTTCTCTATGACTGTATCTATGTTTTCTCTATGGCTGTATTTATATTTTCTCTATGACTGTATCTATATTTTCTCTATGACTGTAGTTATGTTTTCTCTATGACTGTATCTATATTTTCTCTATGACAGTAGTTATATTTTCTCTATGGCTGTATTTATATTTTCTCTATGGCTGTATTTATATTTTCTCTATGACTGTATTTATATTTTCTCTATGGCTGTATTTATATTTTCTCTATGGCTGTATTTATGTTTTCTCTATGACTGTATCTATGTTTTCTCTATGACTGTATTTATGTTTTCTCTATGACTGTATTTATGTTTTCTCTGTGACTGTATTTATGTTTTCTCTATGACTGTATTTATATTTTCTCTATGACTGTATTTATATTTTCTCTATGACTGTATCTATGTTTTCTCTATGACTGTATTTATGTTTTCTCTATGACTGTATTTATGTTTTCTCTGTGACTGTATTTATGTTTTCTCTATGACTGTATTTATATTTTCTCTATGACTGTATTTATATTTTCTCTATGACTGTATCTATGTTTTCTCTATGGCTGTATTTATATTTTCTCTATGGCTGTATTTATGTTTTCTCTATGACTGTATCTATGTTTTCTCTATGACTGTATTTATATTTTCTCTATGGTTGTAGTTATGTTTTCTCTATGACTGTATTTATATTTTCTCTATGGCTGTATTTATATTTTCTCTATGACTGTATTTATATTTTCTCTATGGCTGTATTTATGTTTTCTCTATGGCTGTATTTATGTTTTCTCTATGGCTGTATCTATATTTTCTCTATGGCTGTATTTATGTTTTCTCTATGACTGTATTTATGTTTTCTCTATGACTGTATTTATGTTCTCTCTATGGCTGTAGTTATGTTTTCTCTATGGCTGTAGTTATGTTTTCTCTATGGCTGTAGTTATATTTTCTCTATGACTGTATCTATATTTTCTCTATGGCTGTATTTATGTTTTCTCTATGGCTGTAGTTATATTTTCTCTATGACTGTATCTATATTTTCTCTATGACTGTATTTATATTTTCTCTATGGCTGTATCTATATTTTCTCTATGACTGTAGTTATGTTTTCTCTATGACTGTATCTATGTTTTCTCTATGACTGTAGTTATGTTTTCTCTATGACTGTATTTATGTTTTCTCTATGACTGTATCTATGTTTTCTCTATGACTGTATTTATATTTTCTCTATGACTGTATTTATGTTTTCTCTATGACTGTATCTATGTTTTCTCTATGACTATCTGTTTTCTCTATGACTGTATCTATATTTTCTCTATGACTATCTGTTTTCTCTATGACTGTATCTATGTTTTCTCTATGACTATCTGTTTTCTCTATGACTGTATCTATATTTTCTCTATGACTGTATCTATGTTTTCTCTATGACTGTATTTATATTTTCTCTATGACTGTATTTATATTTTCTCTATGGCTGTATTTATATTTTCTCTATGGCTGTATTTATATTTTCTCTATGGCTGTATTTATATTTTCTCTATGGCTGTATTTATATTTTCTCTATGGCTGTATTTATATTTTCTCTATGGCTGTATTTATATTTTCTCTATGGCTGTATTTATGTTTTCTCTATGACTATCTGTTTTCTCTATGGCTGTGGTTATGTTTTCTCTATGACTATCTGTTTTCTCTATGACTGTATTTATGTTTTCTCTATGACTGTATCTATATTTTCTCTATGACTGTATTTATATTTTCTCTATGGCTGTATCTATATTTTCTCTATGACTGTATTTATATTTTCTCTATGACTGTATTTATATTTTCTCTATGACTGTATTTATATTTTCTCTATGACTGTATCTATGTTTTCTCTATGACTGTATCTATGTTTTCTCTATGGCTGTAGTTATGTTTTCTCTATGGCTGTAGTTATATTTTCTCTATGACTGTATCTATATTTTCTCTATGACTGTATCTATGTTTTCTCTATGACTGTGTCTATGTTTTCTCTATGGCTGTAGTTATGTTTTCTCTATGGCTGTAGTTATGTTTTCTCTATGGCTGTAGTTATGTTTTCTCTATGGCTGTAGTTATGTTTTCTCTATGGCTGTAGTTATATTTTCTCTATGACTGTATTTATATTTTCTCTATGACTGTATCAATGTTTTCTCTATGACTGTATTTATGTTTTCTCTATGACTGTATTTATGTTTTCTCTATGACTGTAGTTATGTTTTCTCTATGACTGTATCTATGTTTTCTCTATGACTGTAGTTATATTTTCTCTATGACTGTATCTATATTTTCTCTATGACTGTATTTATGTTTTCTCTATGACTGTGTTTATGTTTTCTCTATGACTGTATTTATGTTTTCTCTATGACTGTATCTATGTTTTCTCTATGACTGTATCTATATTTTCTCTATGGCTGTATTTATGTTTTCTCTATGACTGTATTTATATTTTCTCTATGACTGTATTTATATTTTCTCTATGACTGTATTTATATTTTCTCTATGACTGTATCTATGTTTTCTCTATGACTGTATCTATGTTTTCTCTATGACTGTATTTATGTTTTCTCTATGACTGTATTTATGTTTTCTCTATGACTGTATTTATGTTTTCTCTATGACTGTATTTATATTTTCTCTATGACTGTATTTATGTTTTCTCTATGACTGTAGTTATATTTTCTCTATGACTGTATTTATGTTTTCTCTATGACTGTAGTTATATTTTCTCTATGACTGTATTTATGTTTTCTCTATGACTGTAGTTATATTTTCTCTATGACTGTATTTATGTTTTCTCTATGACTGTATTTATGTTTTCTCTATGACTGTATTATATGTTTTCTCTATGACTGTATTTATGTTTTCTCTATGACTGTATCTATGTTTTCTCTATGACTGTATTTATGTTTTCTCTATGACTGTAGTTATGTTTTCTCTATGACTGTATTTATGTTTTCTCTATGACTGTAGTTATGTTTTCTCTATGACTGTAGTTATGTTTTCTCTATGGCTGTAGTTATATTTTCTTTATGACTGTATTTATATTTTCTCTATGACTGTATCTATGTTTTCTCTATGGCTGTAGTTATATTTTCTTTATGACTGTATTTATATTTTCTCTATGACTGTATTTATATTTTCTCTATGACTGTATTTATATTTTCTCTATGACTGTATTTATATTTTCTCTATGACTGTATTTATGTTTTCTCTATGACTGTAGTTATGTTTTCTCTATGACTGTAGTTATGTTTTCTCTATGGCTGTAGTTATGTTTTCTCTATGGCTGTAGTTATGTTTTCTCTATGGCTGTAGTTATATTTTCTTTATGACTGTATCTATGTTTTCTCTATGACTGTATCTATGTTTTCTCTATGACTGTATCTATATTTTCTCTATGGCTGTATTTATGTTTTCTCTATGACTGTATTTATATTTTCTCTATGACTGTATTTATATTTTCTCTATGACTGTATTTATATTTTCTCTATGACTGTATTTATATTTTCTCTATGACTGTATTTATGTTTTCTCTATGGCTGTGGTTATGTTTTCTCTATGACTATCTGTTTTCTCTATGGCTGTAGTTATGTTTTCTCTATGACTGTATCTATGTTTTCTCTATGGCTGTATTTATATTTTCTCTATGGCTGTATTTATATTTTCTCTATGGCTGTATTTATATTTTCTCTATGACTGTATTTATGTTTTCTCTATGACTGTAGTTATGTTTTCTCTATGACTGTAGTTATGTTTTCTCTATGACTATCTGTTTTCTCTATGACTGTATTTATGTTTTCTCTATGACTATCTGTTTTCTCTATGGCTGTATTTATATTTTCTCTATGACTGTATTTATATTTTCTCTATGACTGTATTTATATTTTCTCTATGACTGTAGTTATGTTTTCTCTATGACTATCTGTTTTCTCTATGACTGTAGTTATGTTTTCTCTATGACTATCTGTTTTCTCTATGACTGTATTTATGTTTTCTCTATGACTATCTGTTTTCTCTATGGCTGTAGTTATGTTTTCTCTATGACTGTATTTATATTTTCTCTATGACTGTATTTATATTTTCTCTATGGCTGTATTTATATTTTCTCTATGGCTGTAGTTATGTTTTCTCTATGACTATCTGTTTTCTCTATGACTGTATTTATATTTTCTCTATGACTGTATTTATGTTTTCTCTATGACTGTATTTATATTTTCTCTATGACTGTATTTATATTTTCTCTATGACTGTATTTATGTTTTCTCTATGACTGTATTTATGTTTTCTCTATGACTGTATCTATGTTTTCTCTATGGCTGTAGTTATGTTTTCTCTATGACTGCAGCTATGTTATATTTATGGCTGTATCTATGTTTTCTCTATGGCTGTAGTTATGTTTTCTCTATGACTGTGATCTATGTAAATGTAAACAGAATGTGTTCTCATCTTTATTTCTAGCCATAATGTTAACAATATAAAACAGTAAACTTGAAGTGACATCTGCCCATGACTATCTCAAACCTAAAATGTTAACATAATGTTAACAATTTAAACAGCAGACTTGTGACATCAGCCCACGACAACCTCACAACTAAAATGTCATGTGGACAAGCCCACAATTAGGTCAAAGAACTGAAAAGATTGTGAGAAGTATTTCCCAACATTCTAACAAAGAAGGCATGTCATGTATTGATGATGCCATACATTTAGGTGCTCTATCAGCTACAATAAAAACAAAGATTATGCATACAGATAAAACCACTATGGAGAAAGAAATATATATTAATGAGGAAAAATTGGAGGTGGTGGAAAATTTTGAATATCTCGGGTCATTGATTACCAACAACGGTGACACAATGAAAGAAATTAAACGACGTCTATCAATTGCTATTCAAAGACTAAAACAACTGAATAAATTATGGAATGGGACAGACAGAACTACAAAAATTAGATTTTTAAGAGCATGCATCTTTCCCATTGCAACATATGCCTGTGAGACCTGGACACTTAACAAGCTGAACAGCGCATAAATGCCTTTGAATATAAATGTTATAGACGAGTTCTAAGAATATCTTGGGTAAAGAAAAGAACAAATGCATCCATACTTCAAGAGCTGAATATTGAAGAAGGTTGGCTATTAAAGACGATAAAACAAAGAAAATTGAAATATTTTGGTCACTAGAAATGTCATGAAAGTTTGGAGAGAACAATAATGGAGGGGTATATGCCTGGGAAGAGAGGAAGAGGAAGGCCAAAGAGAAGATGAGTGCAGGATGTGGCGGGACATCTTGCTTAAGATTGAGAGGTTTTCCAGAAGGTTGTTATGGGAGCGAGGTTCTGCAAAGGACATGTTACTGAATGAATGAATGAATCAGCTACAATGTGTGATAGGTAACATACAGGTAGGTGATCTATCAGCTACAAGGTGTGACAGGTAACATACAGGTAGGTGCTCTATCAGCTACAAGGTGGGACAGGTAACATACAGATAGGTGCTCTATCAGCTACAAGGTGTGACAGGTAACATACAGGTAGGTGCTCTATCAGCTACAAGGTGTGACAGGTAACATACAGGTAGGTGATCTATCAGCTACAAGGTGTGACAGGTAACATACAGGTAGGTGCTCTATCAGCTACAAGGTGTGACAGGTAACATACAGGTAGGCGCTCTATCAGCTACAAGGTGTGATAGGTAACATACAGATAGGTGATCTATCAGCTACAAGGTGTGATGGGTAACATACAGATAGGTGATCTATCAGCTACAAGGTGTGATAGGTAACATACAGGTAGGTGCTCTATCAGCTACAAGGTGTGACAGGTAACATACAGATAGGTGCTCTATCAGCTACAAGGTGTGACAGGTAACATACAGGTAGGTGCTCTATCAGCTACAAGGTGTGACAGGTAACATACAGGTAGGTGCTCTATCAGCTACAAGGTGTGACAGGTAACATACAGGTAGGTGCTCTATCAGCTACAAGATGTGACAAGTGTGACAGGTAACATACAGGTAGGTGCTCTATCAGCTACAAGGTGTGACAGGTAACATACAGATAGGTGATCTATCAGCTACAGGATGTGACAGGTAACATACAGATAGGTGATCTATCAGCTACAAGGTGTGACAGGTAACATACAGATAGGTGATCTATCAGCTACAAGGTGTGACAGGTAACATACAGATTGGTGATCTATCAGCTACAAGGTGTGACAGGTAACATACAGATAGGTGATCTATCAGCTACAAGGTGTGACAGGTAACATACAGATAGGTGATCTATCAGCTACAAGGTGTGACAGGTAACATACAGATAGGTGCTCTATCAGCTACAAGGTGTGACAGGTAACATACAGGTAGGTGCTCTATCAGCTACAAGGTGGGACAGGTAACATACAGATAGGTGCTCTATCAGCTACAAGGTGTGATAGGTAACATACAGGTAGGTGCTCTATCAGCTACAAGATGTGACAAGTGTGATAGGTAACATACAGGTAGGTGCTCTATCAGCTACAAGGTGTGACAGGTAACATACAGGTAGGTGCTCTATCAGCTACAAGGTGTGACAAGTGTGACAGGTAACATACAGGTAGGTGCTCTATCAGCTACAAGGTGTGACAGGTAACATACAGGTAGGTGCTCTATCAGCTACAAGGTGTGACAAGTGTGACAGGTAACATACAGATAGGTGCTCTATCAGCTACAAGGTGGGATAGGTAACATACAGGTAGGTGCTCTATCAGCTACAAGGTGTGACAGGTAACATACAGGTAGGTGCTCTATCAGCTACAAGGTGTGACAGGTAACATACAGGCAGGTGCTATATCAGCTACAAGGTGGGATAGGTAACATACAGGTAGGTGCTCTATCAGCTACAAGGTGTGACAGGTAACATACAGGTAGGTGCTCTATCAGCTACAAGGTGTGACAGGTAACATACAGGTAGGTGCTCTATCAGCTACAAGATGTGACAAGTGTGACAGGTAACATACAGGTAGGTGCTCTATCAGCTACAAGGTGTGACAGGTAACATACAGGTAGGTGCTCTATCAGCTACAAGGTGTGACAGGTAACATACAGATAGGTGATCTATCAGCTACAAGGTGTGACAGGTAACTTACAGGTAGGTGCTCTATCAGCTACAAGGTGTGACAAGTGTGACAGGTAACATACAGATAGGTGATCTATCAGCTACAAGGTGTGACAGGTAACATACAGATAGGTGCTCTATCAGCTACAAGGTGTGATAGGTAACATACAGATAGGTGCTCTATCAGCTACAAGGTGTGACAGGTAACATACAGATAGGTGATCTATCAGCTACAAGGTGTGACAGGTAACATACAGGTAGGTGTGCTCTATCAGCTACAAGGTGTGACAGGTAACATACAGGTAGGTGCTCTATCAGCTACAAAGTGGGATAGGTAACATACAGGTAGGTGCTCTATCAGCTACAAGGTGTGACAGGTAACATACAGATAGGTGATCTATCAGCTACAAGGTGTGACAGGTAACATACAGGTAGGTGCTCTATCAGCTACAAGATGTGACAGGTAACATACAGATAGGTGATCTATCAGCTACAAGGTGTGACAGGTAACATACAGATAGGTGATCTATCAGCTACAAGGTGTGACAGGTAACATACAGATAGGTGATCTATCAGCTACAAGGTGTGACAGGTAACATACAGATAGGTGATCTATCAGCTACAAGGTGTGACAGGTAACATACAGATAGGTGATCTATCAGCTACAAGGTGTGACAGGTAACATACAGGTAGGTGCTCTATCAGCTACAAGATGTGACAAGTGTGACAGGTAACATACAGGTAGGTGCTCTATCAGCTACAAGATGTGACAAGTGTGACAGGTAACATACAGGTAGGTGCTCTATCAGCTACAAGGTGTGACAAGTGTGATAGGTAACATACAGGTAGGTGCTCTATCAGCTACAAGGTGACAGGTAACATACAGGCAGGTGCTCTATCAGCTACAAAATGTGACAAGTGTGACAGGTAACATACAGGTAGGTGCTCTATCAGCTACAAGGTGATAGGTAACATACAGGCAGGTGCTCTATCAGCTACAAGATGTGACAAGTGTGACAGGTAACATACAGGTAGGTGCTCTATCAGCTACAAGGTGTGACAAGTGTGATAGGTAACATACAGGTAGGTGCTCTATCAGCTACAAGGTGACAGGTAACATACAGGCAGGTGCTCTATCAGCTACAAGGTGTGACAGGTAACATACAGGTAGGTGCTCTATCAGCTACAAGGTGACAGGTAACATACAGGTAGGTGCTCTATCAGCTACAAGGTTTGACAGGTAACATACAGGTAGGTGCTCTATCAGCTACAAGGTGTGACAGGTAACATACAGGTAGGTGATCTATCAGTTACAAGATGTGACAAGTGTGACAGGTAACATACAGGTAGGTGCTCTATCAGCTACAAGATGTGACAAGTGTGATAGGTAACATACAGGTAGGTGCTCTATCAGCTACAAGATGTGACAAGTGTGACAGGTAACATACAGGTAGGTGCTCTATCAGCTACAAGGTGACAGGTAACATACAGGCAGGTGCTCTATCAGCTACAAGGTGTGACAGGTAACATACAGGTAGGTGCTCTATCAGCTACAAGGTGACAGGTAACATACAGGCAGGTGCTCTATCAGCTACAAGGTGTGACAGGTAACATACAGGCAGGTGCTCTATCAGCTACAAGGTGACAGGTAACATACAGGCAGGTGCTCTATCAGCTACAAGGTGACAGGTAACATACAGGCAGGTGCTCTATCAGCTACAAGGTGACAGGTAACATACAGGCAGGTGCTCTATCAGCTACAAGGTGTGATAGGTAACATACAGGTAGGTGATCTATCAGCTACAAGGTGTGACAGGTAACATACAGATAGGTGATCTATCAGCTACAAGGTGTGACAGGTAACATACAGATAGGTGATCTATCAGCTACAAGGTGTGACAGGTAACATACAGGTAGGTGCTCTATCAGCTACAAGATGTGACAAGTGTGACAGGTAACATACAGGTAGGTGCTCTATCAGCTACAAGATGTGACAAGTGTGACAGGTAACATACAGGTAGGTGCTCTATCAGCTACAAGGTGTGACAAGTGTGATAGGTAACATACAGGTAGGTGCTCTATCAGCTACAAGGTGACAGGTAACATACAGGCAGGTGCTCTATCAGCTACAAAATGTGACAAGTGTGACAGGTAACATACAGGTAGGTGCTCTATCAGCTACAAGGTGATAGGTAACATACAGGCAGGTGCTCTATCAGCTACAAGATGTGACAAGTGTGACAGGTAACATACAGGTAGGTGCTCTATCAGCTACAAGGTGTGACAAGTGTGATAGGTAACATACAGGTAGGTGCTCTATCAGCTACAAGGTGACAGGTAACATACAGGCAGGTGCTCTATCAGCTACAAGGTGTGACAGGTAACATACAGGTAGGTGCTCTATCAGCTACAAGGTGACAGGTAACATACAGGTAGGTGCTCTATCAGCTACAAGGTTTGACAGGTAACATACAGGTAGGTGCTCTATCAGCTACAAGGTGTGACAGGTAACATACAGGTAAGTGATCTATCAGCTACAAGATGTGACAAGTGTGACAGGTAACATACAGGTAGGTGCTCTATCAGCTACAAGATGTGACAAGTGTGATAGGTAACATACAGGTAGGTGCTCTATCAGCTACAAGATGTGACAAGTGTGACAGGTAACATACAGGTAGGTGCTCTATCAGCTACAAGGTGACAGGTAACATACAGGCAGGTGCTCTATCAGCTACAAGGTGTGACAGGTAACATACAGGTAGGTGCTCTATCAGCTACAAGGTGACAGGTAACATACAGGCAGGTGCTCTATCAGCTACAAGGTGTGACAGGTAACATACAGGCAGGTGCTCTATCAGCTACAAGGTGACAGGTAACATACAGGCAGGTGCTCTATCAGCTACAAGGTGACAGGTAACATACAGGCAGGTGCTCTATCAGCTACAAGGTGACAGGTAACATACAGGCAGGTGCTCTATCAGCTACAAGGTGTGATATGTAACATACAGGTAGGTGCTCTATCAGCTACAAGGTGACAGGTAACATACAGATAGGTGCTCTATCAGCTACAAGGTGTGATAGGTAACATACAGATAGGTGCTCTATCAGCTACAAGGTGACAGGTAACATACAGGCAGGTGCTCTATCAGCTACAAGGTGATAGGTAACATACAGATAGGTGCTCTATCAGCTACAAGGTGATAGGTAACATACAGATAGGTGCTCTATCAGCTACAAGGTGTGATAGGTAACATACAGATAGGTGCTCTATCAGCTACAAGGTGACAGGTAACATACAGGCAGGTGCTCTATCAGCTACAAGGTGTGACAAGTGTGACAGGTAACATACAGGTAGGTGCTCTATCAGCTACAAGGTGTGATAGGTAACATACAGATAGGTGCTCTATCAGCTACAAGGTGTGATAGGTAACATACAGATAGGTGCTCTATCAGCTACAAGGTGATAGGTAACATACAGGCAGGTGCTCTATCAGCTACAAGGTGATAGGTAACATACAGGCAGGTGCTCTATCAGCTACAAGGTGTGATAGGTAACATACAGATAGGTGCTCTATCAGCTACAAGGTGTGATAGGTAACATACAGATAGGTGCTCTATCAGCTACAAGGTGATAGGTAACATACAGGTAGGTGCTCTATCAGCTACAAGGTGTGATAGGTAACATACAGGTAGGTGCTCTATCAGCTACAAGGTGGGATAGGTAACATACAGGTAGGTGCTCTATCAGCTACAAGGTGTGACAGGTAACATACAGGTAGGTGCTCTATCAGCTACAAGGTGGGATAGGTAACATACAGGTAGGTGATCTATCAGCTACAAGGTGTGACAGGTAACATACAGGTAGGTGCTCTATCAGCTACAAGATGTGACAAGTGTGACAGGTAACATACAGGTAGGTGCTCTATCAGCTACAAGGTGTGACAGGTAACATACAGATAGGTGCTCTATCAGCTACAAGATGTGACAAGTGTGACAGGTAACATACAGGTAGGTGCTCTATCAGCTACAAGGTATGACAGGTAACATACAGGTAGGTGCTCTATCAGCTACAAGGTGGGATAGGTAACATACAGATAGGTGCTCTATCAGCTACAAGGTGTGACAGGTAACATACAGGTAGGTGCTCTATCAGCTACAAGATGTGACAAGTGTGACAGGTAACATACAGGTAGGTGCTCTATCAGCTACAAGGTGTGACAGGTAACATCACCTGGAATATCATCCCATCCAGCAGTCTCCCCTCTAATATCATCATCAGCTTCTCAAATGGCCGAACCTTGTCTTGAGGAACCCCAAACTTTCCTGGATCATGATGCACAGACTTGACCATCCTTGAGGATACAATTAAATGTCACAATTATGTCTTTGTACTACCAACAATCAATACTACAATACAACAATAACACAATGACATCACAGTTACATATCTACAATATCTAATACAACAACAATACATTGTATGCAGTGAGTATAGACAGCACAATACATCTTGTAGAGAGTCCAGTGTTCTTTGAAATAAAATAACACACAAACACACAGGTGTCATGCAGTGAGTACAGACAGCACAATACCTCTTGTAGAGAGCCCCTTGTTCCTTGAGATAAAACAAAACACTCAAACACATACAAACACATAGATATGTGGGAAGGGCATTGTCAAACAGTGAGTACAGACAGCAGGATACCTCTTGTAGAGAGTCCAGTGTTCCTTGAGATAGAACAACACACAAACACACAAGTGTCAAGCAGTGAGTACAGACAGCACAATACCTCTTGTAGAGAGCCCCTTGTTCCTTGAGATAAAACAAAACACTCAAACACATACAAACACATAGATATGTGGGAAGGGCATTGTCAAACAGTGAGTACAGACAGCAGGATACCTCTTGTAGAGAGTCCAGTGTTCCTTGAGATAGAACAACACACAAACACACAGGTGTCATGCAGTGAGTACAGACAGCACAATACCTCTTGTAGAGAGCCCCTTTGTCAGCATCCCCAATAAGGCCTTACAGGAGTAATGAGTTAACACTAGGCTAGTAGAGAGACACCCGACAGGGAAGACACCGAGTACTATTAATAACCGCACAAGGAGACACATTTGCGTCAGACCAGAGGTCGACGAGTACAGATGAGCGAGGGCTTTCCCCGAGCAATTGGGTTGCTGGTCCTTGCGAGTAACCGTGATATGGCAGGTTACTCGAATCTCACCAGCCGGCGTGCTGGCAAGACCAGGCACGCAATAACGGCTACTGCACGGAGAGTAAAGTGTCCGTGCTTGTCCACGCTAATGTGTAGCGGCAGGACAGACTGACTAGAGACGGTAGAGAGAGCAGACGTATCCTTGACCAATTCGATAACTTTCTAGGCCATAGGCAAACATAGGGCTGTTCATTTAGATTGTGTAATGCTAGCATCATCTATCATCACGTTGATGTATTCATATTGTGTAATGACGATGAAACCTAAACGCTCGTAGAGCCATTCAAATGTCGGCTCTGAATAAATTGCATTCCTTTCGCAAATGTCATGAATTGTTATTTCGTGCAGTGCGAAAGTAGCGGAGTCTTGAAAGCGGCAGCGCACAAGTCGCTGACAGGCTAGACCCCGAATTGGTGTCAGAAGATGTGAACCAACGCCACATTATAGTGAGGCTAGACACCCGAATTGGTGTCAGAAGATGTGAACCAACGCCACATTATAGTGAGGCTAGACACCCGAATTGGTGTCAGAAGATGTGAACCAACGCCACATTATAGTGAGGCTAGACACCCGAATTGGTGTCAGAATGGTCAATGAATCAACGCCAGCGGCGAATTAGTGTCAGAACACAGGGAATAAACACCAGTAGACCCTGAATTGGTGTCAGAACACAGCAAACCAACGCCAGCAGTATAATTACTGTCAGATTTCAGTGAACGTTTCTGAGCAGTCATAGCAGGCAGTTGTAGTAATATTTAACGAGCAGTTAGCGCCAACATGCAAGTGGTATTATAAACCACTGAACGAACGCTAGCTATCGATTGCTATTACAAAATTCTGTACCAGAATTAATTCAATGCACGTTTCAACATTATTGATGTGTGATATATTGCAAAGTAATACAAATTTGTTGTGATGCATACTATAAATTAATTTTTTCCTTGTGGTGAATTATACGATCGCCAATTTGTGGAGTGTGAACCACAATTGAGTCAAATTAGATCGGTAAAGTGTGAAATTCTACCAATATTATTTAGAAAGTGTGGTATTATACTAAAAGCAATTGAAATGTATAAAATCATCAGTGAACATTACCATCGTAACCACCGTGTACATTTCATTGCGTGTGATACAGCCATCAATGTCACCATTCTACGAAATCAGTAAATAGATTAGCGACGAACTGCAGCCTAGAACGAAGGTACGCCAGAGTCAAACAGCGGAGACAAAACGACATTGACGGCCATACGACTAATCATCTCATTTATCATCTAACAATCATTCAGACGATCATATCATTCATCATTAATACCATTTATCACTATTTAGCACATTCTCATTCATCATTCGCATGAAATAGGAGATTGTATTAACAACTTCATGAAATATGAAATAGTTGTTGAAATATGATGAATTGTGAGCTTGTATTTACAACTTAAGCGTGTGTCTAATTTTTGCTGCTCTACTAACCAGAATGCAGCCCGTGTGTTATCAAAGCAAACCAGTGTGTAGTGTGAAAGTCTGCGGTGGAACATCCCAAGAACCGTACGTTCCAACAAATTAGATGAGTATACTTTCCGAATATTTTGGTATGCTCTAACTTAATCTTGCATCTTCTTTTCCAGCAAGAGATGTACATTTACTAACACATTATTGTAAACTATTCTGTGCATATTATTGTATAAATATTATTGTAGTATTCCTGTGAACTAACATTACGCCACAAAATGGCGTCATTAAATGAATGTGTCCAGGCGGGCATAGCATTGGGCCACACTGGAGATAAGCTAGAAAAATGGGCAGATGAAAAGTATAAAGAAGAGCTAGCTCGACAGAGAGATGAAAGAGCATTAGAAAGGCAACATAAAAAAGAAATGAAAGAGGTCGAGGAAGCCACCAAAAAAAAGCAGATACAAGTAGATTCTGAAACTAGATTAAAGATGAAAGAAATGGAGGTAGATTCTAACACACAAATAGCCTCTAGCAAACAAAAGAGCAAAGAAGAACAGAATAAATTTAATAAGTACAAGGGCCTTATCAAACCATACACTGTAGGTGATTCAATCAGCGCATGGACTGAAAATATAGAGTTCCAACTAAAAACACAGAAAATACCTTTAGAGGATTGGGCAATGATTTACATGAGGAATCTGAGTGGGGAGCCTTTAAAAGTAATAGAATCCATACCTACAGATCTTAGAAACAATTACCAGTACATACACGATAGGATAATGCAACATTTTCTTTTGGACGCTACTGGTTACCAAATTCAATTCTCACAGATTAAACCAAAAGCAACTGAAACGTTCTTAGACTACATTTCTAACGTGCAAAGCACATTTAAAAAATGGACTAAGGC
Organism: Cepaea nemoralis; assembly: GCA_014155875.1. Classification (NCBI taxonomy): domain Eukaryota; kingdom Metazoa; phylum Mollusca; class Gastropoda; order Stylommatophora; family Helicidae; genus Cepaea; species Cepaea nemoralis. The sequence goes on along the minus strand of JACEFZ010014959.1, from coordinate 317,843 downwards.
GGCTAAAGTAGGTAACAGCTATGAAAAACTAGAAGAGCTAATGGTAATGGACAAAGTCGTTTCTACAGTGCCTACCCCTTTTGCTAAATTCTTACAACAATCAGATATTGATTCCATTCAACAATTAGAGAAACGGGGGTCAGCTTATTTTTCCTCTAATCGGGACATATTTAAAACTACATCATATGACACAGAAATTACAGCTTTTGCAAATAGAGTCCCTGATAGATCCTACAAGCAGAAAGACTACAGTAAGAATGACAAAACACCTCAGAAACCACCTCGATGTAATTATTGCAATCTTTTTCATCCCAACTTATTCGATGTGTGATAAGAACCCCACATATCCGTCACACCTAGAACAAGTGATAAGTAAGCAAGAAAGCAGAAGATCATCGTTTAAACGTGCTGTAAAATGTTATTTTTGTTCAAGTTATGGCCATTATAGCAATAAATGTCTTGGGAGACAGAGAATGAAGGCAAACAACGCAGCCCTCATCGATACATCATCAGACGATGAGAGTGACATAGATCCCGAACTTGTCAATGTATTACCAACGAATGAATGTCAGAATGTATCATCAGCAACCGATATTTTAGACTTTAATACGTGTAAAGTATGTCACCAGTTTCATGCGGAGGGGAGATTGAAATGTGGACACATAATATCATGTTCAAATGAAGAAGCTAATGCAGCATGTGCCTCCAGAGGTAACCTTAAGTTCTACGATGCACAGGTCAATGGTAAACCATGCCAATGCTTAGTTGATAGCGGCAGCACTATACTGGGGTTAAGGAGAGAACTTGCTAGACCTGAAGATTATACGGGTGAATTTGTCAAATGCCGTACTTTCTCGGGAACCATCGAGAAATATCCACTGGCAAAAGCGCATATCAATACCCCGTTCCTTACCGGCACATTTACGTGCGCCATCCTCCAAGATCCATGTACAGATCTTATTTTAGGATGTCTTGATGCATTGAAAGAATGTACAGACGACAACATAAAAGCCTGGAATGAAACACACATGGTCAACGCTGTAACTAAGTCAGATACAGAAACAAGTTATACTGACTTACAAAATGAAACACTACAGCTATTAACACCAAGTGGTGCAGATACCAACAATACTCGCCAAAAATTGAGCGAGGCACAAAGCACCGACCAAGCACTCACACCGTATTTTAACTTGTTGTGTGAGCGAAAGAAAGTTTCTAAAAATTCTTCCTGGTACTTTAAAAAGGTTAACGGAATTCTCATGCGTTATTACACATATAATAACCATGAAATTCAGCAGACGGTGTTACCTGTAACATACCGACGAAAAGTGCTAAAAATCGCACATTCACCACCGTTTGCTGAACATTTGGGCTATCATAAAACGCGAGCCAGAATTCTATCACAATTTTACTGGCCGAAATTCTGTTCGGACATAAAATCTTTCTGTCGCTCTTGTATTGTGTGTCAACATCGAGTACGAAAGAAAAAGCATGTAAAGACCGAAGTGCAACGGTCAGTGATAGCATCTAGACCACTTGAGAGTATAGCGGTCGATATTACTGGACCCCTAACGCAGGTGTCGAGTAATGGAAACCATAACTATCCAAACAAGTGTACTAAAACGATTCACCTTAAACAAAACCAAAAGGGTGTGATTCAACTAACTGATAAATATAATATGGTACTAACATGTTACCAAGGGCCTCTCAACGTTGAACTCAAAACATCAGATGCGGATCATGAAATATCGATAAAAGAACCCTTAGAGATATTTCATATCAACATCCTGAAACCATACATTTCACAACAAGTACAACAGACAGACGAACAGATTGCACCAACACCAAGTAATGAGATGACAGACATACATAACTCAACTTCACTAGGTAGGGAGACACACAACAGCGACAACGCAAACACACTTAAGCCAGATAACAGCACACACAACTAGTAGCACAACAGTAAGGGAGGAGATGGAACTACAAGTTCCAACAGTAAACGCAACTGCGACAAATATTTCGACATATAGAAATAACAGATGCAGTCAGACGAAAGACGGGACAAAACACCTACTAAAACGTCGACAAGTCTTCGACAGGTTGAGATTGTTTGGACTCACAGCGAAGCCGTCCAAAGTAGAGTTGGGCATGGAACAAATTGACTTCCTTGGTCATACCATTGGCAGTGGCCAATTGAAAACTGATGACAGAATCGTCACTAAGATTCTGAATTTGACAATGCCAACGACCAAGAAACAGGTCCGAAACCACTATACTGAATTCATTTTAAACCTGGGGGACATCACCAGTGTTTTTTCTACCATCTTAAAAGCTTCGGCTAAGTTATCTGTAAAAGATGCACGATTAATTAGTGCGGTAGCGAAATTGAAACATTTTTCATCGTTCCACCTATCCATTCCTATGCCTAATCCAAAACTCACTTATTTCTTACGCACAGACGCGAGTGCCATATCCATATCTGGAATACGAGGACAGTTCTACGACGGGACGTTCCACCCCGCAAGGTACGTAAGTCGCAAGATCACTCCGGTTGAAGGAAGATACTCAGCATCAGAAATGGAAGGCCTTAGTTTGATCTATTGCGTGAGAAAGTTTCATCGATTTTTGGCAGGAGCACAGTTTGTAATCCAATCCGATAACTCTCCATTGTCTGTGATGCAATCTGGACATCCTACCAACAATAGAATTTACAGGTGGGCTTTGATTCTCCAAAATTACACATTTACCATCCAGCATTTAAAAGGGAGATTAAATACGATTGCAGACATTTTGAGTCGTCCTTCATCCATTCAAATACCTGAGTTACAGGAAGGAATCGACCATACACCACCAGAAACAGTGACACTGTAATGTTAGATAACCAAGTGCCATGTGTGGTGATTAAGACATATCGTAAGTGCGTTACCATCGCCTGATATATAACTTGTGTGAATAGAACAGTGCTATGAAAAGTGTAACGAACAGACGCAAAATTAACATGCGCTGACACACACATAAGTTAGATTATGGGAACTAACGCCAAGAGGACAGCGAACCCAGCTTAGACCCCGAATCTAGAATATATTGAACCAACGCTTAGACCCCGAATAACATTCCAGGGTTAGTTATGAAACTACATAATATGGTAGGCAACTATATTAATACACTATCCTTCGAGGAGAGCATAAAAGACTTTGGCGGAATGAACTATGTTAGAATAGTCTACAAAGAGAATTGCTCCATCTTCACAACGCAGAGGAGGACGTCGACTTAGTGTAATTAGATATAGAAATGTAACTGTGATATATGTACATTATCATTTTATTTACAGTATCTATAACTTCATTCTTTTATTATTTATTCTAATGCAAATTGTGTAAACGCATATATAACTTTATTTTCTTATTTACGTAGTTAGAAATCACCATCATTTAATTAATAATCCATTTATTAAAACAGCCATTATAGAAATACAACTATTAGATATTATATTAGTTAATTAACTTATAATCATAATCATTTATACATCCATTTAGCTAATATATCATTTCAAAACTAACACCAATCATTTAGGAATTAATATCATCTTTTTCACAAATAACATTTAAGGTAATTAACCCATTCTTCTTAAATGAAAGTAGTAGTAAATTATTTCCCTTGAGGGTAATTTAGGTCAGCACACCAAATTATGGAAGTTACATAACAGGACCGGTAACAAACCATCCTTATAACTATGTATAATTTTTGTATAGACATGACGCGTGCAAACAAAATGCACAGTCATTTGGCGTGATCACTGTTAAAATGTCAGCCAATCGTTTATTGTATATATATATTGTTATGTATGTAATACTAAGAAACATATTTTAATGACGAGAGAATGATTGAGTGAAAGAATAGTATGAAAGGGTATGAAAGATGAATGAAAGAAGAGAAAATGAGAGGAGAGAATGCAAAAACTTAGTAAACATTGAAAGAAAGACAGCGAGAGAGAAAGAAAGCGGAAATTTTTTTTTTTCCCCACCGCTGGAAAAGTCTTATTTGACTTGTCTGTGTCATGTGTGTTTCCAATGTGTTGTCGAGGTTTTTATGTGTGTTACAGCCACACTTTAACAGAGTATATAGAGAACGTACTTCGAGCTTCAGAAAACGGATTTGTGGTCACAAATAAAAATAATAAAGGTTTGTAACCACAATAAACCGATTTGCGGCGCTCGAAGGAACACACACATTTAGTACACTAACGCATACATATGTTAGACAGTTAAGTACACTTTAGTTTAGTAAAAAACACGCAAACAAACAGGAAAACGAACACATGAGTGTTACACACACCAATCAGTTCAAAGAACAATAACTCTAAATTCAGAGGACACAATAAATAATCAGAAACCTAAATATAACAGTGAATATAGTTTTTTCACATGCGGAAGCAAGAAGGTGAACAGTGGAGCTATGTGTATAGAGTTGGAGGGGATATTGATGGGAACATGAACACTTGGTGCTCATGTGTTGTACTTATAATAGAGTCAACTAGTGTGTGGGTTGTCATTTTGGGCAATAGGAGGAACAGGTCAAGACGGAAGTCAATAGGTGGAAGTCAAAAGACATAGGGTCAAACGACAGAAGCCAGGACATAAGTCATAAGACAACGGTTTCCGGTTCACTACCAATCCCTAAGATATCTATAGAGCCAACTATACTGAGACATGGGCTACTGAATTAGCCAAGTGAAAAGATAGAACACTGTGAATGAAGGTAGAAGATATTGTTCTATCCCCAAACTATAAAGTTCTATACTTATTGGAGATCTGACAAAATTGGGACAACCAATTTTTCTTTTGTGACCAGAAGTGTTACAAACATGTGAAAAAGGGAAGTAACACTTCGCGGAGAGGAGGGGACCCTGTCAGCATCCCCAATAAGGCCTTACAGGAGTAATGAGTTAACACTAGGCTAGTAGAGAGACACCCGACAGGGAAGACACCGAGTACTATTAATAACCGCACAAGGAGACACATTTGCGTCAGACCAGAGGTCGACGAGTACAGATGAGCGAGGGCTTTCCCCAAGCAATTGGGTTGCTGGTCATTGCGAGTAACCGTGATATGGCAGGTTACTCGATCTCACCAGCCGGCGTGCTGGCAAGTCCAGGCACGCAATAACAGCGACTGCACGGAGAGTAAAGTGTCCGTGCTTGTCCACGCTATGTGTAGCGGCAGGACAGACTGACTAGAGATGGTAGAGAGAGCAGACGTATCCTTGACCAATTCGATAGCTTTCTAGGCCATAGGCAAACATAGGGCTGTTCATTTAGATTGTGTAATGCTAGCATCATCTATCATCACGTTGATGTATTCATATTGTGTAATGACGATGAAACCTAAACGCTCGTAGAGCCATTCAAATGTCGGCTCTGAATAAATTGCATTCCTTTCGCAAATGTCATGAAGTGTTATTTCGTGCAGTGCGAAAGTAGCGGAGTCTTGAAAGCTGCAGCGCACAAGTCGCTGACACCCTTGTTCCTTGAGATAAAACAAAACACTCACACACACAGATGTGTGGGAAGGGCATTGTCAAACAGTGAGTACAGACAGCAGGATACCTCTTGTAGAGAGTCCAGTGTTCCTTGAGATAGAACAACACACAAACACACAGGTGTCATGCCGTGAGTACAGACAGCAGGATACCTCTTGTAGAGAGTCCAGTGTTCCTTGAGATAGAACAACACACAAACACACAGGTGTCATGCCGTGAGTACAGACAGCACAATACCTCTTGTAGAGAGTCCAGTGTTCCTTGAGTGCCGGCTGCATCTCTATGATGTGGTCCAGGGTGATGAGGACAGCCAGCAGGTCTCCCAGGTGCTCAAACACAACCTGCGTGTGAGCAAACATGCAGCAGCAGGTGTTAGCTAGTGCTCAACCCTTGTTGGCTGCCCACTTCACTCCATCCCCACAGGCACATTCCTCACATCTTCACCATATGTTCATCAAACATCTTCACCATCTGTCCATCATACATCTTCACCATCTGTCCATCATACATCTTCACCATCTGTCCATCAAACATCTTCACCATCTGTCCATCAAACATTTTCACATCTGTCCATCAAACATCTTCACCATCTGTCCATCAAACATCTTCACCATCTGTCCATCAAACATCTTCACCATCTGTCCATCAAACATCTACTGATTGTAGCCTTCCCCCACCCTCACAGCACCCACACAGGCAAGGTAGTCTCTCATACACACACACACACACACTGATGGTGGTCACCCACACCCACACACTGATGATGGTCACCCACACCCACACACAGGCTAGGTAGTCTCTCATACACACACACACACTGATGGTGGTCACCCACACCCACACACAGGCTAGGTAGTCTCTCATACACACACACACACACACACACTGATGGTGGTCACCCACACCCACACACAGGCTAGGTAGTCTCTCATACACACACACACACTGATGGTGGTCACCCACACAGGCTAGGTAGTCTCTCATACACACACACACACTGATGGTGGTCACCCACACCCACACACAACATGCTGATGGCAGTGTCACATACACACACACAACATACTGATGGTAGCCTCACACACAATTAAGGCAGTCACACACACACACTGATGATAGTCTTATACACACAAACATACTGATGGTAGTCTCACACTATACCATATCATCACTATATCATACCATCACTATACCATATCATCACTATACCATTTCATCTCATCTCATCTCATTATGTTCTTCTTGTACCTTGCGGTGTTGAGGTGAAGTATAAACAGTGGGAGAGTGTCCGCTTATGGGCTTCATGTATTGATATTCCCATGGACTCAATTATTCCCTGCGTCCATCATTTATGTGGTCGGCCTCTTCCTCTGCTTCCCTCTGGTCTGTACATCATTGCTTGTTGTGGTATACTGTTAGTTGGTAACCTACTTGGTAACCTTACACTATACCATCCCATCATTATATCATACCATCACATCACTATACCTTACCATCACTGTATCATGTCATCACTATACCATCCCATCACTGTATCATGCCATCACTATACCATCCCATCACTATGCCATCCCATCACTATATCATACCATCACTATACCATCCCATCACTATACCATCCCATCACTATACCATCCCATCACTATACCATCCCATCACTATACCATACCATCACTATACCATCCCATTACTATATCATGCCATCACTATACCATCACATCACTGTAACATACCATCACTATACCATGCCATCACTACATCATACCATCACTACATCATACCATCACTACAGCATCCCATCACTATAGCATTCCATCACTATACCATCCCATCACTATACCATCCCATCACTATACCATCACTATACCATACCATCACTATACCATCCCATCACTATATCATACCATCACTATACCATCCCATCACTATACCATCTCATCACTATACCATCCCATCACTACACCATACCATCACTACATCATACCATCACTACATCATACCATCACTATACCATCCCATCACTACAGCATCCCATCACTATAGCATCCCATCACTATACCATACCATCACTATACCATCCCATCACTATACCATCACTATATCATACCATCACTATACCATCCCATCACTATACCATCACTATATCATACCATCACTATACCATCCCATCAATATACCATACTATCACTATACCATACCTTCACTATACCATCCCTTCACTATATAATACTATCACAATATCATACCATAACTACATCATACCATCACTATACTGCCTCGATGTGCCTACACCGGCAACCGTCGAGGTATCAACTCGTAATAATGCAAAACAGCAACGAAGGACGAGGAATTAAACTTGCGTCCTTACCTTGAATACAATGACAATCAACGGCAAAAGTCAAGATATCAAAGCGCTACCAGAAGTTTATTCCGTAGCAGACATGCGAACATTAAACTGACGCAGACCTGTAGGTTAACCCCTATAGACGGGGTCGGCACCTACTTTACTAATCCACCGATGAGTGTCCAGTCTACTGCGCTCTGCTTGAAGCCCTAATCCACTGATTCCATTTAAGCTGTAATTCCACTCTAGGTTTTTCCGCCCGGTTACTTCACTGCGGTGTCATCATCATCAGATCCCTCTCCTGACTCAGAGCTGTCTCACGCTCATATCATCGCGTCCAGAGGTCACCTCACACAGATCCTTTGAAACACGTCCTTGTTCGAAATCACAATCACAGCGTCTCCCGTTGCTGTCCAATTACGTTCTCCACATTCTCCTTGGATTCCTTTGTTGACGTCCACTTTCATGTCCGAGTGGGGTTTTCCCTATATGATTTTCTACCGCCTATTCCGATTACATCATTCTGTCTAAACGCCATGTGGCATATACCATACCATAACTATATCATCCCATCACTATACCATCCCATCACTATATAATACTATCACAATATCATACCATAACTACATCATACCATCACTATACCATCCCATCACTATACCATACGATAACTATATCATCCCATCACTATACCATCCCATCACTATATAATACTATCACAATATCATACCATAACTACATCATACCATCACTATGCCATCCCATCACTATATCATACCATCACTATACCATCCAATCACTATACAGTACCATCACTATACCATACCATCACAATATCATCTCATCACTATACCATACCATCACTATACCATACCATAATGATATCATTATATCCCTTCATCATCTCATCTCTATATCATCGTTTCCCTCCACCATTCGAACCCTACCATTTTATCCCTCCGACATCCTAACTTCCCAACATCTCACTGCCTTAACCGAGTTGACAGGCTATAGAAACTGAAGACATGAGCCAGGCTCAAACGATGGCCATGAATGCTGGCTCTACTTACCTGGAAGTGCACATCTGTCACATCGATCATCTTGGGACCTGGCCTGGTTGATGGAGGGAAACAACATACTGATCATATAACATGGAGGGAAACAACACACGGATCATACAACATGGAGGGAAACAACACACTGATCATACACATAGAGGGAAATAACTCACTGAACATACACATGGAGGGAAACAACATACAGATCATAAACATGGAGGGAAACAACACACTGGTCATATAGCATGGAGGGAAACAACACACTGATCATATAGCATGGAGGGAAACAACACACTGATCATACAACATGGAGGGAAACAACACACTGATCATACACATGGAGGGAAACAACACATTGATCATATAACATGGAGGGAAATAACACACTGATCATACAACATGGAGGGAAACAACACACTGATCATATAGCATGGAGGGAAACAACACACTGATCATACAACATGGAGGGAAACAACACACTGATCATACAACATGGAGGGAAACAACACACTGATCATACACAAGGAGGGAAACAACACACTGATCACATAACATGGAGGGAAATAACACACTGATCATACAACATGGAGGGAAACAACACACTGATCATATAGCATGGAGGGAAACAACACACTGATCATATAACATGGAGGGAAACAACACACTGATCATATAAAATGGAGGGAAACAACACACTGATGATACAGTCTTTCAGTATCTGCACAACACCCACAATTAATGAATCACTACTTTAATGTATCACTACAATGTGTACAACACCAACAATTAATGTATCACTACTATGTGTACAACAGCCACAACTAATGTATCACTACTATGTGTACAACACCCACAACTAATGTATCACTACTATGTGTACAACACCCACAATTAATGAATCACTACTATGTGTACAACAGCAACAATTAATGTATCACTACTTTGTGTACAACAGCAACAATTAATGTATCACTACTATGTGTACAACAACCACAATTAATGTATCACTACTATGTGTACAACAGCAAAAATTCATGTATCACTACTGTGTACAACACTGACAGTTAATGTATCACTACTATGTGTACAACACCAACAATTAATGTATCACGACTATGTGTACAACAGCAACAACTAATGTATCACTACTATGTGTACAACACTGACAATTAATGTATCACTACTATGTGTACAACACCAACAATTAATGTATCACTACTATGTGTACAACAGCAACAACTAATGTATCACTAATATGTGTACAACACCAACAATTAATGTATCACTACTATGTGTACAACACTGACAGTTAATGTATCACTACTATGTGTACAACACCAACAATTAATGTATCACTACTATGTGTACAACAGCAACAACTAATGTATCACTACTTTGTGTACAACAGCAACAATTAATGTATCACTACTATGTGTACAACACCCACAATTAATGTATCACTACTTTGTGTACAACAGCAACAATTAATGTATCACTACTATGTGTACAACACCCACAATTAATGTATCACTACTATGTGTACAACAGCAACAATTAATGAATCACTACTATGTGTACAACACTGACAATTAATGTATCACTACTATGTGTACAACACCAACAATTAATGTATCACTACTATGTGTACAACAGCAACAACTAATGTATCACTAATATGTGTACAACACCAACAATTAATGTATCACTACTATGTGTATAACACTGACAATTAATGTATCACTACTATGTGTACAACACCAACAATTAATGTATCACTACTATGTGTACAACAGCAACAACTAATGTATCACTAATATGTGTACAACACCAACAATTAAGTTATCACTACTATGTGTACAACACCCACAATTAATGTATCACTAATATGTGTACAACAGCAACAATTAATGTATCACATGTGTACAACACCAACAATTAAGGTATCACTACTATGTGTACAACACTGACAATTAATGTATCACTACTATGTGTACAACACCCACAATTAATGTATCACTACTATGTGTACAACAGCAACAATTAATGTATCACTACTATGTGTACAACACCCACAATTAATGTATCACTACTATGTGTACAACAGCAACAGTTAATGTATCACTACTATGTGTACAACACCCACAATTAATGTATCACTACTATGTGTACAACAGCAACAATTAATGTATCACTACTATGTGTACAACACCCACAATTAATGTATCACTACTATGTGTACAACAGCAACAATTAATGTATCACTTCTATGTGTACAACACCCACAATTAATGTATCACTACTATTTGTACAACAGCAACAGTTAATGTATCACTACTATGTGTACAACACCCACAATTAATGTATCACTACTATGTGTACAACAGCAACAATTAATGTATCACTACTATGTGTACAACACTGACAATTAATGTATCACTACTATGTGTACAACACCCATAATTAATGTATCACTACTATGTGTACAACAGCCACAATTAATGTATCACTACTATGTGTACAACACTGACAATTAATGTATCACTACTATATGTACAACAGCCACAATTAATGTATCACATGTGTACAACACCAACAATTAATGTATCACTACTATATGTACAACAGTCACAATTAATGTATCACTACTATATGTACAACAGCCACAATTAATGTATCACTACTATGTGTACAACAGCCACGATTAATGTATCACTACTATGTTTACAACACCAACAATTAATGTATCACTACTATGTGTACAACACTGGCAATTAATGTATCACTACTATGTGTAAAACACCCACAATTAATGTATCACTACTATGTGTACAACACCCACAATTAATGTATCACTACTATGTGTACAACAGCCACAATTAATGTATCACTACTATGTTTACAACACCAACAATTAATGTATCACTACTATGTGTAAAACACCCACAATTAATGTATCACTACTATGTGTACAACACCCACAATTAATGTATCACTACTATGTGTACAACACCCACAATTAATGTATCACACCTATCTCTAAAGGTACAGATGTTTAGATTCACATGTCATGTTGGTAATGACAGGGAAGTTGGCTGCACTCCTGATTGTCTCATGTTAGTAATGACAGGGAAGTTAGCTGCACCCCTGATTGTCTCATGTTGGTAATGACAGGGAAGTTGGCTGCACCCCTGATTGTCTCATGTTGGTAATGACAGGGAAGTTGGCTGCACCCCTGATTGTCTCATGTTAGTAATGACAGGGAAGTTGGCTGCACCCCTGATTGTCTCATGTTGGTAATGACAGGGAAGTTGGCTGCACCCCTGATTGTCTCATGTTGGTAATGACAGGGAAGTTGGCTGCACCCCTGATTGTCTCATGTTGGTAATGACAGGGAAGTTGGCTGCACCCCTAATTGTCTCATGTTAGTAATGACAGGGAAGTTGGCTGCACCCCTGATTGTCTCATGTTGGTAATGACAGGGAAGTTGGCTACACCCCTGATTGTCTCATGTTAGTAATGACAGGGAAGTTGGCTACAACCCTGATTGTCTCGTGTTGGCAATTAAATGGAAGTATGATCACAAAATGGCAGATTGGACAGAGAAATCAAAATCAGATGTCAAAAAGCTAGTGCACTTACATATCAACTATCACCCTCGCTGAAACATCCAAATATACCGGTGTCCGCAAAACGACAGATAATTTACAGCATATTTACACCAACCCGATGCTACCAATCTCAAACTTGGACTTTATCCAAATCAGACCTTCGCAAAATCAACACCTGCGAGATGACATGCCTCAGGAGAGCTGCCAACTTAATAATCCGAGACCGAGTAAGAAATGCTGTTATCAGACAGACAGTGGGATCAACACCTTGTGCCACATTTATTGAAAGACAGAAGATCAAGTGGTTTGGCCATGTCATTAGGATGCAACACCATCAACTACCATCACAGGCCTTACATCAAAGATCATCTGCGATGAGACCACGAGGACGTTCAAGAAGAAAATGGATTGACGACATCAAAGACATTGTACAACCACATGGATTGACACTATCCAGTGCTGCCCATAGAGCACTGGAGCGTAAATTATTCCTTCCCATGAAGCTTGACGGCAGAAGTGGAAGATGATGATGATGATGACTGTGTGTCATGGAAGTAATTAGAGGGAAGTAATGTATGTCAGCCGGTCTCCCTGGCCTAGGGGTTAAACGACTTTCTCCGTAGTCCCATTTATCCAAGTAGGGCAATGTAGCACGCGAGAATCGGTAGCGGTTCTTGCCGCGTTGGTGACTTACGGGATAAGTGAGCTAGCCGCTCAGAAAGCAATGGCAAACTACTGAGCGTAATCTTGCCAAGAAATCAACAATCAGCTGAAAGATGCTGATGTTGACAGCGATGTCCTGTAGAGGATATGCGGAAAAAAAAATGTGTCATGTGGGTTAATTAAAGTGAAGTCAGCTACCTCAAATAAGACAAGAGACTAAGCAAGATACTGTATCTAATTTTATAAGAAAACGCCAATGGAACTACATCGGCCATGTACTCAGAATGGACAAGACAAGATTCCCCTACCAAGCCCTCATATGGTCACCAGTAGGGAAAAGAAAACGGGGAAGACCAAGAGAGACCCTGCATAGAACCATTATCAGAGAAGGCTCATTCAATGGCCAAGTGAACATCCAGGATCTACAGATAGCAGCGAACCGCCGGACATGGAGAGCCATGACTTCTGCCCTATGCGCTGATTTAGGCTCAAGAGGAAAGACTAACCAACTAACTAAGCTACCTCATAGACGCATGAAACTGGAAAGTAAAGAGAACAATAACCAGACAGACTATATATAGCTCAGTAACTGTTTTACAGCAGCATGCTATAATCATAATTGTTATCATTTATATCCATGCTAATATGACTTCTCTACACCACCTACCAGCAAAGTTTCTATTCCTCTCTCAACTGATGTGTCACCATCAATTAGCTCAGAACCTTAACAACTTCCTCTCTCAGCGGATGTGTCACCATCAATTAGCTCAGGACCTTAACAACTTCCTCTCTCAGCGGATGTGTCACCATCAATTAGCTCAGAACCTTAACAACTTCCTCTCTCAACTGATGTGTCACCATCAATTAGCTCAGGACCTTAACAACTTCCTCTCTCAACTGATGTGTCACCATCAATTAGCTCAGAACCTTAACAACTTCCTCTCTCAGCTGATGTGTCACCTTCAATTAGCTCAGGACCTTAACAACTTCCTCTCTCAACTGATGTGTCACCATCAATTAGCTCAGGACCTTAACAACTTCCTCTCTCAACTGATGTGTCACCATCAATTAGCTCAGAACCTTAACAACTTCCTCTCTCAACTGATGTGTCACCATCAATTAGCTCAGGACCTTAACAACTTCCTCTCTCAACTGATGTGTCACCATCAATTAGCTCAGAACCTTAACAACTTCCTCTCTCAACTGATGTGTCACCATCAATTAGCTCAGGACCATAACAACTTCCTCTCTCAGCGGATGTGTCACCAACAATTAGCTCAGGACCATAACAACTTCCTCTCTCAACTGATGTGTCACCATCAATTAGCTCAGGACCATAACAACTTCCTCTCTCAACTGATGTGTCACCATCAATTAGCTCAGGACCTTAACAACTTCCTATCTCAACTGATGTGTCACCAACAATTAGCTCAGGACCATAACAACTTCCTCTCTCAGCGGATGTGTCACCATCAATTAGCTCAGAACCTTAACAACTTCCTCTCTCAGCGGATGTGTCACCATCAATTAGCTCAGGACCTTAACAACTTCCTCTCTCAGCGGATGTGTCACCATCAATTAGCTCAGGACCTTAACAACTTCCTCTCTCAGCGGATGTGTCACCAACAATTAGCTCAGGACCATAACAACTTCCTATCTCAACTGATGTGTCACCATCAATTAGCTCAGGACCTTAACAACTTCCAGCACAGGGGTCCAGGATTTCTGCAGACTTTGTAGCTGCTCTGATCACATTTGCTTCTCAGCCTTTTTTGATGGCTTCTTGGCCTTTTGTGATGGCTTCTTGGCCTTTTGTGATGGCTTCTTGGCCTTTTGTGATAACTTTTCGGCCTTTTGTGATGGCTTCTTGGCTAAGATCAATGTGTAGTATCTGCACTTGCAAGGGCCATCAGCAGAGGTGGTCATCACAATGACACACGGGATGTGGAGCCTCATGGGGTGACTCTGGACCCTGGCCAACCTCCAGGCCTTATATGTTTTTTAAAAAAACAGCTGTTTGCGGCTTCCAGTCCTTTAGTGGTGCCAAGGCTGTTCCCAACAGACGGAGGGTTTCTCTTACTATCACCCCTGAACATATTGCTACAAAAGTTTCTTCAGACACATTTCTGTTCCCCATAGGACATCAGAATGAGGGTTTCTCTTACTTATCACCCCAAAATATATTATTGTTACAAAAATCTCTTCAGACACCCTTCTTTGTTTCATGCTGAGCCCAGCACTGCACAGTTTTCTTACAGCCTGACAGATACATGACTTGTTTCATAGTTTTTTTTAAATATATTTTTGTATCTTCTTTTTTCTGTGTGCTGATGAAGGTGTTCTGGTTTCTGTGTGCTGATGAAGGTGTTCTGGTTTCTATGTGCTGATGAAGGTGTTCTGGTTTCTATGTGCTGATGGTGTTCTGGTTTCTGTGTGCTGATGGTGTTCTGGTTTCTGTGTGCTGATGGGGATATCTAGTTTCTATGTGCTGATGAGGTGTTCTGGTTTCTGTGTGCTGATGAAGGTGTTCTGGTTTCTATGTGCTGACGGTGTTCTGGTTTCTGCGTGCTGATGGGGGTGTTCTAGTTTCTATGTGCTGATGGGGGTGTTCTAGTTTCTATGTGCTGATGAAGATATTCTGGTTTCTGTGTGCTGATGGGGGTGTTCTAGTTTCTATGTGCTGATGGGGGTGTTCTAGTTTCTGTGTGCTGATGGGGGTGTTCAAGTTTCTGTGTGCTGATGAAGGTGTTCTGGTTTCTGTGTGCTGATGGGGGTGTTCTAGTTTCTATGTGCTGATGAAGGTGTTCTGGTTTCTGTGTGCTGATGGGGGTGTTCTAGTTTGTCTGTGCTGATGGGGGTGTTCTGGTTTCTATGTGCTGATGGGGGTGTTCTAGTTTCTATGTGCTGATGGGGGTGTTCTGGTTTCTATGTGCTGATGGGGGTGTTCTAGTTTCTATGTGCTGATGGGGGTGTTCTGGTTTCTATGTGCTGATGGGGGTGTTCTAGTTTGTCTGTGCTGATGGGGGTGTTCTAGTTTGTCTGTGCTGATGGGGGTGTTCTAGTTTGTCTGTGCTGATGGGGGTGTTCTGGTTTCTATGTGCTGATGGGGGTGTTCTAGTTTCTGTGTGCTGATGGGGGTGTTCTAGTTTCTGTGTGCTGATGGGGGTGTTCTGGTTTCTATGTGCTGATGGGGGTGTTCTAGTTTCTGTGTGCTGATGAAGGTGTTCTGGTTTCTATGTGCTGATGGGGGTGTTCTAGTTTCTATGTGCTGATGAGGTGTTCTGGTTTCTGCGTGCTGATGGGGGTGTTCTAGTTTCTATGTGCTGATGGGGGTGTTCTAGTTTCTATGTGCTGATGAAGGTATTCTGGTTTCTGTGTGCTGATGGGGGTGTTCTAGTTTCTATGTGCTGATGGGGGTGTTCTAGTTTCTGTGTGCTGATGGGGGTGTTCAAGTTTCTGTGTGCTGATGAAGGTGTTCTGGTTTCTGTGTGCTGATGGGGGTGTTCTAGTTTCTATGTGCTGAAGAAGGTGTTCTGGTTTCTGTGTGCTGATGGGGGTGTTCTAGTTTGTCTGTGCTGATGGGGGTGTTCTAGTTTCTGTGTGCTGATAGGGGTTTTCTAGTTTCTGTGTGCTGATGGGGGTGTTCTGGTTTCTATGTGCTGATGGGGGTGTTCTAGTTTGTCTGTGCTGATGGGGGTGTTCTGGTTTCTATGTGCTGATGGGGGTGTTCTAGTTTCTGTGTGCTGATGGGGGTGTTCTAGTTTCTGTGTGCTGATGGGGGTGTTCTGGTTTCTATGTGCTGATGGGGGTGTTCTAGTTTGTCTGTGCTGATGGGGGTGTTCTGGTTTCTATGTGCTGATGGGGGTGTTCTAGTTTCTATGTGCTGATGGGGGTGTTCTGGTTTCTATGTGCTGATGGGGGTGTTCTAGTTTGTCTGTGCTGATGGGGGTGTTCTGGTTTCTATGTGCTGATGGGGGTGTTCTAGTTTGTCTGTGCTGATGGGGGTGTTCTAGTTTGTCTGTGCTGATGGGGGTGTTCTAGTTTCTGTGTGCTGATGGGGGTGTTCTAGTTTGTCTGTGCTGATGGGGGTGTTCTAGTTTCTGTGTGCTGATGGGGGTGTTCTAGTTTCTGTGTGCTGATGGGGGTGTTCTAGTTTCTGTGTGCTGATGGGGGTGTTCTGGTTTCTATGTGCTGATGGGGGTGTTCTAGTTTGTCTGTGCTGATGGGGGTGTTCTGGTTTCTATGTGCTGATGGGGGTGTTCTAGTTTCTATGTGCTGATGGGGGTGTTCTGGTTTGTCTGTGCTGATGGGGGTGTTCTGGTTTCTATGTGCTGATGGGGGTGTTCTAGTTTCTGTGTGCTGATGGGGGTGTTCAGGTTTCTATGTGCTGATGGGGGTGTTCTAGTTTGTCTGTGCTGATGGGGGTGTTCTAGTTTGTCTGTGCTGATGGGGGTGTTCTAGTTTGTCTGTGCTGATGGGGGTGTTCTGGTTTGTCTTGTGCTGATGGGGGTGTTCTAGTTTGTCTGTGCTGATGGGGGTGTTCTGGTTTGTCTGTGCTGATGGGGGTGTTCTAGTTTGTCTGTGCTGATGGGGGTGTTCTGGTTTGTCTGTGCTGATGGGGGTGTTCTAGTTTGTCTGTGCTGATGGGGGTGTTCTGGTTTGTCTGTGCTGATGGGGGTGTTCTAGTTTGTCTGTGCTGATGGGGGTGTTCTAGTTTGTCTGTGCTGATGGGGGTGTTCTAGTTTGTCTGTGCTGATGGGGGTGTTCTGGTTTGTCTGTGCTGATGGGGGTGTTCTAGTTTGTCTGTGCTGATGGGGGTGTTCTAGTTTCTGTGTGCTGATGGGGGTGTTCTAGTTTCTGTGTGCTGATGGGGGTGTTCTAGTTTCTGTGTGCTGATGGGGGTGTTCTAGTTTGTCTGTGCTGATGGGGGTGTTCTAGTTTGTCTGTGCTGATGGGGGTGTTCTAGTTTCTGTGTGCTGATGGGGGTGTTCTGGTTTCTATGTGCTGATGGGGGTGTTCTAGTTTGTCTGTGCTGATGGGGGTGTTCTGGTTTCTATGTGCTGATGGGGGTGTTCTAGTTTGTCTGTGCTGATGGGGGTGTTCTGGTTTCTATGTGCTGATGGGGGTGTTCTAGTTTGTCTGTGCT
The DNA here is from genome assembly GCA_014155875.1 of Cepaea nemoralis. Lineage (NCBI taxonomy): Eukaryota > Metazoa > Mollusca > Gastropoda > Stylommatophora > Helicidae > Cepaea > Cepaea nemoralis. The sequence continues at coordinate 299,486 of JACEFZ010014959.1, read as the reverse complement.
GATGGGGGTGTTCTGGTTTCTATGTGCTGATGGGGGTGTTCTAGTTTGTCTGTGCTGATGGGGGTGTTCTGGTTTCTATGTGCTGATGGGGGTGTTCTAGTTTGTCTGTGCTGATGGGGGTGTTCTAGTTTCTATGTGCTGATGGGGGTGTTCTAGTTTCTATGTGCTGATGGGGGTGTTCTAGTTTCTATGTGCTGATGGGGGTGTTCTGGTTTCTATGTGCTGATGGGGGTGTTCTAGTTTCTATGTGCTGATGGGGGTGTTCTAGTTTCTATGTGCTGATGGGGGTGTTCTAGTTTCTGTGTGCTGATGGGGTTGTTCTAGTTTCTGTGTGCTGATGGGGGTGTTCTAGTTTCTATGTGCTGATGGGGGTGTTCTAGTTTCTATGTGCTGATGGGGGTGTTCTAGTTTCTATGTGCTGATGGGGGTGTTCTAGTTTCTATGTGCTGATGGGGGTGTTCTAGTTTCTATGTGCTGATGGGGGTGTTCTAGTTTCTGTGTGCTGATGGGGGTGTTCTAGTTTCTGTGTGCTGATGGGGGTGTTCTAGTTTCTATGTGCTGATGGGGGTGTTCTAGTTTCTATGTGCTGATGGGGGTGTTCTAGTTTCTATGTGCTGATGGGGGTGTTCTAGTTTCTAGTGTGCTGATGGGGGTGTTCTAGTTTCTGTGTGCTGATGGGGGTGTTCTAGTTTCTGTGTGCTGATGGGGGTGTTCTAGTTTCTGTGTGCTGATGGGGGTGTTCTAGTTTCTATGTGCTGATGGGGGTGTTCTAGTTTCTATGTGCTGATGGGGGTGTTCTAGTTTCTGTGTGCTGATGGGGGTGTTCTAGTTTCTGTGTGCTGATGGGGGTGTTCTAGTTTCTGTGTGCTGATGGGGGTGTTCTAGTTTCTATGTGCTGATGGGGGTGTTCTAGTTTCTATGTGCTGATGGGGGTGTTCTAGTTTCTATGTGCTGATGGGGGTGTTCTAGTTTCTATGTGCTGATGGGGGTGTTCTAGTTTCTATGTGCTGATGGGGGTGTTCTAGTTTCTGTGTGCTGATGGGGGTGTTCTAGTTTCTGTGTGCTGATGGGGGTGTTCTAGTTTCTATGTGCTGATGGGGGTGTTCTAGTTTCTGTGTGCTGATGAAGGTGTTCTGGTTTCTATGTGATGATGGGGGTGTTCTAGTTTCTGTGTGCTGATGGGGGTGTTCTAGTTTCTGTGTGCTGATGGGGGTGTTCTGGTTTCTATGTGCTGATGGGGGTGTTCTGGTTTCTGTGTGCTGATGGGGGTGTTCTAGTTTGTCTGTGCTGATGAAGGTGTTCTGGTTTCTATGTGCTGATGAGGGTGTTCTAGTCGATTCTGTCACTTGTGACTGTGCTCTTGTAGTCAAGCTGGCCAGTTTCGCTTCCTGTTTTTGTTGACTTATTCTTGGCTTACAGTCACAAGTACACCGTCAGGTGTCTTACAATGTATGTGTATTAAAGTCAATTACTGTATACAGTTTATGTTTATTGCAGTCAATCATTTCTATAGACAGCACTATTTGATAAAAGCCCAGACCTGCTGATCAACAGACGAAACAGAGTCAGCACTCACCTGTTGGTGTACAGACAGGACAGCTGTTTGACGACAGATTTCACCACCTCGTGTGAACGAACTACAAAACACGACAACTCCTGAAATATGAAGTTTCAGCATTTAGTGTCACAGTTGTAAGTCATAATACTCACTGTTACATACCATACAAGAGATCAGTCAGTGATCACAGTCAGTCAATGGTATACAACATACAAGAGATCAGTCAGTGATCACAGTCAGTCAATGGTATACAACATACAAGAGATCAGTCAGTGATCACAGTCAGTCAATGGTATACAACATACAAGAGATCAGTCAGTGATCACAATCACTAGTATACAACATAGAAGAGATCAGTCAGTGATCACAGTCAGTCATTAGTATACAACACACAAGAGATCAGTCAATTATCACAGTCACTCAATGGAATACAACATACAAGAGATAGGTCAGTGATCACAGTCAGTCACTAGTATACAACATACAAGAGATCAGTCAGTGATCACAGTCAGTCAATGTTATACAACATACAAGAGATCAGTCAGTGATCACAGTCACTAGTATACAACATACAAGAGATCAGTCAGTTATCACAGTCACTGCATGCTTACATGACTTCAAACAACAGAAGGGAAGACAGAAACCATCAAGAACACAAACTAACAATGTACTCTATATCTCTGCATGCTTACATGACTTCAAACAACAGATTGTAAGACATAAACCATCAAGAACGGAAACCATCAAGAACATAAAGCAACAATGTACTGGACCTGCAGCAAGGGAAACATGCGTCCCATCTGGATCTGTGCCTCCCCTTCTTGTAGTCCTTCCTCAGCTTCTGTAGCGACACAGAAACAATGATAGATTCAGGTGTATGGGATGAGGGCAAGGTCTATGTTGTATGGGATGAGGGCAAGGTCTATGTTGTATGGGATGAGGGCAAGGTCTATGTTGTATGGGATGAGGGCAAGGTCTATGTTGTATGGGATGAGGGCAAGGTCTATGTTGTATGGGATGAGGGCAAGGTCTATGTTGTATGGGATGAGGGCAAGGTCTATGTTGTATGGGACCAGGACAAGGTCTATGTTGTATGGGATCAGGACAAGGTCTATGTTGTATGGGATGAGGGCAAGGTCTATGTTGTATGGGATGAGGGCAAGGTCTATGTTGTATGGGATCAGGACAAGGTCTATGTTGTATGGGATGAGGGCAAGGTCTATGTTGTATGGGATCAGGACAAGGTCTATGTTGTATGGGATGAGGGCAAGGTCTATGTTGTATGGGATGAGGGCAAGGTCTATGTTGTATGGGATGAGGGCAAGGTCTATGTTGTATGGGATGAGGGCAAGGTCTATGTTGTATGGGATGAGGGCAAGGTCTATGTTGTATGGGATGAGGGCAAGGTCTATGTTGTATGGGATGAGGGCAAGGTCTATGTTGTATGGGATGAGGGCAAGGTCTATGTTGTATGGGATCAGGACAAGGTCTATGTTGTATGGGATCAGGACAAGGTCTATGTTGTATGGGATGAGGGCAAGGTCTATGTTGTATGGGATCAGGACAAGGTCTATGTTGTATGGGATGAGGGCAAGGTCTATGTTGTATGGGATCAGGGCAAGGTCTATGTTGTATGGGATCAGGGCAAGGTCTATGTTGTATGGGATCAGGACAAGGTCTATGTTGTATGGGATGAGGGCAAGGTCTATGTTGTATGGGATGAGGGCAAGGTCTATGTTGTATGGGATCAGGACAAGGTCTATGTTGTATGGGATCAGGGCAAGGTCTATGTTGTATGGGATGAGGGCAAGGTCTATGTTGTATGGGATCAGGACAAGGTCTATGTTGTATGGGATCAGGGCAAGGTCTATGTTGTATGGGATGAGGGCAAGGTCTATGTTGTATGGGATCAGGACAAGGTCTATGTTGTATGGGATCAGGGCAAGGTCTATGTTGTATGGGATCAGGGCAAGGTCTATGTTGTATGGGTGAAAGCAAGGTCTATGTTGTATGAGTGAATAAAGCACATGTTGTATGATTGGATACAGTATTTTTGCATAAGTGAATAAAGTATTTTTGTATGAGTGAATGAAGTACATTTTGTATGAGTGAATAAAGCACAGTTTGTATGAGTGAATACAACATATGTTGTATGAGTGAATTCAGCATATGTTGTAAGAGTGAAGAACGTATTTTTGTATGAGTGAACAAAACACACATTGCATGAGTGAATAAAGTATTCTTGTATGAGTGAATAAAGCACATGGTTTATGAGTGAATAAAGCACATGTTGTATGAGTGAATAAAGCACAAGTTGTATGCGTGAATAAAGCACATGGTTTATGAGTGAATAAAGCACATGTTGTATGAGTGAATAAAGCACATGGTTTATGAGTGAATAAAGCACATGTTGTATGTGTGAATAAAGCACATGTTGTATGAGTGAATAAAGCACATGTTGTAGAGGTGAATAAATCAAATGTTGTAGGAGTGAATAAAGCACATGTTGTGTGAGTGAATAAAGCACATGTTGTATGAGGGAATAAAGCACATGTTGTATGAGTGAATAAAGCACATGTTGTATGAGTGAATAAAGCACATGTTGAAGGAGTGAATAAAGTATTTTTGTATGAGTGAATACAGTACATGGGAGTTTGAGTGAATAAAGCACATTTTGTATGAGTGAATAAAGCACAGTTTGTATGAGTGAATACAACATATGTTGTATGAGTGAATTCAGCATATGTTGTAAGAGTGAAGAACGTATATTTGTATGAGTCAACAAAACACACGTTGCATGAGTAAATAAAGTATTCTTGTATGAATGAATAACGCACATGGTTTATGAGTGAATAAAGCACATGTTGTAGAGGTGAATAAATCAAATGTTGTAGGAGTGAATAAAGCACATGTTGTATGAGTGAATAAAGCACATGCTGTATGAGTGAATAAAGCACATGTTGTATGAGTGAATAAAGCACATGTTGTAGGAGTGAATAAAGCACATGTTGTATGAGTGAATAAAGCACATGTTGTATGAGTGAATAAAGCACATGTTGTATGAGTGAATAAAGCACATGTTGTAGGAGTGAATAAAGTATTTTTGTATGAGTGAATACAGTACATGGAGTTTGAGTGAATAAAGCACATGTTCTATGAGTGAATAAAGCACATGTTGCAGGAGACATCAAAGTGTGGACTCACCCCCCTCACCATACAACAACAGAGCATTATAGAACTTGCTGTGGACTCATCCCCCTCTCCATACAACAACAGAGCATAATAGAACTTGTGGACTCACCCCCCTCTCCATACTTTATAGAACTTGCTGTGGACTCACCCCCTCTCCATACAACAACAGAGCATTATAGAACTTGCTGTGGACTCACCCCCATCTCCACACAACAACAGAGCATTATAGAACTTGCTAGTGGGCTCACCTCCCTCTCCATACAACAACAGAGAATTATAGAACTTGCTAGTGGACTCACCTCCCTCTCCATACAACAACAGAGCATTATAGAACTTGCTGTGGACTCACCTCCCTCTCCATACAACAACAGAGCATAATAGATCTTGTTGTGGACTCACCTCCCTCTCCATACAACAACAGAGCATTATAGAACTTGCTGTGGACTCACCCCCCTCTCCATACAACAACAGAGCATTATAGAACTTGCTGTGGACTCACCCCCCTCTCCACACAACAACAGAGCATTATAGAACTTGCTAGTGGGCTCATCTCCCTCTCCATACAACAACAGAGCATTATAGAACTTGCTAATGGGCTCACCTCCCTCTCCATACAACAACAGAGAATTATAGAACTTGCTAGTGGGCGCACCTCCCTCTCCATACAACAACAGAGCATTATAGAACTTGCTAGTGGGCTCACCTCCCTCTCCATACAACAATAGAGCATTATAGAACTTGCTAGTGGGCTCACCTCCCTCTCCATACAACAGAGCATTATAGAACTTGCTGTGGACTCACCCCCCTCTCCACACAACAACAGATCATTATAGAACTTGCTAGTGGGCTCATCTCCCTCTCCATACAACAACAGAGCATTATAGAACTTGCTAGTGGGCTCACCTCCCTCTCCATACAACAATAGAGCATTATAGAACTTGCTGTGGACTCACCCCCCTCTCCATACAACAACAGAGCATAATAGAACTTGTTGTGGACTCACCCCCCTCTCCATACTTTATAGAACTTGCTGTGGACTCACCCCCCTCTCCATACAACAACAGAGCATTATAGAACTTGCTGTGGACTCACCCCCATCTCCACACAACAACAGAGCATTATAGAACTTGCTAGTGGGCTCACCTCCCTCTCCATACAACAACAGAGAATTATAGAACTTGCTAGTGGACTCACCTCCCTCTCCATACAACAACAGAGCATTATAGAACTTGCTGTGGACTCACCTCCCTCTCCATACAACAACAGAGCATAATAGATCTTGTTGTGGACTCACCTCCCTCTCCATACAACAACAGAGCATTATAGAACTTGCTGTGGACTCACCCCCCTCTCCATACAACAACAGAGCATTATAGAACTTGCTGTGGACTCACCCCCCTCTCCACACAACAACAGAGCATTATAGAACTTGCTAGTGGGCTCATCTCCCTCTCCATACAACAACAGAGCATTATAGAACTTGCTAATGGGCTCACCTCCCTCTCCATACAACAACAGAGAATTATAGAACTTGCTAGTGGGCTCACCTCCCTCTCCATACAACAATAGAGCATTATAGAACTTGCTAGTGGGCTCACCTCCCTCTCCATACAACAATAGAGCATTATAGAACTTGCTAGTGGGCTCACCTCCCTCTCCATACAACAGAGCATTATAGAACTTGCTGTGGACTCACCCCCCTCTCCACACAACAACAGATCATTATAGAACTTGCTAGTGGGCTCATCTCCCTCTCCATACAACAACAGAGCATTATAGAACTTGCTAGTGGGCTCATCTCCCTCTCCATACAACAACAGAGCATTATAGAACTTGCTAGTGGGCTCACCTCCCTCTCCATACAACAATAGAGCATTATAGAACTTGCTAGTGGGCTCACCTCCCTCTTCATACAACAATAGAGCATTATAGAACTTGCTAGTGGGCTCACCTCCCTCTCCATACAACAATAGAGCATTATAGAACTTGCTAGTGGGCTCATCTCCCTCTCCATACAACAACAGAGCATTATAGAACTTGCTAGTGGGCTCACCTCCCTCTTCATACAACAACAGAGCATTATAGAACTTGCTGTGGACTCACCCCCCTCTCCATACAACAACAGAGCATTATAGAACTTGCTAGTGGGTTCATCTCCCTCTCCATACAACAACAGAGCATTATAGAACTTGCTAGTGGGCTCACCTCCCTCTTCATACAACAATAGAGCATTATAGAACTTGCTAGTGGGCTCACCTCCCTCTCCATACAACAACAGAGCATTATAGAACTTGCTAGTGGGCTCACCTCCCTCTCCATACAACAATAGAGCATTATAGAACTTGCTAGTGGGCTCACCTCCCTCTTCATACAACAATAGAGCATTATAGAACTTGCTAGTGGGCTCACCTCCCTCTCCATACAACAATAGAGCATTATAGAACTTGCTAGTGGGCTCATCTCCCTCTCCATACAACAACAGAGCATTATAGAACTTGCTAGTGGGCTCACCTCCCTCTTCATACAACAACAGAGCATTATAGAACTTGCTGTGGACTCACCCCCCTCTCCATACAACAACAGAGCATAATAGAACTTGTTGTGGACTCACCCCCCTCTCCATACTTTATAGAACTTGCTGTGGACTCACCCCCCTCTCCATACAACAACAGAGCATTATAGAACTTGCTGTGGACTCACCCCCATCTCCACACAACAACAGAGCATTATAGAACTTGCTAGTGGGTTCATCTCCCTCTCCATACAACAACAGAGCATTATAGAACTTGCTAGTGGGCTCACCTCCCTCTTCATACAACAATAGAGCATTATAGAACTTGCTAGTGGGCTCACCTCCCTCTCCATACAACAACAGAGCATTATAGAACTTGCTAGTGGGCTCACCTCCCTCTCCATACAACAATAGAGCATTATAGAACTTGCTAGTGGGCTCACCTCCCTCTTCATACAACAATAGAGCATTATAGAACTTGCTAGTGGGCTCACCTCCCTCTCCATACAACAATAGAGCATTATAGAACTTGCTAGTGGGCTCATCTCCCTCTCCATACAACAACAGAGCATTATAGAACTTGCTAGTGGGCTCACCTCCCTCTTCATACAACAACAGAGCATTATAGAACTTGCTGTGGACTCACCCCCCTCTCCATACAACAACAGAGCATTATAGAACTTGCTGTGGACTCACCCCCCTCTCCACACAACAACAGAGCATTATAGAACTTGCTAGTGGGCTCATCTCCCTCTCCATACAACAACAGAGCATTATAGAACTTGCTAGTGGGCTCACCTCCCTCTTCATACAACAATAGAGCATTATAGAACTTGCTAGTGGGCTCACCTCCCTCTCCATACAACAATAGAGCATTATAGAACTTGCTAGTGGGCTCACCTCCCTCTTCATACAACAATAGAGCATTATAGAACTTGCTAGTGGGCTCACCTCCCTCTCCATACAACAGAGCATTATAGAACTTGCTAGTGGGCTCACCTCCCTCTCCATACAACAACAGAGCATTATAGAACTTGCTGGTGGACTCACCTCCCTCTCCATACAACAACAGAGCATTATAGAACTTGCTGGTGGCCTCGAACTTGAGAGCATCCATCTCGGAGCACAGAGCAGCCAGAACTGTCAGCACTTTGTTGAGGATTTTGTTGTCGGTGCGGATCAACTGCAGCAGCGAGGTCTGCTCGTACGGCAGACTCTGTCACATATATCAATACATCATTTTACACAAATATGTATTTGCTGAAACATATTATAGTTGAGTCAGTAATTCATTATGTTCTGTAGCACTATAATTGATGTCATAACACATGTATTTGAGGTAACATGTCATTGTTGAGTCAGAATAAAATTTGGTAGAACTGCGGTAAAGCTGTGGAAATGTAAACAATATAAAATAACAAAGTAATGCAGCTTGACAGAACAGGATTAAGACACTTACAGGACGTTGAGGCGACTATCCTTCATCAGCAAACAAATACATACACAAGACACAACACATGGTCACAAAGAAGATCCTCCGGTGACTACATTAAGGCATAAGGATGGGATGAGAAGAATACAAATATGAAAAAATGAAAGCAACGAAGAGAATATGTAAATTGAAAAAAATGTTGCTACTTATCTTAGAATCCAAAGCTATGTACTACCACGAGACGAAGCGGAATTTTTTTCAACCAAAGAGGTCATGACTCAGCATGTAATCCTAGACTGAACCTCAGCAGTTCTCAAACTGGTGTCGGAGCAAGGACACAAACTCTCTGTGTTATGTTTAAACAGAAATATAGCCGGTAACGACTTAAGTAAATAAATCAGGAAAATAGACAAGATAGCTAGTAATGATTTAGATTAAGTAAATCAATCAGAAAGATAGAAAAGATCACTGGTAATGACTTAGATTAAGTAAATAAATCAGAACAATAGCAAAGACAATGCTGGTAACGACTTAGATTAAGTAAATAAATCATAAGAAATTGGAAAAGATAGCTGGTAACGACTTAGATTAAGTAAATAAATCATAAGAAATTGGAAAAGATAGCTGGTAACAACTTAGATTAAGTAAATAAATCATAAGAAATTGGAAAAGATAGCTGGTAACGACTTAGATTAAGTAAATAAATCATAAGAAATTGGAAAAGATAGCTGGTAACGACTTAAGATTAAGTAAATAAATCATAAGAAATTGGAAAAGATAGCTGGTAACGACTTAGATTAAGTAAATAAATCATAAGAAATTGGAAAAGATAGCTGGTAACGACTTAGATTAAGTAAATAAATCATAAGAAATTGGAAAAGATAGCTGGTAATGACTTAGATTAAGTAAATCAATCAGAAAGATAGAAAAGATAGCTGGTAACGACTTAGATTAAGTAAATAAATCATAAAAATGGAAAAGATAGCTGGTAATGACTTAGATTAAGTAAATAAATCAGAAAAATAGAAAAGATAGCTGGTAACAACTTGGATTAAGTAAATAAATCAGTAAAACTAGAAAAGATAGCTGGTAACGACTTGGATAGATGACATCACACGCGGATGCGAACAGAGAGAGAGAGAGAGAGTGACCATAGTCTGGTGATGTCAGGGTGGTGGGAGGTTTGTGAAAAGCCTAAACATTTAAGCAACAAAAAATGGTGCATGCAAGCTTCTCTCTACAGTACCATACGACAAAGAATGATACAAGCTCCTCTCTACAGTATCATCCTAGAAAGAGCGTCCATGCCCAGTATCCACACTCTACTAATGAAGAATCAGATTTGCTGGGCTGGTCACTTGACTCGCATGCCAGATCACAGGCTCCCTGAACAAATTTTTTACCGCGAACTGGGTTGTGGTAAATGCTCCCAAGGTGGCCAGAGGAAATGCTTTAACCCTTTATAGGGCAGAACGGCCATTTGCGGCCGATGCCTTTAACGAGCATATCGGCCGATTCCGTCCGATACTATTATGCATTGTAAAAACGCGATTTCTCGGCCTTACGATACTTCCGACAGCTACTTTTGCTTTCGCCGATAGCTTGACAACGTGGCCGCCATTTGTAAGCGCCGACTATGAATTTGAACGGACTTTTATGGACTTTTTTTGACAGTTTTCGGGGTTTTTACGCTTAGTTTTTCAAAACAGATTTCGGTGATTCTTCAAGTGATAGCCGAGATTTCGCTAGGTTCAATTTAAGTGACATTAAAGGGCACGAAGTTGACTATTAATCGGAACTAGATATCAGTCACAAAGCGTTACTTTGCATTAGCAGTCTGAGTCGGACTTTAAAGAAAGTGATTATGATTCTGAAAATGTGTTTGTAAATTGCCGTATAGATGACGGAAAATCACAAACAACATGCTGTATTTCGTAAATATTTGTGTTCATATATGGATTATCAACAACAATCACGTGAGTGACACATTCTGCATGCTTTTCCCTTCATTGTGTTGTTTATTTAACTAAAATCGGTTGACTAACACCTTATTTATGATGTTTTTACTAACGCAACCCGAAATTTTTCCGAACCTGAAAAAATCTTGCCCTTTCAGGGCTAAAAAACGGACAAGCGTCTGCCCTGTAAAGGGTTAAAGACACTGTGAAAATCTCACTGAAAGCTTTTGGAATTCATCTTGCCACCTGGGAGACTGCTGCCAAAGACCAAAATTCATTGCATACATCATTATGCAAGGGTGCAGTCACTTGTAAAGCAACCAGGATTGCAAGAGCTGTGAAGAAAAGGCTGGACAGAAAAACCACTGCAGAAGATCCTCCTCCTGAAACATCAAGCATTCTTTGCCTACATTGTCAAAGAGCATTCAAGCCAAAATAGGCCCAATCAGCCATCTTAGGACTCACGGCTCCATACTTTCAACCCCCACTTGATGAAATAAATGATCATCATCATTCTTGATGGACAAACAACATAGATCTAATGACAATACATGTACACACAGATCCAATGACAATACAGGTATACACAGATTCAATGACAATATATGTGTACACAGATTCTATGACAATACATGTGTACACAGATTCTATGATAAACTACAACACATAACTGCAGGTCTAGTCTAGCAACAGACAATCGACAATCTGACAACTTGCGATCACCTGCATGGAAATTGGGTCCAGGGACATGTCCCAGGCATCCCCGATGCTGTCATCCAATGCATCTTCAATTTCCCGGAGTTGTGTGGCGTATTCAGTGAGGAAGCTGCCATACTTCTTCAACTGTAGTTCTCCAACAATTTCTGCAATAAACAATCAAATATATGATATGTCAAAATCAACAACTGAAAACAAATACAAATACAATGACATCCCATGATAAAGCTAGACTTCCCAGGCTTCTTGCTAAGTTCATCGACCCCAGCATTCATTACTAGATGGATCTATATCCAGGTGGGTATTGCAATGGGGTGTATGATTTCACCGATAACCTGTTTCATGACAATGCCAGTCATTCTGGGACACACTTTACAACATAATTACCATATGGTGACATTACCACACACTGAATGATGACATGACCACACACTGAATGATGACATTACCACACACTGAATGATGACATGACCACACACTGAATGATGACATGACCACACACTGAATGATGACATTACCACACACTGAATGATGACATGACCACACACTGAATGATTACATTACCACACAATGAATGATTACATTACCACACATTGAATGATGACACACACACTGAATGATGACATGACCACACACTGAATGATGACATTACCACACAATGAATGATGACATGACCACACACTGAATGATTACATTACCACACAATGAATGATGACATGACCACACACTGAATGATGACATTACCACACAATGAATGATGACATGACCACACACTGAATGATTACATTACCACACAATGAATGATTACATTACCACACATTGAATGATGAGACACACACTGAATGATGACATGACCACACACTAAATGATGACATGACCACACACTAAATGATGACATTACCGCACAATGAATGATGACATGACCACACACTGAATGATGACATTACCACACAATGAATGATGACATTACCACACAATGAATTATGATATTACCACACAATGAATGATGACATTACCACGCAATGGATGATGACATTACCACACAATGAATGATAACATGACCACACACTGAATGATGACATGACCACACACTGAATGATGACATGACCACACACTGAATGATGACATTACCACACACTGAATGATGACATTAGCACACAATGAATGATGACATTACCACACACTGAATGATGACATTAGCACACAATGAATGATGACATTACCACACACTGAATGATGACATGACCACACACTAAATGATGACATGACCACACACTGAATGATGACATGACCACAAAATGAATGATGACATGACCACACAATGAATAATGACATGATAACACAATGAATGATGACATTACCACACACTGAATGGTGATATTACCACACAATGAATGATGACATTACCACACACTGAATGATGACATGACCACACACTGAATGATGACATTACCACCCACTGAATGATGACATTACCACCCACTGAATGATGACATGACCTCACACTGAATGATGACATGACCACACAATGAATGATGACATTACCACACACTGAATGATGATATTACCACACACTTAATGATGACATGACCACAAACTGAATGATGACATTACCACACACTGAATGATGACATTACACACACTGAATGATGACATTACCACACAATTAATGATGGCATTACCACACAATTAATGATGACATGATCACCCACTGAATGATGACAATACTACACACTGAATGATGACATGACCACACATTGAATTATGCCTTTATTATGTGCATACTGATGACATTACCACACACTGAAAATTATCACACCTATTGATAATGTTACCACACACTCAGCAATGGTTTTATTACAGGTGATGACACAACAAAGTGGCACAGCTTGTGACAGAAACAATACACTGTATATATCTCAGGTGATGACACAACAAAGTGACAGAAACAATACACTGTATATATCTCAGGTGATGACACAACACAGTGACAGAAACAATACACTGTATATATCGCAGGTGATGAGATAACAAAGTGACAGAGCTTGTGACAGAAACAATACACTGTATATATCTCAGGTGATGACACAACAAAGTGACAGAAACAATACACTGTATATATCTCAGGTGATGACACAACACAGTGACAGAGCTTGTGACAGAAACAATACACTGTATATATCTCAGGTGATGACACAACACAGTGACAGAGCTTGTGACAGAAACAATACACTGTATATATCTCAGGTGATGACACAACAAAGTGACAGAAACAATACACTGTATATATCGCAGGTGATGAGATAACAAAGTGACTGAGCTTATGACAGAAACAATACACTGTATATATCTCAGATGAGATAACAAAGTGACAGAACTTATGACAGAAACAATACACAAGAAGAAACTGAAACACATGAAAGAGACAAAACAAATGTAAAGGTCACAACACAAGAGAACTGCTGCTGTGGGTAATATGACCATATGAAGCAGTGAGAGACACAGACAAGAGTCGTTGGGACAACAGAGGAGATTAGCAACTAGAACTATCTCCATGATAGCGATGTTTGATCTAACACCAAGTCACATGACTGCTGGCTGAGACAAGGCATGTTCTCAATGACAACTGTCTCAACACGACATACGCAAGTGAAGTTAATTGCAAACACAACTTTCAGAGAGAATATTCTAAAAATAAACCAAACTATAACCCTAATCCAGACTCTAATCCTGGTATTAACCCAAACTCTAAACCTCAGTCCAACATTGATTTACAGAATAAGCCTCAGTTCAACATTGATTTACACTCTAAACTTCAGCCCATCATTGATTTACATTCTAAACCTCAGTCCAACATTGATTTACACTCTAAACCTCAGTCCAACATTGATTTACACTCTAAGTCTCAGTCCAACATTGATTTACACTGTAAACCTCAGTCCAACATTGATTTGCACTCTAAGCATCAGTCCAATATTTATTTACACTCTAAGTCTCAGTCCAACATTGATTTACACTCTAAACCTCAGTCCAACATTGATTTACACTCTAAGCCTCATTCCAAGATTGATTTACACTCTAAATCTCAGTCCAACATTGATTTATACTCTAAACCTCAGTCCAACATTGATTTACACTCTTAAACTCAGTCCAAATCAGAAGACGAGATCAAAAATAGATACAAAAAGGCAAACCAACTCATTGAACAAATTCCACGAATACTAAAGAAAAAATATATATCAATAGTTACTAAGAAAGCACTTTACAACACAATCTTCCTACCAACTCAATGCTACCAATGCCAAAGCTGGACAATGACACAAAAAGAGAAACGAAAAATCTCAACAACAGAAATGAGATTCCTGAGAAGAATACTCAACGTATTAAGAAGAGATAAGATCAGAAATGAAGAAATCAGGAATAAAGTGGGGGTTATAGAAGTGCTAGCTTTTATTAGAAGGTAGCAAGTAAGATGGTTTGGCCATGCAAGTAGGTTACCAATTAACAGTATACCACAACAAGTAATGATGTACAGACCAGAGGGAAGCAGAGGAAGAGGCCGACCATGTAAACGACGGGCGGAGGGAATAGCAGAGTCCATGGGAATTTCGATACATGAAGCCCATAATCGGTTTTATGTAGCACAGCAACACTCTTTTTCTCATTTCAATTGATATCTTTTTACTGGTCAGTATGTTTTTCATCTTGCAAAAGGCTACCTTTGCAATGGCAATTCTTGTTCTAATCTTTTCAAGGCATCTCCAATCAGATGTTATGACTGTGCAGAGATAACTGTATCGATTCACTTGCTTAAGAATATGCCCATTTATTCGTATATCATCCCAACATTAACTCAACCTCTAACTAAACCTTACTTCAACATTAACTCAAACTCTAAACTAACCGTTACTTCAACATAAACTCAGACTCTAACTAAACCTTAATTCAACATAAATGTCTTCAAACTATCATAGTTTGTGTATCTTACAGATATCAAATCAAATGTCTAAGTAAAACTTAATGAAGAGGTGGAATGAGTATATAAGAGAATTATATGTAGGAGAAAGGGAAGAATTAACAGGAGATAGTAACTTAGAAGGTCCACCTATTCTGAAAGAAGAAGTCGCTGACGCTATGAAACGTATGAAGAAAGGAAAAACAGCTGGGCCAGATGAAATCACAATAGAAGAATTAGAAGTATTGGGAGAATTTGGAGTAGATATATTAACCAAAATGTTGAATGATATTTACAGCAGTGGATATTTACCCAGTGATATGCTGAAATCTGTATTTATAGCTATACCAAAAAGACCAGGAGCAATTGATTGTGAAGATTTTCGTACAATTAACCTTATAAACCATATCACTAAGCTTCTACTCAGAATCATAATGAGAAGAACCAAAAAGAAAATAAAAATGGAAATTAGTGAAGAACAGTATGGATTTGTGGAAGGAAAGGGCACAAACAATGCAATTTATACATTACGGACACTAACAGAAAGGTCAATAGAGAAACAGAGAGACATATATTTGTGCTTCATAGATTATACTAAGGCATTTGATAAAGTAAAACATGATGAACTGATTAAAATGTTGGAAGATATCAACATTGATGGAAAAGATCTAAGAATAATAAAGAATGTTTACTGGAACCAAGTAGCAGCAATTAAAATGGGAAATAAAGAGGGTAGTTACGAACAGATAAAACTAGGAGTACGACAGGGGTGTGTCTTGTCACCAGATCTGTTCTCCCTGTATAGCGAAGTAATAATGAGAGAGATCAAAGAGATGCCAGGAATACTAGTTGGAGGTTATAATATAAATAATATACGCTATGCAGATGACACAGTATTGGTGGCAGATAATTCAACAGACCTACAACAATTATTAGACGTTGTAGTAACAGAGAGTGCAAGGAAAGGACTCTCCTTGAATATCAAGAAAACAGTAACAATGGTAATATCAAAGAAAATGGTGACACCAAAATGTGACATAGAAATAGAAGGGAAAATCCTTAACCAAGTTGATAATTTTAGATACCTAGGGGCATTTATAACATCAGATGGAAGATGTACAACAGAGACTAGGAGCAGAATAGGGCAGTCAAAAGCCGCATTTCAGAAAATGAAGAGTATCTTATGCAGTAAGTCACTATCACTGAATGTAAGAAAGAGAGTGCTGAAATGCTATGTGGAACCAGTTTTGCTGTATGGCAGTGAATCTTGGAATGTAAATGAACAAATTAAGAAGAAATTAGAAGCAACAGAGATGTGGTTCCTGAGACGAATGTTGCGAATTCCTTGGACTGCCAGAGTAACTAATGACGACTGCCTGAAACAGGCTAATGAAACTAGAACATTATATACAACAATAAGACAGAGACAAACAGCTTTCTTCGGTCATGTGATGAGAAGAGAGGCATTGGAGAACATCGTAACAACTGGAAAGATCGAGGGGAAGAGAGGCAGAGGTAGACCAAGAGAAGTGATGCTGGATGAATTGAGACGGTGGCATGGAGGATATCAGCAGCAGAGTTGATCCAGAAAACCAAAGACCGAGATCTGTGGAGAGCCATGAACGCCTACGCCAGCCGGCACGGCACTTGATGATGAAGTAAAACTACATATTCAATATGATACTAAAAGAACCATCATCAAATGAGAAAATGTCTTAAAACTATCAACATGTGTGTATTTTAACAATATCAAATGTTTAAGTAAAGGGAGAAGCTATACACAAAATGTTGTGTATAGTCCGAGCCGCTATACACAAAAATTTGTGGCTGGTCACGTGATTATCCGGCACAAAATATTTTGAATAGTATGAGCCGCTATTCACAAAAATTTGAAGAAGACTATTATTCTCTCTTCTTGTCTGTCTTTTTTTTTTTTTTTTGCAAGTTCTTTTTCTTCAATCCTCACAAAGACAAAATTTGTTGACAAGGACACACTCTACTTACAAGAATATTTTATTTGGCAAATAAAATTCACGTTAAACAAAGACATCTATTGGATTCATCAGACACTCGATCACTCCGTCGTTGCTGGGGGATGCGCCCCCCGGCAGCTACCGCAGATCCATAGAGAACACTTTATTCAGATACTTCGAGTTTTTAAGTTCTATATTTTAGTTCCTAAAACAAGCATCTAGAGAGTCGCTTAGAAGCCCTGGAGATGTGGATATACAGATGAATATGTCGTATTTCAAGGAAACAAAACAATGAAATGCAGAGGTTCTAGAAAAACTGGAAATGAAGGGGGGGAGGGAGGGAGGGAGAGAGAGAGAGAGAGAGAGAGAGAGAGAGAGAGAGAGAGAGAGAGAGAGAGAGAGAGAGAGAGAGAGAGAGAGAGAGAGAGAGAGAGAGAGAGAGAGAGAGAGAGAGAGAGAGAGAGTTGACGGAAGAAATAAAGAGGAGGCCAGGAAATATTTTGGCCATGTTATTGTTAAAAGACATGATACTCTTATAAAAATCATACTTGAGGGCAAGGTTGAGCGCAGGCGAGCAAGAGGAAGACAACAATACAAGTGGGAAGATAACATTAAGAGATGGACGAACATCAGTCTGACGGAATGTACAGCCAAGGCGAAAGACAGTGTTGGAGACCCATTGCAGCCAACCTTCATTGTGGAGACGGCACCTGATTGACTGATTAAAGAATTTTAAAATTTAAAAAAAAAAAAAGTTGCTAACTGGGAGTCGAACCCCAGTCTCCCGCGCAACAGGTGGAGATACTAACCACTACACTACAGAGAATACAATCATTGCTACCCAAACATTAATTATGTAGTCAAAAGGAAGTAGACATTATGTGACCAGCTGAATAACCAAGTGACCAGCCACAAATTTTTGTGTATAGCAGCTCGTACTACTCACCAAATTTTGTGTATAGTCACCACTCCGTTAAGTAAAACTACATACATACTAGTAGTAGTACTATACTATAGCGTGCTCCATCGTGCCATTACCCGAAGTAAAAACAAAAGTCCTGTACGGAGTCAGATCGCCATGGAAAATCTCCTCCCGGAAAACGCTGTCTAATATACCATGCATTCTTTCGAAGTCATTCATTCATTCACATCTCACGTGACAGGAACACACGTCATCCGGGGTTTCCCAGGAAAGGTATGCCCAATATTCTGTTGACATCATCCTGACCTTTTTATATAAATAACATTATATTTCATACTTACCGAAATTAATTTTATTTTGGTGTTGCAGATAGAATTACATCAATTATAGATGTATTTTTGAATTCTGCATACAATTTAAAATATATCTGGAAAGTTTCATCGCTTTAATCGCTGCAGGGTGGATGTAAACAACATTTTCGGCGAAGATGTGTTTTTTGCTCTTTGTGCCATATATATCGGATAATATCGGACTGGCATGTGCGCTTTGTAACACTCTTCTGGTGTTGCAGATAGAATTACATCAATGATAGATGTATTTTTGAATTCTGCATACAATTTAAAATATATCTGGAAAGTTTCATCGCTTTAATCGCTGCAGGGTGGATGAGAAACAATATAATATTGAATATTTTCTGCGAAGCGTTTCTTTGTGAATGAGTAAGCGCATGGCTATGTGCCACGGTGACTGCGCATGCGCGTATCGATCGCTGTGGCATGTTAATGATGTTACACTTTCGCTTTTCAACACTCAAAACGTGCAATCTGACCTACAAAAGTTAAAGAGAACACAAGTTTAAAGATTATTAATAATTTATTTTTATACTTGTACTATCTTTTAATCATTTAACATGACGGAACATATTTTTGAAGTCAGTTTTCATAATCCGTCTATGACCCGTTTGGTTGAGACCAACCTCGCACGCGGAGAAAAATGAAAACGGCAGATTGGACCGTAAATAACTTTTTTCTGACGCTTGCAATAGAAATCCATCAATTGTAGATGGGTCTTCGAATTCTGCATCAAATTTTTCAGAAATTTGGAAAGATTCATCGCTAAACTTGCTTTAATTGTGGTTGAAAAACAGGCGAAAATGTTACGATCATAAAACCCAAAACGGCGGCTTTACTTTATAAATATCTTTGCAGAACAAGCATTGTCTTCTCGCTAGCGTAAGTCGTAAGCAGCCCGCCTGTCACACGGGAGTTCGGGGTTCACTTCCCGACTGGAGATGTATTTTTTTTTAAAATTTTTCACAAAATTATTATGTGATATAATAGAAACTATTAAACATTACGAAGTAAAATATTATATAGAACTAAGAAACTGGAAGTTTGTGAATAAAGTGTGCTCTATGGATCTGTGCGAGCTGCCGGGGAGCAAGCGGCGGAATGATCGCGTATCGGAATCGATGAATCCAATAGATGTCTTGTCTTTGTTTAATGTGAATTTTAATTGCCGTATAAAATATCGCCCCTGAATCAGCAAAGTTTCATCGCTAAACTTGCTCGAATTGTGGTTGAAAAACAGATTTTCTGCGAAGATGTGACTTTGTGAATTGGCAACCCACGGGTCATGACGCCCGCCGCATATCGATTGTGATTGCGCTACACTTTTCAACATATAAAACGTGCGATTTGACCTACTAAAGTTAAATAGAACACAAGTTTAAAGATTATTAATAATTAATTTGTATACTTGTACTATTTTGTAATCATTTAACATGACGGAACATATTTTTGAAGTCAGTTTTCATATGACCGTTTGAGACAATCTCGCACGCATAGACGCGCAGACACCAGCGGGTGTCGCTGGTTGGAGGAAAGAGACACATTAGAGAACTCTCATTACGGATGAGTAGGATGAAAAATCGCAACTCGTCTCACCTTCACAAAGATGTTAATATCTTCACTTAGAAGTGACATACAGGCATCATAGAGGTACCATTAGATTTTGAATTTCAAGGCCTATCTACTGTGGCAGTCTCATTTGTAAATACTCAAAATTAAAAATTGATGATGGGACACTACTACTACTAGGAATACTACTGAGAGTGAGAGGAGCATGGAAGTGATCATTCAAATAAACTATCAATTAATTGGCGTGTATCTTACAGTTATGAAATGTTTAAGTAATCATGGAACTGATCAAATGTATTTAAACTATCAATTAGCGTATATCTTACAGATGTCAAATGTTTAAGTAAAACAACATACTGAGAGAACCATCGTCGAACTGATCAAATTTCCAGTCGGTGGGCGTCACCCCGACGCCAGAGCCAGTGTTTGGCTGCACGTTCGCGGACATTCTGGCAGCAAACGACAGATATTTCAAATTTGTGTCGCTCTCTCATGTAGTAGAACAATCGAGAACGTGTGTGGTGAAGATACGAACACAATAAACAAGCCGTGTCCAGCAGATGTAACAACAACACGATCACAACAAAGTCAGGTGTCCATGATGGCCCGCCGGCAGGAAGTGACGTCACCGGCCAGATTCTGCCCACAGGTCAGGTTAAACGGTTTGTTGATTAAACAGCAGTTTGATGGACAAGGTCACCTCACCTGGAGTACAGTAACAGGTAGAAGTACTACATTACCGTGTCACTACTTTACCTGACTTATTGGGGTTAATTATGTGGTTGTTTCGGGATTTGAAATTTAAATATTGAGCACAACCCACTACTGGCAACGCCGATCGCATTCTGTTATGAACCTAAGGCCTATCCACGTCAATATGGAAGCACTATACTCGAGTTTCGCCCTCATTTGAGCTCGTCAGTAGTGCATATCCCTGACTGGATCCGGAAACAGTCCCGGATCACGCGTGTGAAGCGGGTGTGTAACCACGCGGCACACACTGGACACACCAAATTATCACAACAGAACATCACAACGCTACTCATCGTAGGCTATGCTCAAGATTGCCCAATCGCCGCGACCGACGTCCGTCAATCGATGGGACCCGAACGATCAGGACTTCTCACTGGCAAGGAACACCAGGCCTCCTAAATCCAGTGAGCAATAATCAATTGATTATGTGGTTGTTTCGGGATTTGAAATTTAAATATTGAGCACAACCCACTACTGGCAACGCCGATCGCATTCTGTTATGAACCTAAGGCCTATCCACGTCAATATGGAAGCACTATACTCGAGTTTCGCCCTCATTTGAGCTCGTCAGTAGTGCATATCCCTGACTGGATCCGGAAACAGTCCCGGATCACGCGTGTGAAGCGGGTGTGTAACCACGCGGCACACACTGGACACACCAAATTATCACAACAGAACATCACAACGCTACCCATCGTAGGCTATGCTCAAGATTGCCCAATCGCCGCGACCGACGTCCGTCAATCGATGGGACCCGAACGATCAGGACTTCTCACTGGCAACGAACACCAGGCCTCCTAAATCCAGTGAGCAATAATCAATTGATTATGTGGTTGTTTCGGGATTTGAAATTTAAATATTGAGCACAACCCACTACTGGCAACGCCGAGTTATTGGGGTTACACAGTTTGATGGACAAGGTCACATCGCCTTGAGTACAGTAACTGGTAGAAGTACTACATTACCGTGCCATTACTTTACCTGACTTATTGGGGTTACAGTTTGACGGACAAGGTCACTTCGCCTTGAGTACAGTAAAAGGTAGAAGTAATACATTACCGTGCCACTACTTTACCTGACTTATTGGGGTTACACAGTTTGATGGACAAGGTCAACTCGCCTTGAGTACAGTAACAAGATTACCTCGCCTTGAGTACAGTAACAGGCAGAAGTACTACTTTTTTTTAAAAAAGTTTCGAGTAAAAGTCGACAGAGTAGACTTCATTACACCAGGTTTTTATACCATATGGCTCGGTCTCTTTCCGCAGCGCGGAAATTGTCGCACAAAGCTCAAACTCCGTAGCTCTAGCGACGACCCACAGGTGTCTCCAAAAACTTTCACTTGTGAACTGAAGGACGCATCCTGGAATCAAACCCACAATCTTCGGAGCCCGAGTCAAACGGCTTGACCACTTCGCCACGGAGACTTCTTGTACTACTTTACTGTGACACTACTTTACCTGACTTATTGGGGTAAATCAGTTTGATGGACAAGGTCCCTTTGCCTTGAGTATAGTAACAGGTAGAAGTACTACTTTACTGTGACAGAGCTTTAACTGACTTATTGGGGTAACACATTTTGATGGACAAGGTCACCTCGCCTTGAGTACAGTAACAGGTAAAAGTACTACTTTACTGTGCCACTACTTTACCTGACTTACTGGGAATCAATTAGAGAACCCGTTGAGACCACTTAGACATTTACATACATAAACACACATAGTATTGTTTGACGCTTATAGAAGTGAGAAGAAGGAAATAGAGACTAGATGACGCACTAGGCAACATAAAATTTGGAAGCTATAGTTACCGACCGGGATTAGAACCTGTCACCTCCAAATTGCGACAGCACCTCGCTTCAGGAACAAGTGTACTTCGACGCATGACCAAGTAGACACTCAAAAATAAAAGTGTCTTCATTAGTCATGACTATCATACACATGAACCTACAACTATGGAATACGGACAGAATTCGTATTAAACCATTGAGATAGCACCATAGGTCTCAAAATTTATATTAAACCAGCATAGGTCAAATAACAAACACACAAACACATCGGACCGTGCTGCCGTGTAGAGTATTAACAAATATTTAAAGAAGAGAAATGATTGGTCGGTTCTAATGCTGTACACGTATAACACAGGAAATCAAGTAGGGAACCCCAAACGTACTGCTTAATTGTGCCACTACTTTAAATGACTTATTGGGGCTGCACAGTTTGATGGACACGGTCATCTTGCCGTGAGTACAGTAAAGGGTCTCAACTTTCATTGACCTTACCAGGGCTTTTAATACAGTCAGCAGAGAAGGACTGTGGAAGATTAAGGCGAAATATGGCTGTCCACGAAAGTTTGTCAGAATAGTGCGGCTATTTCATGATGGTATGCAGGCAAGAGTACAGGAAAAGGGTGATCTGTCTGATCCCTTTCCTGTCACCAATGGAGTGAAGCAACGATGTGTCTTGGCACCAACACTGTTCAGCCTCATGTTTTCAGCTATGTTGACGAATGCTTTCGAGAACAACGACATTGGAATAGACATCAACTACCGTATGGATGGAGAGTTATTCAATCTCAGAAGGCTGAAAGCTAAAACCAAAATTAACAGGGACACCGTCAGAGAGCTCCTGTTTGCTGATGATTGCGCTCTGTACGCCAACTCAGAGGCGGACATGCAACATAATGTTTCAGCTTTCTCACATGCCTGTGCCAACTTTGGGCTCAACATCAATTTGGAGAAGACTGTAGTTATGTGCCAGTCAGCTCCAGGGAATAATCACACTGTGCCGAATATCAAAGTGAATGATCATAGACTAAGTGTTGTGGACAAATTCACTTATCTTGTCAGCACTGTGTCACAAGCTGCCACAATTGATGACGAAGTGGATGCAAGAATCTCGAAGGCCAGCGTGGCCTTTGGCAGACTGTACAAGAATGTATGGGACAGAAATGGAATAAGCCTGCAAACAAAGCTGAAAGTCTACAAAGCAGTTGTATTATCCACACTGCTATATGCTTGTGAAACCTGGACTGTTTACCAGCGACACGCTAGGAAATTAAACCACTTCCACACAGTCTGCCTCAGGAAGCTATTGAAGATTAAATGCCTAGACAAGATCCCAGACACTGAAGTTCTAAAAAGAGCGTCCATGTCCAGTATCCACACCCTACTAATGAAGAATCAGATTCGCTGGGCTGGTCACTTGACTCGCATTCCAGATCACAGGCTCCCTAAACGAATTTTTTACAGCGAACTGCGTTGAGTTAAACGCTCCCAAGGCGGCTAGAGGAAATGCTTTAAAGACACTCTGACAATCTCACTGAAAGCTTTTTGAATTCATCTTGACACCTAGGGGACTGGTGCCAAAGACCTAAATTCGTGGCGTAAGTCATTACTCAAGGGTGCAGTCACTTGTGAAGCAACCAGGACTGCAAAAGCTGTGAAGAAAAGGCTGGACAGAAAAAAAAAAAAACACTGCAGAAGATCCTCCTCCTGGAACGTCAAGCATTCTTTGTCCACGTTATCAAAGAGCATTTCGTGCCAAAATACGCCATATCAGCCACCTTAGAACTTACGGCTCCATACTTTCAATCCCACTGGATGAAATGAATGGTCATCATCATTCATGACGGACAAACAACAACAACAACAACAACAACAACAACAACAACAGTGACAGCTTTAACTAACTTATTGGGTCTACACAATTTGATGGACAAGGTCACCTCGCCTTGGATACAGTCAGGTCACCTCGCCTTGGGTACAGCAACAAGGTCACCTTGCCTTGAGTACAGTTACAGGTGGAAGTACTACTTTACTGTACCACGGCTTTAACTGACTTATTGGGGCTACACAGAACATGTCATACCACCCGTGCTCCAACATCCACCATCAACCCAACATCAACAAGGGTACCAGAACACGTCATACAAACCGTGCTCCAACATCAACATAGGTACCAGAACACGTCATACAAACCATGCCCCAACAACCAACATCAACCCAACCTTAACATGGGTACCAGAACACGTCATAGAAGGGCAAAGCGGCCGGCATGAGACTAACCACAGCTGCCGTCCAGTAACGGTTGCTCTATTCAATAAGGCTGTACCACCATATAGCCAACACACTTCTGGGCATGTAGAAAAGCGGTTCACTGTACAAGGCCATATGGAGCAGCCAGGGACAGACGTGCTTAATGTCAGATTGCCGATTGCTTCTAGCTGATTTGTCCAATAGCTACCACTCCATTCGGAAGTCGGGCACGTCCTACCACACGCTCCCTGCCTCCAGGTTGGTTCAGGCTGTTGCCTTGACGTGACAAGTTCTTGTGCCTGTAAAGCTGTCTTATTTGTCCATCTCTGGTGTGCGCACTCTCATTAAAGCTCTTTAGTCCAGCCATGTCCAAGTTGACACAGTCCATAGCGTCATTCAAGGTCACGTCTTGCTCATAAAGTTTAAGTCAATCAAATCTATTCTCTCTCTCTCTCTCTCTCTCTCTCTCTCTCTCTCTCTCTCTCTCTCTCTCTCATCTCTTTCCATCATATCTCTCGCTCTCTCTCTCCCTCTCTCTGTGTCTCTGTGTCTCATCTCTTCACATAATCTCTCTCTCTCTCTCTCTCTCTCTCTCTCACACACACACACATCTCTTTCCATCATATCTCTCGCTCTCTCTCTCCCTCTCTCTGTGTCTCATCTCTTCACATAATCTCTCTCTCTCTCTCTCTCTCTCTCTCTCTCTCTCTGTATCATCACTTCCCTTTATCTCTTTCTCACCCCTCCCTCTGTCTCATCACTTCACATCATGCCTATCTCACTATCTCGCTCCCCTCTCTCTGTTTCTCATCTATTCCCATTATCTCTTTCTTTCTCTCTCCCTCTCTATGTGCCGCATCTCTTCCCAGTATTTCTCTCTATCTTTCTCACCCCTCTCTCTATGCCTCATCTCTTCCCATTATATCTCTCTTTCTCACACCTCTCTTTAAGTCTCATCTCTTCCCATCATGTCTCTCGCTGTCTCATCGCTTCCCATCATGTCTCCCTTTCTATCTCTCTCCTCTCTCTGTGTCTCATATCTTCCCATTACTCCCCTCTCTCTGTGTCTCATATCTTCCCATTATCTCTCTCTCTTTTACTCCCCTCTCTCTGTGTCTCATCTCTTCTCATCACCTCACTCTATTTATAACCCATCTATCTGTGTCTCATCTCTTCCCATCATCATCTCTCTCTCTCCTTTTCTCACCGCACTCTTTGTGTCTCATATCTTTCCATTTTCTCTATATTTTTATCTTCCTCTGTCTGTGCCTCATCTCTTCCCGATTATCCTTCTCTCTCTCTATTTCGCACCCATCTCTCTCTTTCCCATTATCTCTCTCTCTATCTTTCTCAACCCTCTCTCTGAGTGGCATCTCTTCCCATCAAGTCTCTCTCTGTCTCATCTCTTCCCATTATCTATCTCTCTCCCCTCTCTGTTTCTCATCTCTTCCCATTATCTATCTCTCTCCCCTCTCTGTGTGTGTGTGTGTGTGTGTCATCTCTTCCCATTATCTCTCTCTTTCTCTCCACTGTCTCTCTCTCTCTCTCTCTCTCTCTCTTTCTCTCGCATCCCTTCCCATCATGTCTCTTTCTCTGTCTCATCTCTCCCCATCATGTCTCTCTGTCTCCCTTCTCTTTTTGTCTGATCTCTTCCCACCATCTGCCTCTCTTTCTCTCCCTTTCTCGCCATTCTCTCGGTGTCTTATCTCTTCCCATCATCTCCTCTCTCTCTCTCTCTCTCTCTCTCTCTCTCTGTCTCTCCAGTCTCTCTGTGTCTCATCTATTCCCATTATATCTCTCTATCTTTCTCACCCCTCTATCTGTGTCTCATCTTTTCCCATCTTCATCTCTCTCTCTCTCTCTCTCTCTCTCTCTCTCTCTCTCTGTATCGCCCCTCTCTCTGTCTCATCTCTTACCATTATCTTTCATCATGTCTCTCTCTATGTCTCATCTCTTCAGATCATGTCTCTCTAACTCTCCCCCATCTCTGTGTCTCATTTCTTCTCATTATATCTCTGTCTATTTCTCACCCTCTCTCTGTATCCTCTCTTCCTATCAAGTCTCTCTCTATCTCTCCCACCACTCTATGTGTGTCACATCTCTTCCTATCATCTCTCACTATCTCTCCCTTCTCTCCATGCCTCATCTCTTTCCATTATATCTCTATTTCTCTTTCTATCCCCTTCTCACCCCTCTTTCTGTGTCTCATCTCCTCCCCTCACGTCTCTCTCTCTATCTCTCTCCCTCTCTCTGTGCATTATCTCTTCCCATCAAGTCTCTCTCTGCCTCATCTCTTCCCATCACCTCTCTATCTCTTTCTCTCCCTCTCTCTGTGTCTCATCTCTTCCTCACCATCTCTCTCTCGTTCTCTCCCTTCTCTGTGTCTCATCGTTTTCTATCATGTCTTTTTTTCTCTCCCCTCTCCCTGTGACTCATCTCTTCCCATCATCTCTCTCTATCTCTCTCTACCCTTCCTCTCCCCTCTCTCTGTCACATCTCTTCCCGTCATTTCTCTCTTCCTCTCCCTTCTCTATGTCTCATTTCTACCCATTATGTCTCTCTATTTCTCTCCCCTCTTTATGCGTCTCATCTCTTCCCATCATCTCTCTCTCTCTCTCTCTTACTATCCCCTCACTCTGTGTCTCATCTCTTCCCATCATCTCTCTCTTACACCTCTCTCTCTCTTTCTCTCTCTCTCTCTCTCTCTCTCTCTATGTGTGTGTCATCTCTTCCCATCATCTCTATCTCTCCCCTCTCTCTGTGCAACATATCTTCCTATCATATCTCTCTTTCTCTCCCTTTCCTCTGTCTCATTTCTACCCATCATCTCTCTCTATTTCTCCTCTCTCTCTCTCTCTCTCTCTCTGTCTCTGTCTCTGTCTCATCTCTTCCCATCATCTCTCTCTACTTCTCTCCCCCTCTCTCTGTGTCTCATCTCTTCCCATCATCTCTCTCTACTTCTCTCCCCTCTGTCTCTGTCTCATATCTTCCTGTTATCTCTCTCTTTCTCTTCCCCTCTCTCTGTCTCTCTCTCTCTCTTTCTCTCTCTCTCTCTTTCTCTCTCTGTGTCTCATTTCTACCCATCATCTCTCTCTATTTCTCTCCTCTCTCTCTCTCTTTCTCTCTCTCTCTCTCTTTCTCTTTCTGTCTCATCTCTTCCCATCATCTCTCTCTACTTCTCTCCCCTCTGTCTCTGTCTCATATCTTCCTGTTATCTCCCTCTTTCTCTCCCCTCTCTCTGTCTCTCTTCTCTCTCTCTTCTCTCTCTGTGTCTCATTTCTACCCATCATCTCTCTCTATTTCTCTCCTCTCTCTCTCTCTCTTTCTCTCTCTCTCTTTCTCTCTCTCTGTGTCTCATCTCTTCCCATCATCTCTCTCTACTTCTCTCACCTCTGTCTCTGCCTCATATCTTCCTGTTATATCTCTCTCTCTCTCTCTCCCTCTCTCTGTGTCTCATCTCTTCCCATCATCTCTCTCTCTACTTCTCTCCCCTCTGTCTCTGCCTCATATCTTCCTGTTATCTCTCTCTTTCTCTACGCTCTCTCTGTGTCTCATCTCTTCCCATCATCTCTCTCTACTTCTCTCCCCTCTGTCTCTGCCTCATATCTTCCTGTTATCTCCCTCTTTCTCTCCCCTCTCTCTGTGTCTCATCAATGTAATAAACGTGTCACCCACAGCTGTGATATCAAGCCGCAGCCTACACAGACAGGAAGTATCAATGGCCGCACGATCTGGGAACGAGCCTTGATGAAAACCCGCGGGCAGGAGGATGAAGAGATAAGACGTCAACAAGCCTGGCCCTTGTTGCCGAGCTACACCCTAGCACTCACGATGTGATAACCACGTGATGCTGTTACAATCATAACTCTGTTACAGGAATACACTCTGTCAGTAACAAACAGCCAAGCACAACTTTCCCGCCATGATGGACTCCGGGTATAATTTCCTAGCTGATATCTTTAGACCAGTCGACACTTGGTGGGTGATGCTATAAATAGCACGCCGACAACTTTTATCTCGCAGAAAATTTCCTGTTACCCATTTCAAGGCCGATAGGCCTGGGAGGATAGGTGAATGAGAAAACAGCTTCTTACATCCAAACAGCTTCTCACATCTAAACAAATTCTCACATCTAACAAGCTTCTCACATCTAACCAACTTCTCAACATCTAAACAACTTCTAACATCTAAACAGCTTCTCACATATAACAAGCTTCTCACATCTAACAAGTTTCTAACATTCACACAGCTTCTGAATCTAAACAGCTTCTCACATCTAAACAGATTATCACATCTAAATAGATTCTAACATTCAAACAGCTTCTCAATCTAAACAGCTTCTCACATCTAAACAGCTTCTCATATCTAAACAGCTTCTCACGTCTAAACAACTTCTCACATTTAAACAGTTTCTCACATTTAAACACCTTTTCATATCTAAACAGCTTCTCACATATAAACAGCTTCACACTTCTCAGCAGCTAAACAGCCACTCACATCTAAACAGCTTGCCACATCTAAACAGCTTCTCACATTTAAACAGTTTCTCACATCTAAACAGTTTATTACTACGTCTAAACAGCGTCTCAGATCTAAACAGCTTCTCGCGTCAAATAGCTTCTCATATCTAAACAGCTTCTCACATATAAACAGCTTCTCACATCTAACCAGCCTCTCACATCTAAACAGCTTCTCAAATTTAAACAGCTTTTCATATCTAAACAGCTTCTCACATATAAACAGCTTCACGCGTCTCACCAGCTAAACAGCCACTCACATCTAAACAGCTTGTCACATCTAAACAGCTTCTCACATCTAAACAGTTTCTTACATCTGAACAGCTTTTCATATCTAAAAAAATTCTCACATCTAAACAGCTTCTCATATCTAAGCAGTTTCTCACATCTAAACAACGTCTCACATCTATTAGCTTCTCACGTCTAACCAGCTTCTCACATTTAAACAGTTTCTCACATCTAAACAGCTTCTCACATCTAAACAGTTTCTCACATCTAAACAACTTCTCACATCTATCAGCTTCTCACATCTAACCAGCCTCTCACATCTAAATTGCTTCTCACGTCTAAACAGCTTCTCATATCTAAACAGTTTCTCACATCTAAACAGCTTTTCAGATCTAAGCAGGTTCTCATATGTAAACAACTTCTCACATCTATCAGCTTCTCACACCTAACCAGCCTCTCACATCTAAATTGCTTCTCACGTCTAAACAGCTTCTCACGTCTAAACAACTTCTCACATCTATCAGCTTCTCATATCTAACCAGCCTCTTACATCTAAACAGCTTCTGACGTCTAAACAGCTTCTCACATCTAACAACTTCTCACTTCTAACCAGCCTCTCACACCTAAACGGCGTCTCACATCTAAACAATTTCTCACGTCAAACAAGTTGTCACATCTAAACAAATTGCCACGTCTAAACAGCTTCTCGTGTCTAAACAGCTTGTTACGTCTAAAAAGCTTCTCATGTCTAAGCAGCCCAGTTACACATTGCAACTACGACTGATCAATGGTGACATTTGCTTCAACAATAATGCACGCACAGAAACGTGGACAATGATCTTACAATCTTGTGGAAGCACTGAAGCCATGATCATGTGGTTACAGCAACGACTACGAAGGCATGGCGGGAGGGCCCAACAATGGGCTAACTAAAGGCACGTGTCAACTCTCATCATCAAGCAGTGCCATCTCCGCGCGGAAGGTCGACCTAATATGTCTCTAACACTCTGTCCTGTGTCTTCACGATGCGCTCATTCAAACTGTTTCCAACCCATCGTGGATTCACATACAACGTTATCTTCCAGCCTCTTGATGTCGTCGGTTCACATACAACGTTATCTTCCAGTCTCTTGATGTCGTCGATTCACATACAACGTTATCTTCCAGTCTCTTGATGTCGTCGATTCACATACGACGTTATCTTCCGGTCTCTTGATGTCGTCGTTCCACGTAGAACGTTGTCTTTAAATCCATCTTTGGTGACTTCCTTCCACATGCAACGTTGTCTTTGCAGTTTATCTCTTGATGTCGTTCTTCCACATACAACGATGTTTTCTAGTTCACCTCTTGATGTCGTTCTTCCACATACAACGATGTTTTCTAGTTCATCTCTTGATGTCGTTCTTCCACATACAACGATGTTTTCTAGTTCACCTCTTGATGTCGTTCTTCCACATACAACGATGTTTTCTAGTTCATCTCTTGATGTCGTTCTTCCACATACAACGATGTTTTCTAGTTCATCTCTTGATGTCGTTCTTCCACATACAACGATGTTTTCTAGTTCATCTCTTGATGTCGTTCTTCCACATACAACGATGTTTTCTAGTTCATCTCTTGATGTCGTTCTTCCACATACAACGATGTTTTCTAGTTCACCTCTTGATGTCGTTCTTCCACATACAACGATGTTTTCTAGTTCACCTCTTGATGTCGTTCTTCCACATACAACGATGTTTTCTAGTTCACCTCTTGATGTCGTTCTTCCACATACAACGATGTTTTCTAGTTCATCTCTTGATGTCGTTCTTCCACATACAACGATGTTTTCTAGTTCACCTCTTGATGTCGTTCTTCCACATACAACGATGTTTTCTAGTTCATCTCTTGATGTCGTTCTTCCACATACAACGATGTTTTCTAGTTCATCTCTTGATGTCGTTCTTCCACATACAACGATGTTTTCTAGTTCATCTCTTGATGTCGTTCTTCCACATACAACGATGTTTTCTAGTTCATCTCTTGATGTCGTTCTTCCACATACAACGATGTTTTCTAGTTCACCTCTTGATGTCGTTCTTCCACATACAACGATGTTTTCTAGTTCATCTCTTGATGTCGCTCTTCCACATACAACGATGTTTTCTATTCATCTCTTGATGTCGTTCTTCCACATACAACGATGTTTTCTAGTTCATCTCTTGATGTCGTTCTTCCACATACAACGATGTTTTCTAGTTCACCTCTTGATGTCGTTCTTCCACATACAACGATGTTTTCTAGTTCATCTCTTGATGTCGTTCTTCCAAATACAACGATGTTTTCTAGTTCATCTCTTGATGTCGTTCTTCCACATACAACGATGTTTTCTAGTTCACCTCTTGATGTCGTTCTTCCACATACAACGATGTTTTCTAGTTCATCTCTTGATGTCGTTCTTCCACATACAACGATGTTTTCTATTCATCTCTTGATGTCGTTCTTCCACATACAACGATGTTTTCTATTCATCTCTTGATGTCGTTCTTCCACATACAACGATGTTTTCTATTCATCTCTTGATGTCGTTCTTCCACATACAACGATGTTTTCTAGTTCATCTCTTGATGTCGTTCTTCCACATACAACGATGTTTTCTATTCATCTCTTGATGTCGTTCTTCCACATACAACGATGTTTTCTATCCATCTCTTGATGTCGTTCTTCCACATACAACGATGTTTTCTAGTTCACCTCTTGATGTCGTTCTTCCACATACAACGATGTTTTCTAGTTCATCTCTTGATATCGTTCTTCCACATACAACGATGTTTTCTAGTTCATCTCTTGATGTCGTTCTTCCACATACAACGATGTTTTCTAGTTCATCTCTTGATGTCGTTCTTCCACATACAACGATGTTTTCTAGTTCACCTCTTGATGTCGTTCTTCCACATACAACGATGTTTTCTAGTTCACCTCTTGATGTCGTTCTTCCACATACAACGATGTTTTCTAGTTCATCTCTTGATGTCGTTCTTCCACATACAACGATGTTTTCTAGTTCATCTCTTGATGTCGTTCTTCCACATACAACGATGTTTTCTAGTTCACCTCTTGATGTCGTTCTTCCACATACAACGATGTTTTCTAGTTTATCTCTTGATGTCGTTCTTCCACATACAACGATGTTTTCTAGTTCACCTCTTGATGTCGTTCTTCCACATACAACGATGTTTTCTAGTTCATCTCTTGTTGTCGTTCTTCCACATACAACGATGTTTTCTAGTTCACCTCTTGATGTCGTTCTTCCACATACAACGATGTTTTCTAGTTCACCTCTTGATGTCGTTCTTCCACATACAACGATGTTTTCTAGTTCATCTCTTGATGTCGTTCTCCCACATACAACGATGTTTTCTAGTTCATCTCTTGATGTCGTCATTTCACATACAATGTTGTCTTTTCAGTTCATCTCTTGATGCCGTTCTTCCACATACAACGATGTTTTCTAGTTCATCTCTTGATGTCGTTCTTCCACATACAACGATGTTTTCTAGTTCATCTCTTGATGTCGTCATTTCACATACAATGTTGTCTTTCCAGTTCATCTCTTGATGCCGTTCTTCCACATACAACGATGTTTTCTAGTTCATCTCTTGATGTCGTCCTTCTATATACAACGTTACCTTCTGGCCTCTTGATGTCGTCCTTCTATATACAACGTTGACATATAATTCATCTCTTGATGTCGTCTCTTCACATACTCGTACAACATTGACTTCTAATTCATCTCTTGATGTCGTCCCTTCACATACTCGTACAACATTGTCTTCTAATTTATCTCTTGATGTCGTCCTATATACAACATTGTCTTCTAGTTCAACTCCTGATGTCGTCCTTCCACATACAATATTGTCTTCTATTTCATCTCTTGATGTCGTCCTTCTATATACAACGTTGACTTCTAATTCATCTCTTGATGTCGTCCCTTCACATCTCGTACAACATGGTCTTCTAATTTATCTCTTGATGTCGTTCTAATACACACAACGCTACCTACTAGCTTGACAGTGAACCAGTACGGGACACAAAGACAGCTTTCTGCTCAACCTGGCCCCCCAGATTGCTACAGATACTGGAGACACTGGCCAGTGTTCTGCAAGCATCCCCGAGCAACGACCACCATTTCATGAAAGACTGCAGTGATTTCATTGCCATAAACACCGGCTATATACCTGCCTTGCGCTATCACAACCCACAACCCGCTGCAACCACAACCCACCATCAACCAACCCGCTCCAAGCATAAACATGAAGGCAAGAGGGGGCTGGTTTCCGCTTGTGAAGCCGCCACAGTATCAAATTATATTCAAATAGCTCTGCCAGGAAGGCGGCGATTAGAGCGAAGTATTTTATTTTATGTACACCTCACACTGAACATGATCTGGATTGTTTACATGTCTTGTTTACTGGATGAGTGCCCGCTCTCTTCCTGCCAGTTGCCCGAGTGTTACACATTTCCTGGAATATCATTTCAGGTAAGTAAGAATGTTTTCATGAGGCATTTTCTTGTGTAGGCAAGGCGCCTGGTCGTCTAGGTGCGCTCACGGGGAGGCCGACGGTGCAGTGAACAGTAAGAGTTGTACAGAACTGGCCGAGTGAACAGTAAGAGTTGTACAGAACTGGCCGAGTGAACAGTAAGAGTCGTACAGAACTGGCCGAGTGAACAGTAAGAGTTGTACAGAACTGGCCGAGTGAACAGTAAGAGTTGTACAGAACTGGCCGAGTGAACAGTAAGAGTTGTACAGAACTGGCCGAGTGAACAGTAAGAGTTGTACAGAACCGGCCGAGTGAACAGTAAGACTTGTACTGAACCGGCGGAGTGAACAGTAAGTGTTGTACAGAACCGGCGGAGTGAACAGTAAGAGTTGTACAGAACCGGCGGAGTGAACAGTAAGAGTCGTACAGAACCGGCGGAGTGAACAGTAAGACTTGTACTGAACCGGCGGAGTGAACAGTAAGTGTTGTACAGAACCGGCGGAGTGAACAGTAAGAGTTGTACAGAACCGGCGGAGTGAACAGTAAGAGTTGTACAGAACCGGCGGAGTGAACAGTAAGTGTTGTACAGAACCGGCGGAGTGAACAGTAAGAGTTGTACAGAACCGGCGGAGTAAACAGTAAGTGTTGTACAGAACCGGCGGAGTGAACAGTAAGACTTGTTCTGGACCGGCGGAGTGAGCAGTAAGACTTGTACAGAACCTTTCACACTTGGTTAGCTTATTGGGCATATGGTGCTCGGCTCATAGTTTGATAGAGCAACCAGCTATAGGTAGCTGATGTGGTGGATACCATACCGGCACTTGGTGGGTGATGTAGTGGATATCTCGCCGGAACTGGGTGGCTGATGTGGTGGATATCACGCAGGAACTGGGGGTGGGGTGATGGATCTGGTGGATATCACACCGGCAATGGGTGGCTGATGTGGTGGATGTCACACCGGCACTGGGTAGGTGATCACATCTGGTTCGATTCCAGGCCGCGTCCTTCGGTTCACGAGTTAAATTTTTCAGGAGACTCCTGTGGGTCGTCGCTTAAATCTGATTGTCTACAGATAGTGTGTGAAAAGTAATGTCTGATTATCTACAGATAGTGTGTGACGGGTAATGTCTTATTGCCTACAGATGGTGTGTGACCGGTAATTCTGAATGTCTACAGATAGTGTGTGACAGGTAATATCTGATTGTCTACAGATGGTGTGTGACAGGTAATATTTGATTGTCTACAGATAGTGTGTGACCGGTAATTCTGAATGTCTACAGATAGTGTGTGACCGGTAATTCTGAATGTCTACAGATTGTGAGGGGTCTATGTGGCGAAGTGGTCAAGCCGTTTGACTCGGGCTCCGAAGGTTGTGGGTTCGATTCCGGGCCGCGTCCTTCGGTTCACGAGTTAAATCTTTCAGGAGACTCGTCGCTAAGAGCTTCGGAGTTCGTGCTTGATGCGACGCTTTCCGTGCTGCGGAAAGAGACCGAGCCATATGGGATAAAACCCGGTGCAATGAAGTCGACCCTGTCGACTTTTAAGCGACTTTTTAGATTGTGTGTAACCGGTAATGTCTGAGTGTCTACAGATATTGTGTAACCGGTATTGTCTGATTATCTACAGATATTGTGTGACAGGTAATATTTGAATATCTACAGATAGTGTGTGACAGGTAATATCTGACTGTCTACAGATAGTGTGTGACAGGTAATGTCTATTTGTCTACAGATAGTGTGTGACAGGTGTGGGATGTGGATTTTAATTCCTGAGAATGGTTCGTTAAAATGTCTAGGGGGTTTTATTGATTCTCTGTCACTGGTAAGAATGCAGGGTGATCCGGGATATTTACCACAAATCCCAGGAGGAAAGAGTTCCATCCTTGAAACAATGGCATCTGTGTGTAGGTTTCCCTTCCCACTTCATCACCCTTTAAATTAACTATAGATGCTAGAAGGATATTGATTGCTCACAACATATAAACAACCACTTGTTGGACACATTTCCTTGATGTACACAACACTTTTGGACACACAGTTCAGGTATTAACTCAAGATCTGCAGTTACATATATATATATATATAGGTGTAATAAACACTATGCATTTTCAGACAGGCATGGGAATGATATGCAGTATTACAACATAGTACCCAGTGACCCCAGAAAAAAACCAGGTTATTACAAACATAACAACCACAAATTGGGTCTACTTTCATTTTCCCTCATAATTAAGGCAAATAAAGATATTAAATAGAACCCAAAATAACATGTTTCTGACACCTTTTACCATTCTCTCATTGTTAAAAATAATGAGTTGGTGTCAAAATACTATACCATCTATATACCATTGGAAAAAAAAACTACTGACCTGTTACCTTCAGAAAACAAAAACCAACATATAAACAGCAAGTGGTTCGAATCGCAAAAAGTGACTTATGAGAGTATGGAGCCGGTCGCTCAGAAAGTCGTGGCGTGCTGATGAGCGTAATCTAGCCTAGGAATCAACATACAGCTGAAAGATGCTGGTGTTGACCCCAATATCCTGAAACAGGATGGAAAAGCGAAAAAAAAAAAAAAAAAAAACAAAAAAACAGCAGTTTGTACTAATTAAATTAATTAATCGAGTCTATCTCCTGGTGTGCGGTTATGGGTCCACCTTTGCTGTCGATTAGATCCTTTTCCCCATTATCTGGGTACCGAATTAATGCACTCAGTTATGTTCTTACTATTTAGTCACTGGTAATTGGCTGGTGCAAATCATACTTTATAATAGAAATTACACACAATCACAAATCCCTCCGTGGGCTAGAATATTCGAGTACTCTGTTGCAGTAGGCTCGGTGTCTTTTTTTGAAATTTGGGGCCTCAGGTTGGTCTAACTTTCCGGAATTTCCACTTAAGCTCTGCAGAAGGTACTTTACCATCTCACCATACATGGTGCCAAGTAGACGTCCATTCAGCTTCTCTGCTTTTAATATCAGAATCCCAAGTAGTTCAACAAAGATTTTACACCCACCAAGTCGCGAGTCTATAACCCATGGCAT
Organism: Cepaea nemoralis; assembly: GCA_014155875.1. Classification (NCBI taxonomy): domain Eukaryota; kingdom Metazoa; phylum Mollusca; class Gastropoda; order Stylommatophora; family Helicidae; genus Cepaea; species Cepaea nemoralis. The sequence continues at coordinate 262,250 of JACEFZ010014959.1, read as the reverse complement.
TTAGGTTGACATTGGACCAGCAAAGAGTTAGTCGTTGTTATCTAGTCCAGTGTAGAACTTTATATGACTGAGAGGCATCTCATGGTAGTATCTGTGACTAGGGCCACAATTGATCTATACCTACATATATGCACAGATGAATGAATCCAGCACAGTAACAGGTTTGCAAACAATTGGATGATTCCTCTTGTTGCTGATGTAGAGACATTTAGTTGCTTTCATATGGTCTTTTATCTGATGGTGTTCAGGGTTTGGAACCTTGAGGTAATCTGGTTTCGTAGTTATGTTTCAGATGATATTAAGTTTGTACCTTGGTTGTATTGGCTTATGTGGTTCAGTGTCTTCTCCCATTTTGAGTTGGTGTTCATAGCTAGAACTTGGGGTTGCATGGCTGAAACCTTGTTTGCCTTTTGCAGCTGTGAGATGTTCTTTCGAAGACTTATCCATTGTGGATATTAACTTGGTAATCCAACCAACAGTTGAAGGGCTTTCACTGTTGCTAGTTTTAGTAACTTGTAGGATTGTCCCATAGTTTCACTGATTTTGCTGAGTGATAAGGCTTATAGGTGATACTTCTCAGACGTAAAGCAGACGATACACTGTTGTCCGTTACTCTGTTGATCTTCATCTTTGTAGATTATTAGATCTTGAAGTCCACATGTGGGATGTTCCTACTAAAATAGGACTTAATCACTCACCCCGTCAGTTGTCTTCTAATTTATCTGTTGCTCGCTATGGAGCTATTGAGCGCCGCAGTAAACATTGAGGTATGGCTAGATCCAGACTATGGTTTGGACATTCACTTTATGGCTGTTTACCCAGGATCCAGTGTTAGTGATATAGTCCCACCAAATTCAACCACCACCTGCTTCTCTTCTATAGAAAAGGGATGACAAGAATACAACACTAGCATTAACCTACTGTGTTATGGTAAAAGGTTTACAACACAATTACAAACACAAATACAAAACACCAAGGGGAGAAGGGGAAAGGAGTGGGTGTCCATGTTCCACTGTCCCTCATTGCTGAGTAGAGTCATTCTGACTCTTCATAGTGAGTAAGGTATTTTCTCACTTATATTTTGTTCTGTTGTTACTGGGACTATTGGATGGGTGAAGTCATTCTGTCCATCCAACATGTTGATATTGTCTCTCTCATTACTTGAAGAGAATAGCCTATACAGAATCCCTGTGGTTTCTAATGCCGCGTCTTCATTTCGGCACTATAATCATCACTAGGTCAAGACTATTCACCATTGGCTTTTTAAGTACTGACATACACATGAATTCTTCTATCAACATCCTCATGTCCCAAGGTGCAACATTAAAATGTATATTCCCACAGTAAAAAGTAACAATCAGAACAGAGAAAATTCTCATACCAAAAAAAACATACATGTACATTTCTCTGATATTAAGTACATGATAATCGTACATAATAATCATAATGATGATGCAGGGAGCCTAGGTTTTTGAATTATCTTCATGAACTAAAACATCCATTGTTTTCCCCCATTGCATACAGCACATGAGGATAGTAATCGCTGTGATATGTTTTGCCAATGACTGCCATTATTTGGAGGGTATTTATAAGAATAACTTATGCCGCATGGTCCAGTCTTCTGAATATTGCAAGCAATTTATTCACATCAATCTTCGCTTCTGTTTCTACTACGGTGAGGCGATGCGGAGTGAATCCTATCCGAACCTACATTTACATCACGCGTTTAATTGTTCATGAATTTATATTCAAACATGGCCTGTCCCTAACACTATTTTATGAAATGATTATATGTTCACCCTCATATGGAGTGGTTACTAATCTGTTAACAAAAGAATGGTACTAAAATTTAGCACTATATTTCCAAAATATTTTATCCCCTGACTAAGTACGAGTCAGGAATATGCGTAATCATTTGTATGTCCCCGCATGGATAAAACACCTTTCTATAGTACATAGATTATTTGCAGATTTCTAAGCATAAATAGTGAGATATTGTTCACAGTGCCTAGAAGTTTTAACATAGGAATATGAAATTGACAGACACTAGTTCTTTACTATGAAGCATGAATCAGGGGTCTGCTCCTACATTGAGAAAATCTCTAGAATGTGTTTCAGACATGAGAGTTGATACTTTACAGTACACATAATATTCCTAGATTATAAAGTTAGATATAAGTTCATAATGCCTATAAAAGATATTAACATAAGGATTTGAAATTGTAAGACATAGGAAAAATTACAGCGTGGCGCCCACCTGTGTTTCCTTAGTAAACATCATCCAGCCTGGTTTAAGAGAATTGTAACTAATTCTTAATTAAACATACTGGTCTATGTAATACATAAATATATCTTAATTATGTAGATAACATACCAATAGCTTGAAGAGAATCATGGTTTGAAAGGCAACATGCCTTCTCCCCGAAGGGAAAACTTTTACATGTCTGTTCTTTGTGTCGTACTGACCAAAATGGCTACACTGGCCTTTGTTTTACAATCAGTCGACGACTGTTGGCCAGGTATGTAGGCCAAAATAAGGCCAAATTAATTAAGCTGCCACGGTCAGTCTATCGCTGTTTTATTTTCTCCTACATTAAGTAAGTTACTTAAACAGTAATTGTAAGGGTTTGTGTATTTTTAAGGGAGTCCATAAATAGGAAAGGGTAGGGACGTTTTTATTATACCACACGCCTCCCCAATTTAAGCCATTTATTTCTTTCAGAAAATAAATGGTCAAATAGTACTCTACAATTTCCGTCTTTACATTGACTCACCTAGTATCCATTCCTTATTAATGTCTTGCATTACTTCCCTATGTTATATAATCAGAGCCACGTCCATTTTCTTTTAGTCACGACAACTGGCATAACCTTAAAGGATTATTTCTCTTTTAGTGAAAGAGTGTAGCACCCTCTCCACTGTTGTCAGCTATTGTTTGAAATATGAGTGGTTATCTGATAATTTGTTACTTTCCAGTACTGGTTTGTCTGCATCAAACCGACTTTTTGAAGCAATTGAGATATCATCATTAAGCTTGATTTCTCTCTCATTAGATTATCAATCTTGAGATTATGTTAAAACCGACGGTTAATTCTGCGTCCACTGATAGCATATTAAACTCGCCCGTCTCCCTGTAAGTTAGACGTTTGTTTTAACTATAGATCTGATATTTAAAGGAAGCTAAATATGGTTCCTGTTGTATACATTTTCATCCAACACATCATGTGTTTGGGTATTTAGTCGAGTTATGGGATTTTCCGATCAGTTTTGATAACTACTGATTAGAGTGGTGTCCCTTTCTCTTGCGGGTTTTCCCGGAGAATCTCGTCTAACATGTAAACAAGGTCCAACTTTTCTAGATTTCCGCTCTGAACCGAATATTACGGGGAACATGAATCTATCAGAAATGAAGTAATTCTTAGCTTACTCTCTTTCTCTGCTTTTCCTTCTAACCTAGATCTATTTTACGCTAGAATCTTTATTAGTAATTCTAACTGATGTGTTTGAGTTTCACTCTGTATTTGTTGCTTTGGTGTTGAATTACGAGCAATTTTGCGTCGCTTGGCGTACATTGATCGTCGTCTGCTTCCCTCCAGGTTTTTAGACTATTTTCAACTTAGCAACATACATTGTTATGTAGGTTCAGACGTATTGTCTTTTACTATATATAATCAGTTCAGTGAGAAGTTAAAAGCCCCTTTTTGTGATTCCTGTGATAGTCTTCCAGACAATCAAGTTGGTTCACTTTCCAGTTATGGATGTGGATTACTAGTCTTAGTAAAATTACTGTTACATCTGTATATCCCTCTCATACTGGCGTCTCCTGAGTTGTGTCCTCAGGATAACAGGTAAGGTACTCTTAATGTTTCTCTCCAGTTTTGTTTTCATCCGTTTAATACGTGGAAACTCTGGATTTATTTAGATTGACTAAGGTCTATCTTTGAACTGTTATATAATTTACTAGCTGGATTCCTGATTGAAATTCCTACTCTAGTAAATATCAAGCAATTCTTCAGCTATCTGCTCCAATTTGCTTGGTTTTTACACAGCTATATTCCATTTTCCTAGCATGGGTTCACTGTATAAGTTTTAGGCGTTTCCCCTGTCTTCACGTCAAAGAGGTCGTCCTATTTATAAACAGCATCTATTTCAAGAGTTGTTTATTTAATTGTTGCTTTTACTGATTCGTATCAGTTATTTAAGCTAATCTCTGTTAGTCTGGATCTGCTTTCACACATTTAATGCTGGCATATAATCCTAGTCAGAACTGAGATGTAGAAATCTGTTTCGTCTTGCGACTGATTTCTGATTAATCTACCTTTTAGTAGGCTTCGAGCATTATCTAGAATTTAGTTACTCGGTTAGTTTTAAAGAAAATACAATTGAGTCGCGCGCCTCTATTGTACCACTTATTTTTGCCCTTCTTAATTCTTCCCTTATGAGAATATTAATGTTAGTTAGGCAATTATTGAAATAACTTTATGTAAGCTAATCGCTAACTAAAAAGTTGTTTCTCTCCTCCTTTTGATGAGGACTTCTCATAGTGAACATTTCACTTAATGAGAATTAAACTGTAAATTTCAAAGTTAAGGAGCCAATTTCTGAAATGTTCAGTCTCTGACTAGAGACTGGCACAGATTTTTTCCGGTATCTCCTGAAGTTTATTTGAAATTCCAATTTCTTAAGTTAATTCTTTAATTATACCTTTTACATACCTATACGGTCTGTTTCCGCTACCATTAATAATGGAATCGGGGTTGATAATTTAAAGAAATACCTTATATTCTGTTGGGTCAGTAAGTGAGTTGATCAGTTTCACTTACATCACCAGGTGAATATTTTGGTTTTGACCCTCATTAACATATGGGCCATCTGAGTTTGTTATTAATAACTACTCATATCACCGGTGGAGTAGAATAAGTGTCGGTATGGCTTTTCTTCCTAAGTATCCATCATTTATTCACTTTACTTTACTACCGGTGTTGTAGAACATGTTATGTCATATGAAAAAAAGGATTAAATTAGGGTGCCCCTAAATACTGCAAATTCTTACAATATTCCTTCCCTTCCATTAACTATGTCTACATTTTTGCAAGTGGTGGTTTTGGCCTTACCATTAGTTCATTTACTTTAGTTACTGCTATTTTCCCCTGGTTTAATTCATCTCTCAGGTATTATTTAGTGTACTACTGAATCATTTGTTGATTACATTTTTCCCTTAAAAAAAATTTATTGGATTTTTAACTTATCTGTCCTAATTATCTATACAATTGTCTATCACTCTCTGCTGCCTTGGTAACTTTTCAATATTACATGAATTATACAAGCAGATCAAGCATGAAAATACAATGATAATCAATGACAAAATAATTAATTAACACATGATTCATATGTAGGAACATAAACCTTATGGATACATAATATAGTAGTGTGTTCATGACTACACCACTTTTAAACCATTTAAAGAGAATATCAGAGTAGCAGAACCATACCTCAAACGGGAATGACTATGAATTCTAAACATTCACTGAATTACCTATCTTATGTGAGTTTACCATCCCAGAGACCTTACTACTGGAGGTTCATTACTGGACTTAGTTTCCCATCAATAAGATATAAAATATGAGTTTTAAAAAAAAATCTCATACCCAACAACCAACTACCTGATGCATCTGCCAGAATCAAGATATTACCTGTGAACAGTTTTGTACCAAAAAAAAAACCTATATTTATCTGAGCCATTATGGGTTCATATAACACTTGACTCAGCTCATACTAATGAGTGATTAGGTCTGTTACTAACACTATAACATTCTGAAGTGACTTGGTTTACCTGCGAGAGGTTTTCCCTGAATTCATGTACCCACAATAAGACACCAATTGTGATGTTTACCATGAGTTTTAAATTCACGGACTACTCCACTACTAGGTGAAGTCCGTACCGGGCGGGACCACACATGTGGGATGTGGATTTTAATTCCTGAGAATGGTTCGTTAAAATGTCTAGGGGGTTTTATTGATTCTCTGTCACTGGTAAGAATGCAGGGTGATCAGGGATATTTACCACAAATCCCAGGAGGAAAGAGTTCCATCCTTGAAACAATGGCATCTGTGTGTAGGTTTCCCTTCCCACTTCATCACCCTTTAAATTAACTATAGATGCTAGAAGGATATTGATTGCTCACAACATATAAACAACCACTTGTTGGACACATTTCCTCTTGATGTACACAACACTTTTGGACACACAGTTCAGGTATTAACTCAAGATCTGCAGTTACATATATATATATAGGTGTAATAAACACTATGCATTTTCAGACAGGCATGGGAATGATATGCAGTATTACAACATAGTACCCAGTGACCCCAGAAAAAAACCAGGTTATTACAAACAACATAACAACCACAAATTGGGTCTACTTTCATTTTCCCTCATAATTAAGGCAAATAAAGATATTAAATAGAACCCAAAATAACATGTTTCTGACACCTTTTACCATTCTCTCATTGTTAAAAATAATGAGTTGGTGTCAAAATACTATACCATCTATATACCATTGGAAAAAAAACTACTGACCTGTTACCTTCAGAAAACAAAAACCAACATATAAACAGCAGTTTGTACTAATTAAATTAATTAATCGAGTCTATCTCCTGGTGTGCGGTTATGGGTCCACCTTTGCTGTCGATTAGATCCTTTTCCCCATTATCTGGGTACCGGAATTATAGCACTCAGTTATGTTCTTACTATTTAGTCACTGGTAATTGGCTGGTGCAAATCATACTTTATAATAGAAATTACACACAATCACAAATCCCTCCGTGGGCTAGAATATTCGAGTACTCTGTTGCAGTAGGCTCGGTGTCTTTTTTTGAAATTTGGGGCCTCAGGTTGGTCTAACTTTCCGGAATTTCCACTTAAGCTCTGCAGAAGGTACTTTACCATCTCACCATACATGGTGCCAAGTAGACGTCCATTCAGCTTCTCTGCTTTTAATATCAGAATCCCAAGTAGTTCAACAAAGATTTTACACCCACCAAGTCGCGAGTCTATAACCCATGGCATTTAGGTTGACATTGGACCAGCAAAGAGTTAGTCGTGTTATCTAGTCCAGTGTAGAACTTTATATGACTGAGAGGCATCTCATGGTAGTATCTGTGACTAGGGCCACAATTGATCTATACCTACATATATGCACAGATGAATGAATCCAGCACAGTAACAGGTTTGCAAACAATTGGATGATTCCTCTTGTTGCTGATGTAGAGACATTTAGTTGCTTTCATATGGTCTTTTATCTGATGGTGTTCAGGGTTTGGAACCTTGAGGTAATCTGGTTTCGTAGTTATGTTTCAGATGATATTAAGTTTGTACCTTGGTTGTATTGGCTTATGTGGTTCAGTGTCTTCTCCCATTTTGAGTTGGTGTTCATAGCTAGAACTTGGGGTTGCATGGCTGAAACCTTGTTTGCCTTTTGCAGCTGTGAGATGTTCTTTCGAAGACTTATCCATTGTGGATATTAACTTGGTAATCCAACCAACAGTTGAAGGGCTTTCACTGTTGCTAGTTTTAGTAACTTGTAGGATTGTCCCATAGTTTCACTGATTTTGCTGAGTGATAAGGCTTATAGGTGATACTTCTCAGACGTAAAGCAGACGATACACTGTTGTCCGTTACTCTGTTGATCTTCATCTTTGTAGATTATTAGATCTTGAAGTCCACATGTGGGATGTTCCTACTAAAATAGGACTTAATCACTCACCCCGTCAGTTGTCTTCTAATTTATCTGTTGCTCGCTATGGAGCTATTGAGCGCCGCAGTAAACATTGAGGTATGGCTAGATCCAGACTATGGTTTGGACATTCACTTTATGGCTGTTTACCCAGGATCCAGTGTTAGTGATATAGTCCCACCAAATTCAACCACCACCTGCTTCTCTTCTATAGAAAAGGGATGACAAGAATACAACACTAGCATTAACCTACTGTGTTATGGTAAAAGGTTTACAACACAATTACAAACACAAATACAAAACACCAAGGGGAGAAGGGGAAAGGAGTGGGTGTCCATGTTCCACTGTCCCTCATTGCTGAGTAGAGTCATTCTGACTCTTCATAGTGAGTAAGGTATTTTCTCACTTATATTTTGTTCTGTTGTTACTGGGACTATTGGATGGGTGAAGTCATTCTGTCCATCCAACATGTTGATATTGTCTCTCTCATTACTTGAAGAGAATAGCCTATACAGAATCCCTGTGGTTTCTAATGCCGCGTCTTCATTTCGGCACTATAATCATCACTAGGTCAAGACTATTCACCATTGGCTTTTTAAGTACTGACATACACATGAATTCTTCTATCAACATCCTCATGTCCCAAAGTGCAACATTAAAATGTATATTCCCACAGTAAAAAGTAACAATCAGAACAGAGAAAATTCTCATACCAAAAAAAAACATACATGTACATTTCTCTGATATTAAGTACATGATAATCGTACATAATAATCATAATGATGATGCAGGGAGCCTAGGTTTTTGAATTATCTTCATGAACTAAAACATCCATTGTTTTCCCCCATTGCGTACAGCACATGAGGATAGTAATCGCTGTGATATGTTTTGCCAATGACTGCCATTATTTGGAGGGTATTTATAAGAATAACTTATGCCGCATGGTCCAGTCTCCTGAATATTGCAAGCAATTTATTCACATCAATCTTCGCTTCTGTTTCTACTACGGTGAGGCGATGCGGAGTGAATCCTATCCGAACCTACATTTACATCACGCGTTTAATTGTTCATGAATTTATATTCAAACATGGCCTGTCCCTAACACTATTTTATGAAATGATTATATGTTCACCCTCATATGGAGTGGTTACTAATCTGTTAACAAAAGAATGGTACTAAAATTTAGCACTATATTTCCAAGTTACAGATTATAATGTGGCAAAATATTTTATCCCCTGACTAAGTACGAGTCAGGAATATGCGTAATCATTTGTATGTCCCCGCATGGATAAAACACCTTTCTATAGTACATAGATTATTTGCAGATTTCTAAGCATAAATAGTGAGATATTGTTCACAGTGACTAGAAGTTTTAACATAGGAATATGAAATTGACAGACACTAGTTCTTTACTATGAAGCATGAATCAGGGGTCTGCTCCTACATTGAGAAAATCTCTAGAATGTGTTTCAGACATGAGAGTTGATACTTTACAGTACACATAATATTCCTAGATTATAAAGTTAGATATAAGTTCATAATGCCTATAAAAGATATTAACATAAGGATTTGAAATTGTAAGACATAGGAAAAATTACAGCGTGGCGCCCACCTGTGTTTCCTTAGTAAACATCATCCAGCCTGGTTTAAGAGAATTGTAACTAATTCTTAATTAAACATACTGGTCTATGTAATACATAAATATATCTTAATTATGTAGATAACATACCAATAGCTTGAAGAGAATCATGGTTTGAAAGGCAACATGCCTTCTCCCCGAAGGGAAAACTTTTACATGTCTGTTCTTTGTGTCGTACTGACCAAAATGGCTACACTGGCCTTTGTTTTACAATCAGTCGACGACTGTTGGCCAGGTATGTAGGCCAAAATAAGGCCAAATTAATTAAGCTGCCACGGTCAGTCTATCGCTGTTTTATTTTCTCCTACATTAAGTAAGTTACTTAAACAGTAATTGTAAGGGTTTGTGTATTTTTAAGGGAGTCCATAAATAGGAAAGGGTAGGGACGTTTTTATTATACCACAACAGGTAATATCTGACTGTCTACAGATAGTGTGTGACAGGTAATGTCTATTTGTCTACAGATAGTGTGTGACAGGTAATATCTGACTGTCTACAGATAGCGTGTGACAGGTAATGTCTATTTGTCTACAGATAGTGTGTGACAGGTAATATCTGACTGTCTACAGATAGTGTGTGACAGGTAATGTCTATTTGTCTACAGATAGTGTGTGACAGGTAATATCTGACTGTCTACAGATAGTGTGTGACAGGTAATGTCTATTTGTCTACAGATAGTGTGTGACAGGTAATATCTGACTGTCTACAGATAGTGTGTGACAGGTAATGTCTATTTGTCTACAGATAGTGTGTGACAGGTAATATCTGACTGTCTACAGATGGGTGTGTGACAGGTAAGGTCTATTTGTCTACAGATAGTGTGTGACAGGTAATATCTGACTGTCTACAGATAGTGTGTGACAGGTAATGTCTAGTTGTCTACAGATAGTGTGTGACAGGTAATGTCTATTTGTCTACAGATAGTGTGTGACAGGTAATATTCTGACTGTCTACAGATAGTGTGTGACAGGTAATATCTGACTGTCTACAGATAGTGTGTGACAGGTAATGTCTATTTGTCTATAGATAGTGTGTGACAGGTAATATCTGAACTGTCTACAGATAGTGTGTGACAGGTAATGTCTATTTGTCTACAAGATAGTGTGTGACAGGTAATATCTGACTGTCTACAGATAGTGTGTGGACAGTAATGTCCTATTTGTCTACAGATAGTGTGTGACCAGGTAATGTCTATTTGTCTACAGATAGTGTGTGACAGGTAATATCTGGCTGTCTACAGATAGTGTGTGACAGGTAATGTCTATTTGTCTACAGATAGTGTGTGACAGGTAATGTCTATTTGTCTACAGATAGTGTGTGACAGGTAATATCTGACTGTCTACAGATAGTGTGTGACAAGTAATGTCTATTTGTCTACAGATAGTGTGTGACAGGTAATATCTGACTGTCTACAGATAGTGTGTGACAGGTAATGTCTATTTGTCTACAGATAGTGTGTGACAGGTAATATCTGACTGTCTACAGAGAGTGTGTGACAGGTAATATCTGACTGTCTACAGATAGTGTGTGACAGGTAATGTCTATTTGTCTACAGATAGTGTGTGACAGGTAATATCTGACTGTCTACAGATAGTGTGTGACAGGTAATATCTGACTGTCTACAGATAGTGTGTGACAGGTAATGTCTATTTGTCTACAGATAGTGTGTGACAGGTAATATCTGACTGTCTACAGATATTGTGTGACAGGTAATGTCTATTTGTCTACAGATAGTGTGTGACAGGTAATATCTGACTGTCTACAGATAGTGTGTGACAGGTAATGTCTATTTGTCTACAGATAGTGTGTGACAGGTAATATCTGACTGTCTACAGATAGTGTGTGACAGGTAATGACTATTTGTCTACAGATAGTGTGTGACAGGTAATATCTGACTGTCTACAGATAGTGTGTGACAGGTAATGTCTATTTGTCTACAGATAGTGTGTGACAGGTAATATCTGACTGTCTACAGATAGTGTGTGACAGGTAATGTCTATTTGTCTACAGATAGTGTGTGACAGGTAATATCTGACTGTCTACAGATAGTGTGTGACAGGTAATGTCTATTTGTCTACAGATAGTGTGTGACAGGTAATATCTGACTGTCTACAGATAGTGTGTGACAGGTAATGTCTATTTGTCTACAGATAGTGTGTGACAGGTAATGTCTATTTGTCTACAGATAGTGTGTGACAGGTAATGTCTATTTGTCTATAGATAGTGTGTGACAGGTAATGTCTATTTGTCTACAGATAGTGTGTGACAGGTAATGTCTATTTGTCTACAGATAGTGTGTGACAGATAATGTCTATTTGTCTACAGATAGTGTGTGACAGGTAATATCTGACTGTCTACAGATAGTGTGTGACAGGTAATATCTGACTGTCTACAGATAGTGTGTGACAGGTAATGTCTATTTGTCTACAGATAGTGTGTGACAGGTAATATCTGACTGTCTACAGATAGTGTGTGACAGGTAATGTCTATTTGTCTACAGATAGTGTGTGACAGGTAATATCTGACTGTCTACAGATATTGTGTGACAGGTAATATCTGACTGTCTACAGATAGTGTGTGACAGGTAATGTCTATTTGTCTACAGATAGTGTGTGACAGGTAATATCTGACTGTCTACAGATAGTGTGTGACAGGTAATATCTGACTGTCTACAGATAGTGTGTGACAGGTAATGTCTATTTGTCTACAGATAGTGTGTGACAGGTAATATCTGACTGTCTACAGATATTGTGTGACAGGTAATGTCTATTTGTCTACAGATAGTGTGTGACAGGTAATATCTGACTGTCTACAGAATAGTGTGTGACAGGTAATGTCTATTTGTCTACAGATAGTGTGTGACAGGTAATATCTGACTGTCTACAGATAGTGTGTGACAGGTAATGTCTATTTGTCTATAGATAGTGTGTGACAGGTAATATCTGACTGTCTACAGATAGTGTGTGACAGGTAATGTCTATTTGTCTACAGATAGTGTGTGACAGGTAATATCTGACTGTCTACAGATAGTGTGTGACAGGTAATGTCTATTTGTCTACAGATAGTGTGTGACAGGTAATGTCTATTTGTCTACAGATAGTGTGTGACAGGTAATATCTGGCTGTCTACAGATAGTGTGTGACAGGTAATGTCTATTTGTCTACAGATAGTGTGTGACAGGTAATGTCTATTTGTCTACAGATAGTGTGTGACAGGTAATATCTGACTGTCTACAGATAGTGTGTGACAAGTAATGTCTATTTGTCTACAGATAGTGTGTGACAGGTAATATCTGACTGTCTACAGATAGTGTGTGACAGGTAATGTCTATTTGTCTACAGATAGTGTGTGACAGGTAATATCTGACTGTCTACAGAGAGTGTGTGACAGGTAATATCTGACTGTCTACAGATAGTGTGTGACAGGTAATGTCTATTTGTCTACAGATAGTGTGTGACAGGTAATATCTGACTGTCTAACAGATAGTGTGTGACAGGTAATATCTGACTGTCTACAGATAGTGTGTGACAGGTAATGTCTATTTGTCTACAGATAGTGTGTGACAGGTAATATCTGAACTGTCTACAGATATTGTGTGACAGGTAATGTCTATTTGTCTACAGATAGTGTGTGACAGGTAATATCTGACTGTCTACAGATAGTGTGTGACAGGTAATGTCTATTTGTCTACAGATAGTGTGTGACAGGTAATATCTGACTGTCTACAGATAGTGTGTGACAGGTAATGTCTATTTGTCTACAGATAGTGTGTGACAGTAATATCCTGACTGTCTACAGATAGTGTGTGACAGGTAATGTCTATTTGTCTACAGATAGTGTGGACAGGTAATATCTGACTGTCTACAGATAGTGTGTGACAGGTAATGTCTATTTGTCTACAGATAGTGTGTGACAGGTAATATCTGACTGTCTACAGATAGTTGTGTTACAGGTAATGTCTATTTGTCTACAGATAGTGTGTGACAGGTATATCTGACTGTCTACAGATAGTGTGTGACAGGTTAATGTCTATTTGTCTACAGATAGTGTGTGACAGGTAATGTCTATTTGTCTACAGATAGTGTGTGACAGGTAATGTCTATTTGTCTATAGATAGTGTGTGGACAGGTTAATGTCTATTTGTCTACAGATAGTGTGTGACAGGTAATGTCTATTTGTCTACAGATAGTGTGTGACAGATAATGTCTATTTGTCTACAGATAGTGTGTGACAGGTAATATCTGACTGTCTACAGATAGTGTGTGACAGGTAATATCTGACTGTCTACAGATAGTGTGTGACAGGTAATGTCTATTTGTCTACAGATAGTGTGTGACAGGTAATATCTGACTGTCTACAGATAGTGTGTGACAGGTAATGTCTATTTGTCTACAGATAGTGTGTGACAGGTAATATCTCACTGTCTACAGATAGTGTGTGACAGGTAATGTCTATTTGTCTACAGATAGTGTGTGACAGGTAATGTCTATTTGTCTACAGATAGTGTGTGACAGGTAATATCTGACTGTCTACAGATAGTGTGTGACAGGTAATGTCGTATTTGTCTACAGATAGTGTGTGACAGGTAATATCTGACTGTCTACAGATAGTGTGTGACAGGTAATGTCTATTTGTCTACAGATAGTGTGTGACAGGTAATGTCTATTTGTCTACAGATAGTGTGTGACAGGTAATATCTGACTGTCTACGGATAGTGTGTGACAAGTAATGTCTATTTGTCTACAGATAGTGTGTGACAGGTAATATCTGACTGTCTACAGATAGTGTGTGACAGGTAATGTCTATTTGTCTACAGATAGTGTGTGACAGGTAATATCTGACTGTCTACAGATAGTGTGTGACAGGTAATGTCTATTTGTCTACAGATAGTGTGTGACAGGTAATATCTGACTGTCTACAGATAGTGTGGTGACAGGTAATGTCTATTTGTCTACAGATAGTGTGTGACAGGTAATATCTGACTGTCTACAGATAGTGTGTGACAGGTAATGTCTATTTGTCTACAGATAGTGTGTGACAGGTAATATCTGACTGTCTACAGATAATGTGTGACAGGTAATGTCTATTTGTCTACAGATAGTGTGTGACAGGTAATGTCTATTTGTCTACAGATAGTGTGTGACAGGTAATGTCTGATTGTCTACAGATAGTGTGTGACAGGTAATGTCTATTTGTCTACAGATAGTGTGTGACAGGTAATATCTGACTGTCTACAGATAGTGTGTGACAGCTCCCGTATCGTCAGCCAGTGATGACACATAAATATGCCAGGACGAGGTGGAAGTGTCGTGCCGAAAGCCAAGTGGATTTTGCTTGTTCTTGTAATGGTGTCGTTGGTGAGCACCTTGCTGCTAGGTGACACTTTGGCCTGGCTCTGGTCAAGGACACACGTGATCATAAGAGAGGTGAGTTTGAGGTCTATGCCGTGTGTTGTTGGAATCTTAGTTTGGGGATGGGACTTGATGCCGGCATCTGTAGTTGGGGGATTGGACTTGATGCCGGCATCTGTAGTTGGGGGAGGGGACTTTATTCAAGATCTATGCCGTGTGTTGTTGGGACCTGTAGTTGGGGAATGGGACGTGATCTCCACATCTGTAGTTTGGGGGAGGGGATTTGATCCCCGCATCAGCAGTTGGGGAATGGGACTTGATCCCCGCATATGTAGTTGTTGGAGGGGATTTGATGCCGGTATCTGTAGTTGGGGGAGGGAACTTGATGCTGGTATCTGTAGTTGGAGGATGGAACTTGATGCCCGCATCTGTAGTTTGGCGAGGGAACTTGATGCCGGCATCTATAGTTGGGGGATTGATGTCGGCACCTATAGTTGAGGAGAGGACATGATGCCGGCATCTATAGATGGAAGGGGTACTTGATGCCGGCATCTGTAGTGGGGGAGGGGACATGATACGGCATCTGTGGTGTGGGAGGATAATTGATGCCGGCATCTGTAGTTTTGGAGGGAATATGATGCCAGCATATGTAGCTGGAGAGGGAGCTTGATGTCGGCATCTGTAGTTGGAGAGGAGACTTAATGCCGCTATCTGTAGTTGAGGGAGGGGACTTGATGCCAGCATCTGCACTTTGCCCAGCAAGTGACGGATCTCACTCTGACATGTGCAAGGACGCCCCCCCCCCTCCGGTAGTGATCAAGTGGACGCTTGGATTTCTCTCAGAAAGGTCTCATGAATACATTAGCAGAGGCCACACCCACGGATTTCATGAGTGTAACTATTGACTCACACACACACACACATACACACACACACACACACCACTGTGTACACAGAGACATAGACAACATTACATGTGTGTAACTGTTGACTCTCTCTCACACACACCACTGTGTACATATTGATGTAGACATTACATGTGTGTAATTGTGACTCTCTCTCTCTCACACACACACACACACACACACACACACACACACACACACACATACACATCACTGTGTGCATAGATATATAAACAACATTAAATGTGTGTAATTGGCTCACACTGTTGACATACACCATCATATAAATATGTGATTTTGTCATTGTGTTCTGAACTGCCGACACTCATAACATTGTGAATTTCATCGCAATGGCCTACAACTGACTCGGAACTTGTATGTAGGGGTTGTAGAACTAGGAACCCTGTATGTGGGGGGGGGGGGGGGGGGGGGGGGTTGTAGAACTAGGAACCCTGTATGTCGGGGTTGTAGAACTAGGAACCCTGTATGTGGGGGTTGTAGAACTAGGAACCCTGTATGTCGGGGTTGTAGAACTAGGAACCCTGTATGTGGGGGTTGTAGAACTAGGAACCCTGTATGTGGGGGGGGGGGGGGGGTTGTAGAACTAGGAACCCTGTATGTCGGGGTTGTAGAACTAGAACCCTGTATGCTGGGGTTGTAGAACTAGGAACCCTGTATGTCGGGGTTGTAGAACTAGAAACCCTGTATGTTGGGGTTGTAGAACTAGGAACCCTGTATGTCAAGGTTGTAGAACTAGGAACCCTGTATGTCGGGGTTGTAGAACTAGGAACCCTGTATGTCGGGGTTGTAGAACTAGGAACCCTGTATGTTGGGGTTGTAGAACTAGGAACCCTGTATGTCGGGGTTGTAGAACTAGGAACCCTGTATGTCGGGGTTGTAGAACTAGGAACCCTGTATGTCAGGGTTGTAGAACTAGGTACAGTGTATGTCGGGGTTGTAGAACTAGGAACCCTGTATGTTGGGGTTGTAGAACTAGGAACCCTGTATGTGGGGGGGGGGGGGGTGTAGAACTAGGAACCCTATATGTTGGGGTTGTAGAACAAGGAACCCTGTATGTCGGGGTTGTAGAACTAGGAACCCTGTATGTCGGGGTTGTAGAACTAGGAACCCTGTTTGTTGGGGTTGTAGAACTAGGAACCCTGTATGTCGGGGTTGTAGAACTAGGAACCATGTATGTCAAGGTTGTAGAACTAGGAACCCTGTATGTTGGGGTTGTAGAACTAGGAATCCTGTATGTCGGGGTTGTAGAACTAGGAACCCTGTATGTGGGGGGTTGTAGAACTAGGAACCCTGTATGTGGGGGGTTGTAGAACTAGGAACCCTGTATGTCGGGGTTGTAGAACTAGGAACCCTGTATGTCGGGATTGTAGAACTAGGAACCCTGTATGTCGGGGTTGTAGAACTAGGACCCCTGTATGGTGGGGTTGTAGAACTAGGAACCCTGTATGTCGGGGTTGTAGAACTAGGAACCCTGTATATCAAGGTTTTAGAACTAGGAACCCTGTATGTTGGGGTTGTAGAACTAGGAACCCTGTATGTCGGGGTTGTAGAACTAGGATCCCTGTATGTCGGGGTTGTAGAACTAGGAACCCTGTATGTCGGGGTTGTAGAACTAGGAACCCTGTATGTTGGGGTTGTAGAACTAGGAACCCTGTATGTCGGGGTTGTAGAACTAGGAACCCTGTATGTCGGGGTTATAGAACTAGGAACCCTGTATGTCGGGGTTGTAGAACTAGAACCCTGTATGTTGGGGTTGTAGAACTAGGAACCCTGTATGGTGGGGTTGTAGAAGTAGATACGGTGTATGTCGGGGTTGTAGAACTAGGAACTCTGTATGTCGGGGTTGTAGAACTAGGAACCCTGTATATCGGGGTTGTAGAACTAGGAACCCTTTATGTCGGGGTTGTAGAACTAGTAACCCTGTATGTCGGGGTTGTAGAACTAGGAACCCTGTATGTCGGGGTTGTGAATCAGCGTTCACTGCCTATAGTCACAGAGGGCGGCAGACGTCACTAAGGCAAGGTGCATGGTGTGGGGGGGGGGGGGGGGGGTTGGAGCATTGAAGTGTCAGTCACATTACAACATTACCCCTGGGGGGGGGGGGGGTGCAGAGAGCGGGTGATGGCAGGGCGGGGCTGGCTATTCATACGGAGATTGGTCATGCATTTGTGTACAATGATGAAGCTGTGCCGGGCAGTCAACAACCAGCACCGGTGCTATTGACGAATGGGAGAGACAGAGTCACCACCCAGCAGAACGAAGGGTATCAAATAACAGAGAGACATAGTCACCACCCAGCAGAGTGTATGAGACGAGAGGAGGACACTTGTGGACTGTATGAGACGAGACGCGGACACTTGTGGAGACCAGGCTCTCACATGGTGGATTGTATGAGACGCGACCAGTTGTGGCTGGCAGCCTCTCACAGACCTTGTGTTCATCCAGGGATGCCCGGCCCAGAGCGGCAGAAACCTTCGCTCACCATTCATTGGTGCACTGAAGATGGCAGAAACCTTGGCTCACCATTCATTGGTGCACTGAAGATGGGAGAAATCTTGGCTCACCATTCATTGGTGCACTGAAGATGGCAGAAACCTTGGCTCACCATTCATTGGTGCACTGAAGATGGCAGAAACCTTGGCTCACCATTCATTGGTGCACTGAAGATGGGAGAAATCTTGGCTCGCCACTCATTGGTGCACTGAAGATGGCAAAAACCTTGGCTCACCACTAATTGGTGCACTGAAGATATACAGAGGGGATATACTGCAGGCAATGCTTGTACTCTTCTCCGTAGTGACTTTGACAGTAAGAAACGGAGTATAGAAATAGTTGGAGTGGGTAACTGAGTACACAACAGTTGGAGTGGGAAATCTAGTATAAAGCTGTTTGAGTGGGAAATCTAGTATAGAATTGTTGGAGTGGAATATTTAGCTTATAATTGGAGTGGAAAATCTAGTATAGAACTGTTGGAGTGGGAATTCTAGTATAGAATTGTTGGAGTGGGAACTCTAGTATAGAACTGTTGAAGTGGGAAATCTAGTACAGAACTGTTGGAGTGTAAAATTTAGTATAGAACCCTTGGAGTGGGAACTCTAGTATAGAACTGTTGGAGTGGGAACTATAGTATAGAACTGTTGGAGTGGGAACTCAAGTATAGAATCGTAGTGGAATATTCAGCTTAGAATTGTTGGGGTGGGAAATCTAGTATACAACTGTTGGAGAGGAAAATCTAGTATAGAACTTTTGGAGTGGGGAATCGAGATTAGAACTTCTGAGCGGTATATCTAGTGTTGAACTGTTGTAATGGGACATCTAGTATAGAAATATAATATTTACAGCGGCCACTCCCCGGGCAACAGCTGTGAGAGGCTGGCTAAACCAGGCGTGGGTAGCCGATCTGGTGTCAAACCAAGCGGTAAACAAAGGTATGCCTACCCAGCATGTGAAGACAGGATTCGGCAGACTGCGAGGAAGAAATCATTCCTGATTCAACGGGCAAGACGGCGTTTACCTGCAAAGCGTTGTGGAACGTAATGAGCACGGCAAGGCACGTAGAGCGCCCTGGTCATCCATTGCACCTGTATTCGTTTCCAGTCGTCTCGACTTGTCAGATGGACTCAGGCGAGAGAGTGAGGTCGACGAATTGCGCAACTCTTCCTGACTTTAATTCAAGTCATCGCGCAAGTCATTCTTAATCCAACGTCATATGTCTACTGATGAAGAATCAGATTCGCTGGGCTGGTCACTTGACTCGCATGCCAGATCACAGGCTCCCTAAACGAATATTTTACAGCGAACTGCGTTGTGGTAAACGCTCCCAAGGCGGCCAGAGGAAACGCTTTAAAGACACTGAAAATCTCTCTGAATGCTTTTGGAATTCATCATGAGACCTGGGAGACTGCAGCCAGAGACCGAAATTCGTGGCGTGCATCATTACACAAGGGTGCAGTCATGTGTGAGGCAACCAGGACTGCAAGAGCTGTGAAGAAAAGGCAGGGCAGAAAAACCACTGCAGGAAATCCTCCTCCAGAAACGTCAAGCATTCTTTGTCCACATTGTCAAAGAAAATTTCGAGCCAAAATAGGCCTTATCAGCCATCTTAGAACCCTCCATACTTTCAACCCCACTGGATGAAATGAATGGTCATCATCATTCTTGATGGACAAACAACAGTATAAAAATGTTGGAGTGAAAAATCTAGTATACAACTATTAGATTGGGAAATACAGTATAGAACTGTTAGAGTGGGACATCTAGTATAGAACTGTTATAGTGTTGGAGTGGGAAATCGAATACAGAACTTTTGGAGTGGAGAGTCAAATATAGAACTGTTGGAGCGGGGAGTCGAATATAAAACTGTTGGAGTGCGGAATCAAATATAAAACTGTTAGAGTGGGCAATCCAATATAGAACTGTTAGAGTGGGGAATCGAATACAGAACTGTTAGAGTGGGGAATTGAATATAGAACTGTTAGAGTGGGGAATCGAATATAGAACTGTTAGAGTGGGGAATTGAATACAGAACTGTCGGAATGGGAAAATGGGTGTATGAAGTGTTGATTTTAGTGTGTTGTACAGTGAAAAGTGTGTGTGTGTGTGTGTGTGTGTGTGTGTGAGTGTGTGTGTGTGTGTGTGTGTGTGTGTGTGTGTGTGTAATGGTGTGTTGTATGTGGGGAAAATGTGGAAAATGTGTCTGTGTGTATGTGTATCAGTGTGTTTTATGTGGGCAATTGTAACGTAGCAAATGTGTGTGGATTGATGTTTGATGTTGGTAATGATGTGACATATTGCTTTCACCAACATCTACAGCAGGTGAGTGATGCCAGGATGGGCCAGGAGAACACGGGGCATGCATCCATGCAAGCAGACTTCACACAGACTTCATCACTAGATCAGCTACACAACGACAGACAAGATCAAGCTGTTGCTCTCTCCCAAAGTTCAAGTGACCCCGTTGATAGTGTGGGTTCGCATCTAGCAGCAGACCTCCGTGTCCCTGGATCAGATGATGTGGGCGGTGTGGCTGGGGCAAGTACTGGCAACAAGCCAAGCGTGGTGGAAGCCCATGGCAGGAGACAAGGGTTCAACAAATACGTACAGGGGACAAGATACACCGACAGGACAGCAGCGGTGGATGCCGGGACTGGCAGACCAGCGCTAGAGGAACACTTGGGTCAGAAACCACACGGGGTCAAGGCGGAAGTGACCCCTGTGTCCAGCAGTGACGTCACACGCTTGCAGATCCTCTACAACAAGCTGCTGCAGGTGAGGGTTATGTTCAGTGTGTGTGTGTGTGTCTGTGTGTTTGTGTGTTTGTGTGCGTGTGTCTGTGTGTATTTCTCTTGGTGTGTGTTTGTACATCTGTGTTTCTGTATATGTGCATGTATGTGCTGTGTCAGTGCCTCATTGTCTGCGTCTCTGTGTGTATGTGTTTGTATGCCTTTGCGTATACGTATATGTTCATGTGTGTGTGTGTCAGTGCCTTATTGTGTGTGTGTGTGTGTGTGTGTGTGTGACTATATGTTTATCTAATTATGTGTATCGTTGTATCTCCGTGTGTGCACATCTGATGGTTTTATCTGTGTGTGTCTGTATATGTGTGTGCATGTTTGTGATAGACCAGGCTCTTATATGGCTCCCGTCTCCTTACCTAGCTCATGTATGGCTCCACAAATAGCGCTTATGTACGGCGGTGGCCACACCACGGGCAACAGTCTTGGCTGACTGGCTAAACTATATGAGTGAAGTAAGGGTAATATCCTACTAAGGGAATGTCCATCCCTAGTACACAAAGCCTGGGACGGTGGAGAAGGCGGATGAATCTAAATAGATCAATGGCTTCGAAAGCGAAACAACAGAGTGTGTGGCACACATGTGGCGTGTTCAGGACACGATAGTGAACATGGCTGGCCATCGTGGAAGAGATTGTGACCTCACCATGTAGTATCCCAAAGGCAACAATTAGACTACAACAAAAAGAAAACAGCGATACAGGTAATTCTTGCCCTCTGGAGACGAGCCTGCTGTAAATATGTTCTGGGAAGAGACAACTCATATAGTGAATAAGGAAGTGATTGACTGATTGATTGATTGATTTAGGAACCGACATCACAGCATTCGGGGCATTCCCATAAGCGCTCCGTCCCCATCCTCAGAAGCCAGCGAAGAGTTCCAACCCCAACAGTACCAGTAGTAATCTGATTATATGTGCGTCTCGCCTTTTCTCTAAACGTCGAGCATCGGCCAGATCCCCTCGTCACTCCACGCTGTCGCATTCTTGCCAGACCATGGTGATCCATTTGCTCCTCCGAGGTGTACACGTGCTCCCACAAGGCCGCAACCACGTCTGCCTTATAAGGAAGTGATTACTGACGAATCCATCTATAATTCTTTTGAAAGGATGCATTCTGACAATACCCACATGAAAAGTAGAAAAAGAAGTCTGAGAATTGGTACGTGGGACGTACGCACCCTGTATCATGCAGGGAAATTTGACAACCTGATTTCAGAAGCAAATAACATGAATTTAGATATGTATCAGAAACAAAACGGATAGATACTAGTTATACAAGGCCAGACGATTATATAGTAATAATCTCGGGTGGAGATCATCACAAGAGAGGAGTAGGGATTTTAATAAAAAGAAATTTAGAGAGAAGTATTAGTGGATTGGAGATGCTTTGAAGAGATTAGAACAAGAATTGCCATTGCAGAGGTAGCCTTGTGCAAGATGAAAAACATACTGACCAATAAAAAGATATCAATTTAAACGAGAAAAAGGGTGTTGAAGTACTACATAGAAATTGTTCTTTTGTATGGATGTGAAGCGTGGACAATGAGCAGTCAAACTGAAAAACAGCTGATGGCTGTGGCAATGTGGTTTCTGAGGAAAATGCAAAGAATACCATGGACAGACAGAAAAACCAATGACCAAGTACTACAGGAGACAAATGAACATCGTAGACTGATTAGAGAAATTAGACGTAGACAGTCAAAATTTTTTGGATATGTTATGAGAAGAAATGGGTTGGAGAACTTAGTGACAACTGGCAAGATCGAGGGGAACAGACCAAGAGGAAGACCGAGAGGAAAATACCTGGATGGCTTGGCCACATGGCATGGACGAGACAGGAACACTGAGCTGATCCACGACACTGGTGATCGAGTGAAATGGCGAGTCATGACCGCCCACGCTTTCCGGCATGGCACATAATTGATTGATTGATATCCTTTACAGGACGTTGCATTCAACACCAGCATTTTACTACCGTTGTTGTCTTGGCAAGTTTAACGTTCAGTAGATTGCCATTGATTTCTGAACGACCAGCTCCCCTACCAACACGTTAAAACCAGCGCGACACGGTCTGCTTCCAAATCGGTCACCAGTGAATTTCGAACGCTGGTTAGCGGCATTACGAATCGCGTCCGCAACGCCATCGCCACGGAGCTGGCATTGATAATATATATATATATATATATATATATATATATATATATATATTATATATATATATATATATATATATATATATATATATATATATATATATATATATATATATATCTTATATATAAAAGGCAATGTGTGTGGATGTGTATGTCTGTATGTATGTCCTTTATGCGTTCGCGAACGGCCCATCCGATTGAGATGAAATTTTCTACACGTCTTCCTCTCATTCCAGCGCTGCCAACTGTCATATTTTTGTTTCTTCTTCCTCCTCCTCCCTCCTCCCCCTCCCTAAATACGTACGTAAATATATGATGATGATGATGATGAAAGAATCCCCGAACCAAAACGCTAGGAAAAGCGAAGAAAATGACGTGACTACACAGAATCGTCACACGGCAATCATCATCATCATCAAGTGCCGTGCCGGCTGGCGTAGGCGTTCATGGTTCTCCATAGATCTCAGTCTTTGGTTTTCTGGATCAACTCTGCTGCTGATATATATGCCTCCATGCCACGGCAATATCAATAACAATTCATCTTTTTATGTGTAAGGAAGTTATCTACAGTCGTGTAGAAGGGAAGAACAATCAATGGAAGGACCGAAATCACAGAACCTAGACGAGTATGAATTCGGAATGGCGAACTCCCTCCTCCTCTCTTCTCCTCCTCCCTCCTCCTCCCTCTACCTCCTCCCACTCCTCCTCCCTCCTCCTTCTCCATCTTCCTCTCCCTTCCTCCTCCATCCTCCTCCCTCCTACTCCTTCCTCCTTCTCCCTCCGCCTCCTCCCTCCTCCTCCCTCCTCCTCCCTCTCCCTCCTCCTCCTGCCTCCTTCTCCCTCATCCTCCTCCCTCCTCCTCCTCCTTCTCTCTCCTTCTCCCTCTTCCTCCTCCATCCTACTCCCTCCTCCTCCTCCACTACCTCCTCCTCCTCCCTCCATCCTCTCCTCCCTTCTCCTCTTCCTCCTCCCTTTCCTTCCTCCTCCTCCCTCTACCTCCTCCTTCTACCCTCCTCCTCCTCCCTCCTCCTCCTCCACCTCCCTTTCCTTCCTCCCCTCCTCATTCTCTCTCCTCCTCCCTCCTCCCTCTCCCTCCTCCTTCTCCCTCCTCCTCCCTCCTTCCCCTCCTCCCTCCTCCTCCCTTCTCCTACCCCCTCCTTCTCCCTCCTCCTCCTCTCCCCTCCTCCAATTCCTACCGTCTTCCTCTTCCCCTCCTCCCTCTCCCTCCTCCATCCTCTTCCTCCCTCTTCCTCCTTCCTCCTCCTCCCTCCTCCTCCTCTATCCTCCTCCCTCCTCCCTTTTCCTCCCTCCTTCTCCTCCCTCTACCTAATCCCTCCTCCTCCCTCCTCCTCCTTCCTCCACATCCCTCCTCCTCCTCTCCCCTCCTCCTCCTACCCTCTTCTTCTTCCCCTCCCCCTCTCCCTCCTCTTCCTCCTCCATCCTCCTCCTCCCTCTTCCTCCTCCTCCCTCTTCCTCCTCCTCCCTCTTCCTCCTCCTCCCTCTTCCTCCTCCTCCCTCTTCCTCCTCCTCCCTCCTCCTTCCTTTTCCTCCTCCTCCTACCTCCTTCCTCCTCCTCTCTCCTCCCTTTTCCTCCCTCCTCCCTCTATCTCCTCCCTCTATCTCCTCCCTCCACCTCCCTCTTCCTCCTCCTCCCTCCTCATCATTCCTCCTCCTCCTCCCCCTCCTTCTCCTCCCTCCTCCTTCTACCTCTTCCTCCTTCCTCCTCCTCCTCCCTCCCTCTCCCTCTTCCCTCCTCCTCCTCCTGCGTTCTCCTCCTCCCTCTTCCTCCTCCCTCCTCCTCCCCTCCTCCCTCTCCCTCCTCCATCCTCCATCTCCCTCCTCCTAATACCTCCTCCTCTTCCTCCTCCTCCTCTCTCCACCTCCTCCCTCCTCCTCCCTCCTATTCCTCCCTACTCCTCCTCCTCCCTCCTTCTCCTCTCTCCACCTCTCTTCCTCCTACCTCCTCCTCCTCTCTCCTCCCTTTTCCTCCCTCCTCCTCCTCCCTAAGTCCTCCCTCCTCCTCCTTCCTCCACATCCCTCCTCCTCCCTCTTCCTCCTCCTCCCTCCTCATCATTCTTCCTCCTCCTCCTTCTCCCCCTCCTCCTCCTCCCTCCTCTTTCTCCCTCCTCCTTCAACCTCTTCCTTCCTCCTCCTCCTCTCTCCTCCTCCTCCCTCCTCCTCCCCCTCCTCCTCCTCCCCTCCTCTTCCTGCGTTCTCCTCCTCCTCCTCCTTCTCCTTCTTCCTCCTCCCTCTTCCTCCTCCCTCCTCCTCCTCCCTCCTCCTCCTCCCTCTTCCTCCTCCTCCCTCTTCCTCCTCCTTCCTCCTCCTCCTCCATCCTCCTCCCTCCTCCTCCTTCCTCCTCCTCTTTCCCCCTCCTCCTCCTAATCCCTCCTCCTCCCTCCTAATCCTCCCTACTCCTCCTCCTCCCTCCTCCTATTCTCTCTGCCTATCTCTTCCTCCCTCCTCCTCCCTCCTCCCTCCTCCACCCTCTTCCTCCTCCTTCCTCCTACTCCTCCTTTTTCTTCTTCTGCTGCTGCCGCCGCTCCATTTACCCAAGTTAATTGTTGGGGGAATATGTAAAGATCTTTCAAGTGCTCTTTCTAATGCTTTTTGTAAGTTGGTCTTCGTTTATCTAAGGTTGTTCTAACCGCAACCAATAAATGATTAGACAGACAGACAGACAGACAGACAGATAGACAGACAGCAGACAGACAGACAGATAGCAGAAAGAATCGGGAACGGGAGACTTATATGACTACTTATATGAATTAAATGAGATGCTCCACACCAGGAGCCGGCGATGCCGGGCAGGGTCAGACAGACAGACAGACAGACAAGACAGACAGACAGACAGACAGACAGACATCATTCGTAACGGACGAGAACTTATATGACTACTTATATGAATTAAAGAGTTGCTCCCACCAGGGGTCTGGGCGAAGCCGGGCAGGGTCAGCTAGTCTTATATATAAAAGGCAATGTGTGTGGATGTGTATGTCTGTATGTATGTCCTTTATGCGTTCGCGAACGGCCCATCCGATTGAGATGAAATTTTCTACACGCCCTTCCTCTCATTCCAGCGCTGCCAACTGTCATATTTTTGTTTCTTCTTCCTCCTCCTCCCTCCTCCCCCTCCCTAAATACGTACGTAAATATATGATGATGATGATGAAAGAATCCCCGAACCAAAACGCTAGGACAAGCGAAGAAAATGACGTGACTACACAGAATCGTCACACGGCAATCATCATCATCATCAAGTGCCGTGCCGGCTGGCGTAGGCGTTCATGGTTCTCCATAGATCTCAGTCTTTGGTTTTCTGGATCAACTCTGCTGCTGATATATATGCCTCCATGCCACGGCAATATCAATAACAATTCATCTTTTTATGTGTAAGGAAGTTATCTACAGTCGTGTAGAAGGGAAGAACAATCAATGGAAGGACCGAAATCACAGAACCTAGACGAGTATGAATTCGGAATGGCGAACTCCCTCCTCCTCTCTTCTCCTCCTCCCTCCTCCTCCCTCTACCTCCTCCCCCTCCTCCTCCCTCTCCCTCCTCCTTCTCCCTCTTCCTCTCCCTTCCTCCTCCATCCTCCTCCCTCCTACTCCTTCCTCCTTCTCCCTCCGCCTCCTCCCTCCTCCTCCCTCCTCCTCCCCCTCCCTCCTTCTCCCTCCTCCTCCCTCCTCCTCCTCCTTCTCTCTCCTTCTCCCTCTTCCTCCTCCATCCTACTCCCTCCTCCTCCTCCCACTACCTCCTCCTCCCTCCACCCTCCTCCTCCTCCCTTCTCCTCTTCCTCCTCCCTTTCCTTCCTCCTCCTCCCTCTACCTCCTCCTCCTCCCTCTACCCTCCTCCTCCTCCTCCTCCTCCTCCACCTCCCTTTCCTTCCTCCCCTCCTCATTCTCTCTCCTCCTCCCTCCTCCCTCTCCCTCCTCCTCCTTCCTCCTTCTCCCTCCGCCTCCTCCCTCCTCCTCCCTCCTTCCCTCCTCCTCCCTTCTCCTACCCCCTCCTTCTCCCTCCTCCTCCTCTCCCCTCCTCCAATTCCTACCGTCTTCCTCTTCCCCTCCTCCCTCTCCCTCCTCTTCCTCCTCCATCCTCTTCCTCCCTCTTCCTCCTCCTCCTCCCCCTCCTCTCCTTCCTCCCTCCTCCTCCTCCTCTCTCCTCCTCCCTCATCCCTTTTCCTCCCTCCTTCTCCTCCCTCTACCTAATCCCTCCTCCTCCTTCCTCCTCCTTCCTCCACATCCCTCCTCCTCCTCTCCCCTCCTCCTCCTACCCTCTTCCTCTTGCCCTCCCCCTCTCCCTCCTCTTCCTCCTCCATCCTCCTCCTCCCTCTTCCTCCTCCTCCTTCCTCCTCCTCCCTCCTCCTTCCTTTTCCTCCTCCTCCTACCTCCTCCCTCCTCCTCTCTCCTCCCTTTTCCTCCCTCCTCCCTCTATCTCCTCCCTCCTCCTCCCTCCCTCCCTCTTCCTCCTCCTCCCTCCTCATCATTCCTCCTCCTCCTCCTCCCCCTCCTTCTCCTCCCTCCTCCTTCTACCTCTTCCTCCCTCCTCCTCCTCCCTCCTCCTCCTCTCTCCTCCTCCTCCCTCTCCCTCGCCCTCCTCTCCTGCGTTCTCCTCCTCCCTCCTCCTCCTCCTCCCTCTTATTCCCCCCTCCTCCTCCCCCTCCTCCCTCTCCCTCCTCCATCCTCCTTCTCCTGCCTCCTAATACCTCCCTCCCTCCTCCTTCTTCCTCCTCCTCCTTCATTCTCCTCCTCCTCCTCCTCCTCCTTCTCCTCTTCCCCCCTCCTCCTCCTAATCCCATCCTCCCCCTCCTATTCCTCCCTACTCCTCCTCCTCCCCTCTCCACCTCTCTTCCTCCTACCCTCCTCCGTCCTCTCTCCTCCCCTTGTCCCCCCTCCTCTTCATCCCTCTACCTCCTCCCTCCTCCTCCTTCCTCCACATCCCTCCTCCTCCCTCCTCATCATTCTTCCTCCTCCTCCTTCTTCCCCCTCCTACCTCCTCCCTCCTCCTTCTCCATCCTCCTTCTACCTCTTTCCTTCCTCCTCCTTCTCCTCCTCCCTCCTCCTCCCTTCCTCCTCCCCCTCCTCCTCCTCCTCCTCCTCTTCCTGCGTTCTCCTCCTCCTCCTCTCCTTCCTTCCTCCTCCTCCCTCTCCCTCCTCCTGCTCCCTCCTCCTCCTCCTTTCTCCTCCTCCTCCTCTCTCCTCCTCCTTCTTCCTCCTCCTCCTAATCCCTCCTCCTCCCTCCTAATCCTCCCTACTACCTCCTCCTCTCTCTCCTCCTACTCTACTCTGCCTATCTCTTCCTCCTCCTCCTCCTCCGCCTCCTCCCTCCTCCACCCTCTTCCTCCTCCTTCCTCCTACTCCTCCTTTCTTCGTCTTCTTCTCCTTCTCTCCTCCATCCCTCCTCTCCCTCCTCCTAATACCTCCTCCTCTACCTCCTCTCTCCGCCTCCTCTCTCCACCTCCTCCCTCCTCCTCCCTCCTTCCATCCCTACTTCCTCCTCCTTCCTCCTACTCCTCCTTTTTCTTCTTCTTCTGCTGCTGCTGCCGCCGCTCCATTTACCCAAGTTAATTGTTGGGGGAATATGTAAAGATCTTTCAAGTGCTCTTTCTAATGCTTTTTGTAAGTTGGTCTTCGTTTATCTAAGGTTGTTCTAACCGCAACCAATAAATGATTAGACAGACAGACAGATAGACAGACAGATAGATAGTCGGGAACGGGAACGGGAGCTTATATGACTACTTATATGAATTAAATGAGATGCTCCACACCAGGAGCCTAGGCGAATGCCGGGCAGGGTCAGACAGACAGACAGACAGACAGACAGACAGACAGAACAGACAGACAGACAGACAGACAGACAGACAGACAGACAGTCAGGAACGGGAACGGGAGCTTATATGACTACTTATATTAATTAAATGAGATGCTCCCCACCAGGGACTGGGCGAAGCCGGGACCGGGTCTGCTAGTATATATATATATATATATATATATATATATATATATATATATATATATATAATATATATATATATATATATATATATATATATATATATATATATATATATATATATATACAAAAAAGGATGTGTGTGGGTGTGTGTGTATGTCCTTTATGCGTTCGCGAACGGTCCATCCGTTGGAGATGAAATTTTCTACACGTCTTCCTCTCATTCCCGCGGTGCCAACTGTGATATTTTTTTAGTGTGAAATCGGCTGCTTACTTAATATTGTTTAATTTTTCATTTTTCATTTTAATTTCTGTATAGCAAGGGGACTTAACTCTAGAAAAGTTATTTCAAGGGGCATAACTTTTAATAACATTTCATATTGTTGCATGGTTTTCAAAAATTTATAAACTCTTTGTCTATAGTTATTTACCAGCATATGAGTTATAATAAATCATGATATAATCTTTAAGGCATTTTCAAAGTTTTCATAACAATAATGTGTCAGGGTCTTAAACTTGGCTCGCTAACCTAACACATGTGAGACAGTACAAGTACAACGTGATTTGACGTCAGACTCAACGACACACCGTTCAATGGATTTATTCACGGATCAAATACATTACGATGATCACAACAATATATACTAAATACTTCAATACACTTACATCCACAATACAGCTCACAAGTCTAACATTCAAGATGTCCAGACACTCGACTTTCAGCACAGAAAACCACACAACGCCTTTCTCTCATCATGCGTCCGTCCAAGTTCGTGTCCCAGAGCTCGTCTGCCGCTAGTTCGCCCCTTGCCTCCCACCTCAGGTGGCTTCACGAGGCGTGCGTGCGTTTAGCGTCGTCCTGGCCTGACCGCTGGTCGCTCGTCAGCCAGCAGTCTTGCAGGCCGGTAACTACTACTCGCCTGGCGGCGTAACGAAGTTCCTGCATCCCTACTGGGAGCTAAGTCGCCTGGCGGGCGTAACGATGTCGCTGCATCACTGTACCCTTTCTGGACTCTGACACGCTCCCCCGGCAAATTCATGTAAGATTTCATCTTTCATGTATGATATATGTACATACTGGGTTAATATTCTAACCTTGTCAGAGTCTACCCTTCTATTGTTATATACATTAGTATCAAAATACAAATATATACACATATGCCATAGAAATATATAAGAAATGGAAGTTGCATTCAACGACATGTGGTGTTCAACCTTTAACACATGTCAGGTTTCATCCTCTCGATGGCTGATTACCTTAATTGCATAAATGACCCAGACAGATCGGTAGTACCAGCTTCACGCATCTACCTCGCAGCATTCAGAAAAAAAACGTAATAATATGGTTCTTGAAACAAAAACCATCTCGCTAGACTGAAATGCGACTGTTTATAAGTCGCATAAAACGCTCAAACCCTGACCTTATTTGGCCAGTAGCTCTTGTGTTGGTCTGCAATGTCGGCAACCCTCTGCCATGCCCAGTAGATGGCTACCTGTTGTGTCAACAATCTGGCAACAACATGGCTATTTATGCGCAACACATTACTGAATATACATTTCAAATTATGGCCCTTTGTGAATTGATGTAATAACAAATAAATGAAAGGGAAATAATTTTCACATTAATGAAATACAATAATTTACAATAATTATCCTATTTCTTAGCGTCATTGCTTGACGTTTCTTCATATTAACGAGAAAAAGTCGGTAATATGAATACATTAATCAAACTATGATTCTAAGATTACACTACATAAATATATCAACACACAATTCGTGTATTTAACTTTGTTGATGTCCTAAAGATTTTAGAATCGTCATAGATTTTTAAACTTTCTTTGTCGTCTGCTAATTTTGCTCTAAATTTCTACTAATCCGGAAGTACACACGAACACTAAAATCAGCTGATGTTTAAGCTTGCAGAACACACTTGTTTCGGTTTGATCTAGTTACGGAAAGTACCATGTTCTCACAGTTCATGTGTTGGATGTTTCACTACAAAACCTTCTGGATTACGATTGACTGTTCATGTGTTGGATATTTCACTACCGAACATTATGGATTTCGGTTCACTGCAATGGTGTAGCTGTCACTGTTCAGTTTACACGTTCACACACGTCTATAAAATATCCCTGGAATGTTCCACACGCAGATGTCACTGTCAAATTGGATAGTTCGCTTACGGTAAGTTTTTGAGCGAATGTGACACTGTTCTTGTTCTTGGTATATACAATTAATAAAGTTCGCTTTCTACCACATACTACACAGTTATACACGACAATCACTACATGAATTAGTAAAATAAGAACACTATATATAATGGGAGTAATCCCTATCACAATATTGTAGACATTGCACAGCTTTTTGTGAATAGAAAAAATATATTCACTGATAAATGGCTGTG
The DNA here is from genome assembly GCA_014155875.1 of Cepaea nemoralis. Taxonomy (NCBI): domain Eukaryota; kingdom Metazoa; phylum Mollusca; class Gastropoda; order Stylommatophora; family Helicidae; genus Cepaea; species Cepaea nemoralis. The sequence continues at coordinate 230,792 of JACEFZ010014959.1, read as the reverse complement.
TCGGTCTGAGTGTATTTGTACACACTGCACTCAGACATTGGTGCTTACTGGGTCGGTTGGACAACGAGACAAAAGATCGGCAATTGAATTGGATCTGCCTGGGATATGTCGAACCTCAAAGCTATAATCTTGAAGTTTCAAAGACCAGCGCGCTACCATATGGTTTGACGGTACACCTGAATTTATAAAACGCAACGGGCTGCTGTCAGATTCCACGATGAAATGCCGTCCTAGAAGAAATCTGGACAATTTGGTTATACCCACCACTAAAGCTAGGGCTTCCAATTGAGGGATAGACCACGCCCGTTCTCTGGGCTTTAGTTTCCTGGATACGAAGTACACTGGATGGAGGATGTTATTGTACTCTTGCAACAAGACTGCTCCAATCGCCACGGAGCTAGCATCTGTACGCAATCTGAAAGGTAAATTGAGGTTGGGCAATTTCAGGATGAGATTATTTGAACTGTTATCAGAAAAACATGCTATTACTTTATGGAATGCAATTTTTAGGCAATCATTGTGTACAATTTTATCTGGTTTATCTTTTGTTAGTAAATTAGTAAACACTTCGGTCAGTTCGGAAAAATCAGGAATGAACTGCCGGTAATAGTTTATTAGTCCCAACAAACTTCTGACTTGTTTTTTTGTAGTCGGAAGTGAGAGTTTTAGTATCTTGGACACAATGTTATCGTCTGTCATGACAAAGCCGTTGGATATTTTGTACCCCAAGAAAGATATTTCCTGGTAGGCTATGTCTACCTTCGCAGGCTTGACTGTCAGTCCGTGCTGTCTAATACGTTCAAATGTCTGTTCTAACGTCTTAATGTGCTCTGTCATCGTCTCTGTGTGAACACAGATGTCGTCTATATAGCAAATTATGTTAGGAATGTCTACTAAAAGAAGTCGTGTCATACGTACGAAGGTGGCTGGGGCATTGACTAACCCAAATGGAAGTTTGCACCATTCGTACAGTCCCCACGGTGTGGCAAATGCTGTCAGATGTCTGCTCTGTTCGTCTACTTCTATCTGATAATATCCTTTAGTCATATCCATCTTCGTGAAGAACCTAGCGTCTGTCAGTTCTGTCAGAAGATCGTCAGCGTTTGCCATTGGCTCCAAATCTAGAACAGTTATTTTATTTAGCTTTCGATAGTCGATACACAGTCTTATTGTATTGTCCTTTTTGCGTATTATGACCATTGGAGATGAGAAGTCTGATTGGGATCGTCTTATGATGTTGTTTTTCTCTAAGTTGATGATCTCCTGATGTAAATGTTCTTTGTAATGTAATGGAATGGTGTGTGGTCTGCATCTTATGGGTGTGTTTGATGTGAGTGTGATGTGATGCTGTACTAATTCTGTTTGTCCTGGGTTGTTGGAAAAGATGGTGTTGTACTGTTGTATAAGCTGTTTGCAACTATTTGTCTCTGCTTGAGTTAACTTTGGGTTGATTTTGATCTCCTTCAAGCAGTTTGTCGTGTCTAATGCAGGTGTTGGAATCTCGTCACTAGCATCGTCGTCTTCGTGATCTATTATCACTGTACAAGCTGTCGTATCGTCTTGTTCGTTGTCTCTGTTGTGGTAAGGTCTTAGCATATTTATGTGAAATATTTTGTGTTTGTCTTTTATTTGGATTTCGTAGTCTAAATGGTGAAATCTGTCTCGTCACTTTAAAAGGTCCCTGCCAAGAATCAGTCAATAAGTGTCTGTCACTAGGTAGTAGAAGAAGAACGTCCTGTCCAGGTGTCAACGTTATTGTCCTGTTACCTTTGTCAGCATACTGTCTATAAGTAGCACCAGATAATTTTAGTGCATTCTTTGCAATAACACAAGATTTGATGATTCTTTCACGCAATGATGTAAAATATACGTATGATGATATGGGTTTAAGTACTGGAGTGGAGTCAGTTAACATTTGGTGATAAATGGTCAATGGGCCACGTGGTTTGGCACCATAGATAAGTTCAAAAGGAGAGAAACCGGTACTAGAATGTGGTACCTCGCGATAAGCAAAAAGAATAGCTGGTAGATATATATCCCAGTTATTGGGGTGCTCTTGCGTTACTTTTGCAAGCATGTGCTTTAGATCCCCGTTAAATTTTTCTATTACTCCACTACTGTGAGGATGGTACGGGGAATTGAAACATTGCTTCACTCCCAACATTTTGGTGAAAGCTTGGGTAGATGCGACAATAAACTGAGTGCCCCTATCAGATTGGATAGTATCTGGAAAACCTATCCTAGAAAATATATGGAAGAACACTTCCATTATATCATTGGCAGATATGTTCTTTAGCGGAATAGCTTCTGGCCAGCGACTACATTGATCAATGACAGTTAGAATATATTTATTCCCTCTAGTTGTTGTATGATTAAGAGGGCCCACTATGTCGACAGACAGTTTTTCAAAAGGTCGACTGGCTAAGTCAGTAACTTGCAACTTTGCCTGTGGCTGTTTACCTTTTTTTACCAGTTTCTGGCAGGTGTCACAACTTCTGCAATATTCTTTAATGTCATTGCAAAATTTGGGCCAATGAAACTGTGTCAGTAACCTAACCTTGATCTGGTCTTAACGTATGCCATATGCCCTGCAAGAGGTATATCGTGGGCAAGATGTAAAGCTTGCTTGCGATAATTTGTTGGCAAAACAGTTTGCTCTGTCGTATTGTCACCTCTGGTATAATACCTGGTGAGTATATCATTTTTCATAGCAAAATGCCATTTTGCATTCTTGGTTACCTTTGGCTTTTGGCCGATCAGATTAAAGTATTTTGACAATGAAGGATCAGCTTTTGAGCTGTTACAAACGTTTCCTTCATGGTGTTAGTAGGTATGATACTGGGCCTAAGCATTTGTATAGCCTCAGTTTGATTACTTTCATCTTGCACTCTAGCAGTAGCTCTAGTTACTGCGTTCACACATTCAATGATATCAGATGGTGATGGAACAATGTTATCAATGATGTCATGAGAACTTAGTGCTACATTAGCTACCATACATTCAATAGGTGGTGTGACATTTTCAATGATGACATTTGATGGTGATGTTATGTTATCATCAATACACATAGATGTTATGTCATGAGGTTTATCATTCACCTCTGGTAAATTTCCAATAATTACATCACACACTGGGTTTGTTAATGCAGCGCACTTTACTTTCCCAGTGAGGAAAGGTGTTTCAATATATGCCCATACTAGTGGGTATTTCTCAATATTGCCTGAGAATGTTCTGCATGTTACGTGCCTGCCTGCATAGTCTGTAGGCATTATGAACGTTCTCTTCAGACCAATGAGTGAACTGCCCGTGTCACGAAGGACCGTAGCAGACTTGCCATTCACATATCCGTGATGGATGATTATCTTGCCTTTTGAATCTACTACCAAATTAGCTTCTTCATTGGCAATAGGGATGGCGTGACCGCATGTTAAAATACCATCTTCATAAAAGGTGTTACAAACAGAGCATTTATTTGCGCTAAACATGTCAAAAGCCTGTGCTGAGTTCACAGGATGTTTCTCTGGTTGTTCTTCATCTGAAGACGAACTATCAAACAAGGCGGCATTTGCTTTGTTGGTCATTTGCCTGCCTTTACAATCTTTCCGATGGTGTCCGTACGCCTTACAGAGGAAACATTTACGCAAACATCTGAAGGATTTACGCTCCTTATCTTGTCTGTTTACCATGTTTAGTAGGTAAGTATGGTATCCTGGGTGCTTATCGCACATTTCATTCTGATGATGTGAAAATTTACAATAATTACAGTGATTAAACTTCTCAGAGGTAGGCCTATGAGGTTTCTGCCTACTGTAGGGTTTGTCATAGTTAGCCGCTGCTACCAAATTAATGTCAGTAGCTTCAGTGGCAAAACAATGTTTGTTGACTGTGTAATACGCCGAACCACGTCTCTCAATCTCATCTACACTAGTGCATTCATTCTCTTGCAAAGATTTTGAAAATGCTGATGGAATGGATGAAATGATTTTATCTCTAATGATCAGATCTTCTAGTCTCTGATAATTTTTGTCAATTTTAGCTGCTGAAGTACATTTGGTAAATATATCTCGGACTAAGCAGAGGTAATCAGAGAACGTTTGAGTCGGTTTTGGGCTCAACTTACTGAATTGTTCTCTGTAACCTGCCTCATCTAACATAAAATGTGCCATAATCTTAGATTTCAGATAATGGTAATCTTTTCTGAGGTCTTTGGGGATGGTTTCAATGACTTTAAGAGGTTCCCCTGATAAACTCCTCATATAAACAATATTCCATTCAGACAGTGGAACTTGGTAATGTTCCATTAAAGCTTCAAAATTTTGGGTAAAGGCTGCGATGCAGTCACCCGAGGTATAATTACGTACAATACCTTGATATTTCTTGTACTGGTTTTCTTTCTCCAGTCTCTCAGATTTCTTAGACTCTTTGTTAATGGCAGTCTCAGTGTCTAGTTGTTTCATCTTCAACTGTAACTCCAGTTCTTCTCTCTTACTCTGAGCTGCTATTTCTGCCTTCTTCAACTCACTATCTATCTCAGCTTGCTTTAAGGCTGTTTCTGCCTTCTTAAGTCGCTCGTCAGCCAGCAGTCTTGCAGGCCGGTAACTACTACTCGCCTGGCGGCGTAACGAAGTTCCTGCATCCCTACTGGGAGCTAAGTCGCCTGGCGGGCGTAACGATGTCGCTGCATCACTGTACCCTTTCTGGACTCTGACATAATGCATAATGCATAACATTGAAACTCATCTTTTTATGCTTAAGAAGTTATCTACAGTCATGTCGGTTATTAGAAACAGTTTTCATTAAAAATAATGGATGGTGTGTGGAAGGACATTCTTTTAAGTTACTTTTTTTTGTTGTATGAATTTAATGAGATGCTCCCCGCCAGGAGCTGGGCGAAGCCACGCCGGGTCAGATAGATAGACCCACCTTTTCGCTGCTTGTGGAGTTGGGCTGCGTACAGGCATATGCGGGAGAATCGCCGCCGCCGCCACCGCGCGCCGCCGGCAGCAGCCACCTACCGGTCTCCCAAGCCCGGCCCCGCCCGCGCCCTCCTCCAGACCGCAGCAAGCCACGCCGGCCTCCCTGTTGCGGCCGGCAGGGCTCAGACACGCCCGGCCAGACGTCCGACGCCGCCGCGTCAGGGGCTGGCGCCGCCGACCGCCGCCGACCGCATCCCCGCCGACGAAGCACTCCGTGGGCAGGCCGAAGCCCGGCGCCGCCGAGCGCCGCATACGCCATCCTACGAACCGAAGCCGCCGACCGGCGGGCATCCTCATACGGACGCCACTGTATCCCTCCTCCGCCTACGCCTCCATCGGCCGACCGACACCGCAGCCGAGCCGCCACGACTCCACGTATTTAGCAAGCAGCACGCTAGGCGCCGCCTCGCCGCATCCGCCCTTCCGCCGGCCGACCCGCCACATCCCGCCGCCCCGGCGAGGCACGCCTCAGACGCCGCATGCCGCACCGCCTCCTCCGGCGCCAGCCTTGCGCCTCGCTCTCCAGCCGACGGCGCACTGCCGCGGAGCACGCGCCTCCGCCCGCATTCGCCCGCCGCCGCCCGCCCGCCGCCCAGAGCAGCAGCCAGGGAGACAGCCGAAACGCTCCAGCGCCGACACGAGCCGTCAGCGAGGGTACCCGCAGCACCTGCGTGCGGCGACGCACGAAGGCTAACCACTATAACGCAGGCTGATTACGACGCCCTCGCAGCCGCACGACGCGAGCGCTGCCGCCGACGAACCGTTGTTGGCGGGCGGTAAAAACGAAGAAGACCGGCACCGAAAAGCACGACCAAG